>OX453258.1:6514649-6632403 GCA_949709985.1 Luffia ferchaultella
TAGTTGGTTCAAGCATATCGAGTCGTTCAAGTTTGATTCGGACAAAGACTTATTCATATTGCCACTTGTACTAGGAGAACAACAAGCACGTGGAGATTATGGTCAAGTATTGTACTTACTATACTGTACTGTACTGTACTGTAAGTACTTGACTATAATCTCTACGTGCTTGTTGTTCTCCTAAAGTCTTTGTCCGAATCAAACGTCAAATATGACGTTAATAAATTATGTGGGTCCCAGTCACAGACAATTTTGTCTGTGGTCCAGCGCGACAATAGCGCGATTCCGTGCGTAGTGGTATTATAAGCGCAGTACCAGGTTCCCATAAATGAGAGGTAGTTCGGTCGACGTGCAGTGATCAGTAATCACTCTTAACGATGTATGCACTCCTATTTTCTTGCAATGATTATGAGCGTGAGGTTTTTTTCGTTCGGAATTTATCGATTCGGTGCCCGCGCTCAAAGGCCCGCGATAGAAGCTATGCAATAGCTTAAAAAAAGACGAGTGGCACTCGAGGACTGCCGCGGTAAAGCTATTGCATACATTTTGTATCAACTTATGCAATTATAATTATTTATTTATTTTATTTATGCAGTATTAAATCTGAGTTACTCCTAGTCGCGCCTAAAGAAGTTTTACTTCAAAAACAAAGAAAAAGAAATACTGCATAAATAAAATAAATAAATAATTATAATTGCATGAATTGATACAAAATGTATGCAATAGCTTTTTTTTTATTAAATTCTTGTCGTTGGCAGCAAGTAACGATGCAAACATCCCACGCATTTATTCCTTAAATGCGGACAACTCATTGTTACCAGTACTAGTGCTAGGCTGCGATAAATCAGAGGGACTGTCGTGTTCTTTTCTCTTTTTCGCACGAACGAAGACAGAGTTTGGTGGGGTAATAATTGGTTCAAGCAAAATCGAGTCGTTCAAGTCTGATTCGGACAAAGACTTATTCATATTGCCACCTTGTACTAGGAGAACAACAAGCACGTGGAGATTATAGTCAATTAGGTCACAATTAAGTATATTATTTGACGTTAATAAATTATGTGGGTCCCAGTCACAGACAGTTTTGTCTGTGGTCCAGCGCGACAATGGCGCAATTCCGTGCGTAGTGGTATTATAAACGCAGTACCAGGATCGCATAAATTAGAGGTAGTTCGGTCGAAGCACACTCACGGATGTAGGAAACGCACACGACGACGAGGCGGCGATAGGCGTATGCACACGCACCGAGCACGAAGTGACGTAATCACTCTTAACGATTTATGCACTCCTATTTTCTTGCACTGATTATGAGCGTGAGGTTTTTTCGTTACGAAATTTTTCGATTCGCTCCCCGCACTCAGGCCCGCGATAGAAGCTATGCAATATAAAAAAAATTAAATAAATAAAAAAATACTACTAAATTTACTTATTTTTATTACGCGTACTTCATTCAAAATATTAAAAAAAACGGCCTAAAAGATTTTCGTTGTCTAACTATCTGTACATAAAAAACCAGGAACTCAGGAATGACTTGAAGTATAAAGTTCTAATTAACCTCAACAGACATTTGTATGTCTGTCTTCCTGGTCATTTAATACCAATTGAAACTATTCTTACTATAAAAATAAAATACTTACTAAAAATTACTATTACGATTCATTCAAAATATTTAAAAAAGTAACGATGCAAACATCCCACGCATTTCTTCCTTAAATGCGGACAACTCATTGTTACCAGTACTAGTGCTAGGCTGCGTAAATCAGAGGGACTGTCGTGTTCTTTTCTCTTTTTCGCACGAGCTAGTTGGTTCAAGCATAATCGAGTCGTTCATATTGCCACCTTGTACTAGGAGAACAACAAGCACGTGGAGATTATATTAATAAATTATGTGGGTCCCAGTCACAGACAATTTTGTCTGTGGTCCAGCGCGACAATGGCGCGATTCCGTGCGTAGTGGTATTATAAACGCAGTACCAGGATCGCATAAATTAGAGGTTGTTCGGTCGAAGCACACTCACGGAAGTAGGAAACGCACACGACGACGAGGCGGCGATAGGCGTATGCACACGCACCGAGCACGAAGTGACGTAATCACTCTTAACGATTTATGCACTCCTATTTTCTTGCACTGATTATGAGCGTGAGGTTTTTTCGTTACGAAATTTCTCGATTCGCTCTCCGCACTCAAAGGCCCGCGATAGAAGCTATGCAATATAAAAAAAAATTAAATAAATAAAAAAATACTACTAAATTTACTTATTTTTATTACGCGTACTTCATTCAAAATATTAAAAAAAACGGCCTAAAAGATTTTCGTTGTCTAACTATCTGTTCATCAAAAACCAGGAACTCAGGAATGACTTGAAGTATAAAGTTCTAATTAACCTTAACAGACATTTATATGTCTGTCTTCCTGGTCATTTAATACCAATTCAAACTATTCTTACTATAAAAATAAAATACTTACTAAAAATTACTATTACGATTCATTCAAAATATTTAAAAAAGTAACGATGCAAACATCCCACGCATTTCTTCCTTAAATGCGGACAACTCATTGTTACCAGTACTAGTGCTAGGCTGTATAAATCAGAGGGACTGTCGTGTTCTTTTCTCTTTTTCGCACGAACGAAGACAGAGTTTGGTGGGGTAATAGTTGGTTCAAGCATAATCGAGTCGTTCCAAGTTTGATTCGGACAAAGACTTATTCATATTGCCACCTTGTACTAGGAGAACAACAAGCACGTGGAGATTATAGTCAAGTATTGTACTTACTATACTGTACTGTACTGTACTGTACTGTAAGTACTTGACTATAATCTCTACGTGCTTGTTGTTCTCCTAAAGTCTTTGTCCGAATCAAACGTCAAATATGACGTTAATAAATTATGTGGGTCCCAGTCACAGACAATTTGTCTGTGGTCCAGCGCGACAATGGCGCGATTCCGTGCGTAGTGGTATTTTAAGCGCAGTACCAGGATCATATAAATTAGAGGTAGTTCGGTCGACGTGCAGTGATCAGTAATCACTCTTAACGATGTATGCACTCCTATTTTCTTGCACTGATTATGAGCGTGAGGTTTTTTTCGTTACGGAATTTCTCGATTCGGTGCCCGCGCTCAAAGGCCCGCGATAGAAGCTATGCAATAGCTTAAAAAAAGACGTGTGGCACTCGAGTACTGCCGCGGTAAAGCTATTGCATACATTTTGTATCAACTTATGCAATTATAATTATTTATTTATTTTATTTATGCAGTATTAAATCTGAGTTACTCCTAGTCGCGCCTAAAGAAGTTTTACTTCAAAAACAAAGAAAAAGAAATACTGCATAAATAAAATAAATAAATAATTATAATTGCATAAGTTGATACAAAATGTATGCAATAGCTTTACCGCGGCAGTCCTCGAGTGCCACACGTCTTTTTTTATTTTTTTTATTTTGAAGTACAGAATCATAACAAAATAAGTTATTTAGAAAAAGACTAGTTAAGTTTTTATTTAGTCAGACTTTTTTTGAAAGCCTTGTTTTTATTACATTGAGCTTGTTTGAACTGGTATTAAATGACCAGGAGCACAGACACTTAGTGTTTTGATCAATTAGAACTTTATGCCTCAAGCCATTCCTGATGTCCTGGTTTTGATTCACAGATAGTCTGACAACGAAATTAACCTTTTAGAGCTTCGTTTTTATTTATTTTATTTTTTTTTCATTTTGAAGTACAGAATCATTATGAAAAAGCCTAGTTTTTTTTAGTTATAGACTTTTTTCGATAGCCTTGTTTTTTATTATTGAGCTAGTTTGAATTGGTATTACATGACCAGGAGGACAGACATTTATTGTTTAGATTAATGAGAACTTTATACTTTAAAGCCATTCCTGAGTTCCTGGTTTTTGATGTACAGATATAGACAACGAAAATCTTTTAAGGGTTCCGTTTTTTTTTCATTCTGAAGTACAGAATCGTAACAAAATAGGTTATTTAGAAAGCCTAGTAAGTTTTTATAATCTTAAAAACCATTTTTTATGCTAGTTTGAATTGGTATTAAATGACCAGGAGGACAGACATATAAATGTCTGTTGAGGTTAATTAGAATATTATACTTCAAGCCATTCCTGAGTTCCTGGTTTTTGTTGTACAGATAGTTAGACACCAAAAATCTTTGAGGTTTTTTTATAGCATGACTTCTATCGCGGGCCTTGATTGAGCGCGGCGACCGAATCGAGAAATTCCGTAACGAAAAATACCTCACGCTCATAATCAGTGTAAGAAAATAGGAGTGCATAAATCGTTAAGAGTGATTACTGATCACTGCACGTCGACCGAACTACCTCTAATTTATGCGATCCTGGTAATGCGCTTATAATACCACTACGCACGGAATTGCGCCATTGTCGCGCTGGACCACAGACAAAACTGTCTGTGTCTGGGACCCACATAATTTATTAACGTCAAATAATATACATAATTGTGACCTAATTGACTATAATCTCCACGTGCTTGTTGTTCTCCTAGTACAAGGTGGCAATATGAATAAGTATTTGTCCGAATTAAACTTGAACGACTCGATTTTGCTTGAACCAACTATTACCCCACCAAACTCTGTCTTCGTTCGTGCGAAAAAGAGAAAAGAACACGACAGTCCCTCTGATTTATCGCAGCCTAGCACTAGTAATGGTAACAATGAGTTGTCCGCATTTAAGGAATAAATGCGTGGGATGTTTACATCGTTACTTTTTTAAATATTTTGAATGAATCGTAATAGTAATTTTTAGTAAGTATTTTATTTTTATAGTAAGAATAGTTTGAATTGGTATTAAATGACCAGGAAGACAGACATATAAATGTCTGTTGAGGTTAATTAGAACTTTATACTTCAAGTCATCCCTGAGTTCCTGGTTTTTGATGTACAGATAGTTAGAAAACGAAAACGAAAAAAGTTACTCGGAGCACCGATTGGCAGCGCTGTTAACTGACACGAGTGACTGAGTGACTGAGTGCCCACAGAGAGAGCGGGACAGAGCGAGTAAGCGTGTTTATAATACTATGTGTGTGTGTTATATTTAGTTTACATGCAGCCATACAAGAATAAGAACAGAATATAGCTGCTTGTGGTTTTTGCTCGCCTGGTACGTGACAAGAAAGAAAAAAAAAAAAGAAAAAAAAAATTCTTGATTTGATTGTAACTGACTTACCTGACTTCTGCGACACCGGTAAATACAATTTAATAACGATGCCGAATGTACTCCGCTCTCCACCAAGGGACATATCCCTCTCCAGTTCGAATCCAGAATTGTCATTGAACAGTGAAGCTGTTGTCTCTAGAACGTCTCCAAACTTTGTCTTTCAACGTGTTAAAAGGAGTAGAGACGAGATGAGCGATTCGATCTCTTCACAGTTGGATCAATTTAAGGAAGAAATAAAGATTATGATATCATCTTTTTTGTCGTCTCAAGAAAATGAGCTCGGAAAAGTTAATCACGCCTTAAAAGAAATTCAACAGACAAACCACAACATAGAAAATAAAGTGGCTTACTTAACAGGGCAAGTTGAGGAGTTTAAAAATAAAATAAAACAATTGGAAGACTAGAGTAAAGAGGATCGGAAATACATCGTTGTTTTGGAAAACAAAATAGAAGACATGCAAATGGGATCACGAAAATCAAACTTTGAAATAAAAAACGTCCCAAAAAAGAATAACGAAACCAAAGAGGACCTCTTAGATATGGTTATATGCCTTTCACAGAATATTGACAGCAAAATAACTAAATCCGATATTAAGGATATTTATAGAGTGAGAGGTAAGAAGAATGACCAACTGTGCACACCTGTTATCGTGGAAACGAGCTCAACTATGATAAAGACTGACATCCTGAGAATGGGGAAATCCTTTAACATCAAGCACAAAACTAAGCTATGTGCTAAGCACCTAGGATTCAAAACCCAAGAAGACACTCCTATCTACCTCTCAGAACATCTGACAGCCAAAGGATCTCGTTTACACTTTCTGGCTCGTGATCTGGCTAAATCCAAGGCATATAAATTCTGCTGGACTGCATATGGGAAAGTATACGTTCGGAAAGATGATCGATCACCTATTATAATAATAAAAAGTGAAGCTCAGGTACACCAACTCCTCCTTGAAGATTGACTATTTATATCTAAATTAGCTAAATTAGTTTTAGTGCAAGTTCAACTGATAATTGTGTTCCTCCTTAAAATTGTGTTACTTTTTTTGCTTCTTACATTTTTGTTTGTGTTACTCTTTAAACATTTTATTACAACTAAATCTATAAGTCAAGTATACACCTCACACCGACACGCATTTACACATTACACTCGCATACTCTTACAGAACCAAAGTACTCACTCTAAAATATGTTTCAATATTCACTACACACTCAGTAATTTGTTTTCCGAAAACTACATTAAAACATTATTTAATGGGCACATACTCGTAATTAACATGAAAACTATGTACAACTTGGAACTAATTGTTAGTAACAAACAACTATATAATATTAAGGTGACGCGTTTACCTAAAACTACTTTGTTAGATGGATAATACGCTGCGTACTTTACACGATATAGATAATATACAGATCGCAAGCACTTTTGAATGTGATATCTCTGATCTAACAAAATGCATCCCAATAAGCTATGATGATCTAACTATTATCTCTCAAAATATAAGAAGTATATATTGCAACTTTAATGATTTTATGATCACGTTATCCAGCCTTTCATTTAATACTGATATAATAGTTTTAACTGAATGTAGACTTAACCCTGACAAACCAATACCTCAAATTAATAATTATACGTCTTATCAAACGACACGTCAACTTAATCAAAATGACGGTGTGGTGGTATACGTAAAAAATTCACTAAAGGCTAATGTAAAGGAAATAAAATTAGCTCAAGCGTCATGTCTTGAACTTGACATGCTAAATAGCATTATTTTATGCTTGTATCGATCGCCTTCAAATAATAATACTGAAAGCTTTATTGACACTTTGGGTACCCATTTGGAGACACATAAATCAAGAAAAAACATTATCATCACTGGAGATATTAACATTAACATTAAATTTAAGAATGACGAACCTTTGCATGAACGAAAAAATAGAACTTCTTATTTGAATAGGTTGTCATCCTTAGGTATATTACCTGGGCATAGCTTAGTCACGCGTGAAATCAATTGCCTTGATCATTTCATGTTAAAAATTAATAAAAAAAGGTGTCAGCTCACATTGCCATTCTACAAACTACTACCACTGATCATTTTACAATTTTCCTATCCTTATCTAAAACAAAAAATACTCAATATGTACCGAAGTTTAAAACTAAAATTGATTTTGAGCAAGCCCTGAAATTTTTACAAGAAAGTGAGTTAGCTGAACTACTTTTCTGTGATGACCCTGATGTAGTAACTGAATGTTTAATACATAAGCTCAGCGAGTCTTTAAGAATGAGCTCAAATATTGTAAAAATCCCAAAAACCAAACGTACGATAAAACCTTGTGTTACGGACAGCGGATCGGCTGCAAGAACGAGCCCCGCCCCGGGAGAAACGCTTGCGCACCTTACACCGAGCGGCCGGTGCCTCTCGCCTGGGTCACGACCGGAGCTCGCCACGGCGCGCTCTGATTGGTCGAGAATTCGACACGTTGTCAACGCACTAGCTTAAGCCTCTAATTTTGTATATAGATAGGAACCATTGTTATGTTATTTCAGTCTGCTCTGAGCGTTCGCCCCGCGCGGACGTTTCACTGTGCGCCCGCTGCCCACTCGGTTTGTCGACTAGTTAGGCCGCCTTTTGGCTTCCCGACTTCTTGATATTCGTGTCGTGGTCATCGCTACGGCACTTGTGCCGATAGCATTTTCAAGTTATAGTGAAAAGCTAGTGTTTATTCCGCCGCCGCGTAAACCACCAGCTTTTAGGGCCGATATCGTCGCCGCAACTAGCCCCCCGCCCCGCGGCGACGCTACCGTCAACGCTACCGTCACCGTTTCTATTAGTGAGTAATTCGTTTTACCGCTTATAGTTCCGGTGAAGTCGTGGAAACAGGCCGGGCCGCGACATCACCGACCGCTCAGGTCGGGTGTTACGTTACACACGATCTGTGGCCGCTTTCACTTACCTACGTCGCCCGTGTGACGTCAGGTATTCTTAGAATCACTCACCGTGCGCCGCCTCGCCTCGCCCATTGTTCTCGCGACCTTTGTGCCCTATTGTTGGTACCAGGTACGGACCGACACCTGTTTATCAGTAAGTCCTATTTCATTTAATTTCATTTAATTATTTTGTTTTCATTTTACCTTCAAATAATTTAAATTTCATTTTAAATATTAAATTTTTAATATTATTTTTGTATTATATGTAGTCATACTACCTTTTAATTAATATAATGGAGGGCCGCCTCCATGTGATGGAGGCTCGCTTCCGTGACCTGGAGAGCAACCTATTAGCTTTTCTCAACGAAACGGGTCAAAAAGAGGAATTTAAATCCTTTCTCAAGCGCCGCGCCGCTCCGCTGCCCGATTCGCCCGCGTCCCCGGACCCACCACAACTAGACGACAATGACGTCACTTATGACGAATCACTAGTGCCCGACGCGATGGAGGTTTCCGAGGCCCCTCAGGCCGCCTCAAAGCGCCCATTGAACGTTGATGATAACTCGTCTGACTCGGAAGCAGACGAGTTTCAAAAAGACCCGGCTGCAGTCCGCCGCGAACGAAAGAAGGCGCGCCGCCTCGCTCGAAACGCCGCGCTCCCGCCCTCTCCCAACCCCGCGCCCGCGAGCGCGACCACCCCTGCCTCCATGCCTACCGCATCTCAAGCGGCCGCCACACCCCACTCTCTGCCCGCCCCAGCGCCCTCTGCGCCCACCGCTCATAAGCCCATCCCTCCCCCCGCTGGCAAATCACCGCCTCCCATTATCTTGAGGGACAAAAGTAAATGGACCCACGTGTCCTCAGTCTGTGGCGCTCGCCACATTAGCTATAATAAAGCCGTGAACACCACGGAAGGAATTCGCATCACCCTCAGTGATAGCGAATCCTATAGAGCCCTGTCTCGCTTCCTCATTGAAGCGAAAATTCAATTTCATACGTTCGCGCTTGCTGAAGAGCGCAAATTAAAGGTCGTGCTTCGCGGTATTCCCGACGAAGTTGACGACAATGTAATTCTGGAGGACCTTAAGTCCCAAAACTTCCCCGTCGTGGCAGTCCACCGCCTACATAGGCGCGATGGCTCTTCTCTGGGCCTAGTACTTGTCATTTTGGAAAAAAATGAGACCAGCAGGCTTATTTTCCAAAATAATATCCGCGTCGCTGGTCTCTCTGGCATACGGGCCGAACCTCCTCTCCGTCGCGGCGGCCCCGGTCAATGTCACCGCTGTCAACTTTATGGCCACGCATCTATCAACTGCAACGCGAACCCGCGTTGCGTGAAATGCCTCACACCACACTTCACGTCAGAGTGCCCACGTGATAAGTCAAAGGACGGACCACCCGCGTGTGTCCTATGTAATCAAACCGGCCACACGGCTAACTATAGAGGATGCCCTAAAGCACCTAAATTTTCACCGCCGCCAGTGCGTCGTCAACCCGCACAAAGGCAATGGGCCCCGGCGGTCCACAACACGACCCATTTCCCGGCGCTCATTCAACGGCGCCCGCATTTTAACGGCCCTCTCGCTCCCACGACCGCTCGCCCCGCCGCGCCCGCGACGGCGTGGGGACCTAAATCAACGGCGGCGGCCACCTCGGCTGCTCGTACCACCGGGCCCGTGCCCAACAAACCTCTAAAAGATGCGAGCTCGTTCCTCGCGAATTTAAATATTATTAAAGCGGCGATAGCCGAAGTTTCTGAAGATGACGTCGCCGCGCTGGCTTCAGAAATTTCGAACAGTAAAAACATTAAGGACAAAATGACTGCCCTTAGTCGTTACCCTAACGTTGTCAAATCCCTTTATTAAATTTTAATTCACTAACTAAATCATATTAATTAATTTAATTAAACGTATTTTATTCCAATGGGTGCACCCGTGTGCGCACTAGGCACTCGCGCTGGACGACATAAACCGAGTTCGGTCTCGATTATGTCGTTCAACGCGCGTGGCCTTAACACAAATTTTATTGAGTTAGGTGAATGTGCGTCTGAGTACACCGTAGATATCATATTAGTTCAGGAAACCTTTTTATCAAATAAAAGGCCCAGGGCCTGCAAAATTAAAAATTACAATTTACTTAGAACGGACCGCGAACGCGGAAGGGGCGGGGGTACAGCGGTGTATTTTAAACGCTCGCTGTATTGTTGCCCTATCGACGCGCCCTCTCTTATTAACGTAGAGGCGACAGTGTGCAGATTGGCTATGACCGGTCACGGGACCCTTATCATAGCCTCTGTGTACCTGCCGCCGACTAGTGAGTTGCTCCGGAGCGACATAGAAGCTCTTCTCGCCCTTGGAGATTCCGTTCTCTTATTCGGCGATCTTAATAGTAAACACACAGATTGGAACTGTGTGGCCACCAATATGAACGGCCGCAGGCTATCGGTCCTAGCCGAGGCCCTTAATTTAGACATAATCGCGCCACTTACACCGACGCGATTTCCCGATAATAATACTCATCATCCAGAAATTCTGGATTTCGCAGTTCTTAAAAACGTGGCGCTGAAACTGAGTTCTATCGAGACGCTTCACGCCCTGAGCTCAGATCACCGGCCCGTTCTCATGAAATTGGGTACACCGGAAAATCCGCCGGAGGACCCCAAATTCATCACCGACTGGGATAAAGTCCAAGCCGCGCTCCAAAAAATCGATACCCCCGATCTTAATAAAATCCCATCGGAAATTAATTCCAATAATGATATAGATTTAGCTATAGGGGCTCTTACTGAGCACGTTCAAAAAGTGATCGCGGACTGCTCGCGGAGGGCGCCGGCGGCTAAACCCCGCCTGAACCTGCCGCCTGACGTGCGCGAACTCATAAGAGTCAAAAACGTTGCTCTGCGCCGCGCGAGCGCATATCCCACGCCCGAATATAGGTCACGAGCGCGCGCCCTCCAACGCCGTGTGAGAGCGCGCATAAGTGAGTTACGTAACGAACAGTGGAACGACCTTATGGAAGGCATTAAGCCAACCCATAAGGCCTACTGGAGTGTCGCCAAAGCGCTCCGTTTAGACGGACACGCCGCGTCCCCCCCACTTAAGAAACCAGATAGCTCCCTCGCGTTCGACGATAACGAAAAAGCTGACTGTCTTGCAGATAGTCTTGACGCCCAATGTTCAACCAGCACACTTCCGTGCGAACCCTCTCACGTAGCCTACGTCGAAAACGACGTACGCAATCACGCGGCCCGTCCGCCCTCAGCGGACCTTCCCCCAGTCACTTGTGAGGAAATTAGTAAACATATTAAGGAGCTTAAAAACAAAAAAGCTCCGGGTCTCGATGGCATCAATAACAAAGCACTCAAATGCTTTTCTTTTCCATTAGTCGCCCTTCTGGCAACCATTTTCAACACTTGCTTCAAAAACTGCTACTTTCCACCGATCTGGAAGGAAGCCGTCGTAATCGGCATTCCTAAGCCAGGCAAACCTCGAGATCTTCCCACCAGTTACAGACCCATAAGCCTCCTCAAGGTTATGGGCAAACTCTACGAAAAAGTTTTAAAGACTCGTCTCTGCGATCATTTATTTGGAAAGGGACTAATTATAGACGAGCAATTTGGCTTTCGTCCCCGACACTCTTGCCCTCAACAAGCTCTCCGCTTAGTTGAATACATTTCTTCCGGTTTCAAACGGAAAGATAAAACCGTAGCAGTATTTTTCGACGTAGCCAAAGCTTTTGACAAAGTTTGGCATGCAGGCTTAATATACAAGCTGCATAAACTTGAAGTCCCAGATAGATTAGTTTTTATAATCCAAGACTATCTCACCGACCGACAATTCGTCTATAAACACGAGAAATCACTCTCAACGCGGAAAACGTTAAAAGCTGGAGTCCCGCAAGGCTCCACTCTCAGCCCGATACTGTACTCAGCGTATACCAACGATATTCCGTTGCCGCGCAACGGAGTCCAATTAGCACTGTTCGCCGACGACACAGTGCTCTATTTTCGCGCGCGCGTTAACAGTCATATCGCTCCTAGATTACAGTCCTCTATAGACGAACTCACGCAGTGGTTTCGCCTATGGAGGATTGAAATAAATCCGGACAAGTCCGCGGCCATCTGTTTTCGCCATTCCAAAGCGAAAGACCCCTCACTCCTCCCAAAAAACATAGATTCACTTAAAATGTCCGGTGTCAACATTCCGTGGCAACATAGTTATAAATATTTAGGTATTACGCTTGACAAGCATCTGCACTTTCGCGATCATGTCAAACGTGTTAGCAAACTTGCCAAATTTTATATGGCCCGCCTGTCCTGTATGATAGGTAGCCGTAGTAAGATGTCGATGCGCAACAAGCGCACACTCTATGCGATGGCTATCAGACCGGTCATGACTTATGCATGCCCGGTCTTCGCTTACGCCAAAGAATCGATACTTAAACCGCTACAGGTCATACAGAACAGATTCTGTAGAAGAGCAGTAGATTCTCCTTGGTACGTTCGAAATAGTATACTTCACAGCGATTTCGACTTACCAACTCTTTCAAAATACATGAAGGACGCGTCAGAGCGCTTCTTCGCCGCTGCGGTCGCGCACCCCAACCCGCTACTTTCGGCAGCGGCCTCTTACGAGCCCCCGCCCGCCACCCACTTTCTCAGACGTCCACGGAATGCACTAACAGATCCTCCTGACGATCTCACCACCGAGGTTGAGAGTCTCAGGAATGCAGTCAGATCAGACCTTCAGTCTGACATAGGCGAACAGTACTTAGCGCCAGATATTACCTAGTTAACGTAGCAAATCTGTTCGAATGGCATCTGAGCCTTGTTTGTTCACAGTCGGGCCGTCCAGCTCGAACTGCCCTCCATTGCCGAATTTTTAATTCTTAATTTTAATTTTAATCATAAGCCTACGAGACGGCACCCTTAAGGCACCGCCCGCCAATAGGCACTAACGCACCGAAGCATCCTCAATGCGTCCGGTCGTCGTTCATGTCAAATCCTATACGCTCTCCGGAGTATAGGTTGAGGAGTCGTTTAGCCGGTCGGGCTGCACCTTCTGTGTAGAAATCCCAACCCGGCACTATCTGCGCGGTAGGTCGGGCGCGCAGATGTCTGTAAGCAGATTCGGCCCTCACTAAACAAAAAAAAAAAAAAAATATATGTTATTTATTATTTATTCTGGCATTCGTATTCCAAACTCAACAAGTGAAACAAGCAAATGTATAGTGAACCAGCTACCTTGAAATAAATTAAAACCAGTGAAAATTGGTGTTTTATTGTACAGTCAACAATTTGGTCCATCGAGCATCGGATAAATAGTGAATCAAGAACTACAAGATCAAGAACTAATGAAAATTCAAGAATAGTGAATCAAGAACTACAAGATCAAGAACTAATGAAAATTCAAGAATAGTGAATCAAGAATTTTCAAGATCTGTGCACACCAGCGAAATATTTCTAGATCCATATACACAGTGAAAATTCGTGAACAGTGAATCAAGATTTTCAAGATCTGTGTATACCAGCGAAATATTTCAAGACCCATACACACAGTGAAAGTTCGAGAACCATAAACCGAGAATTTCCAAAATCCGCGTGTGCAGAACCATAAACCGAGAATTTTCAAAATCCGCGTGTGCAGTGAAAATTCGAGAACCATAAACCGAGAATTTTCAAAATCCGCGTGTGCAGTGAAAATTCGAGAGCCATAAACCGAGAATTTTCAAAATCCGCGTGTGCAGTGAAAATTCGAGAACCATAAACCGAGAATTTTCAAAATCCGCGTGTGCAGAGAAAATTCGAGAACCATAAACCGATAATTTTCAAAACCCGCGTGTACAGTGAAATTCGAGAACCGTAAACGAGACTTTTCAAAATAAAAATTCGTGAACTCTAAAACGAGAATTTTCAAAATCCGTGTACACTTTCAAGAACATATCTGAAAATGGATACTTCGTCACAATACTCAACGAGAGCAAGGAGAAGGGCAGACGCCGCTGCCGCGGCGGCCGCCGCCCTGTCCAGCCAAGACTCTGGCATCACCTCGGCGCGGCCCGCTGGCCCGGCGTCGCCGTCAGAACAATTCAGAACGCCAGTACGGCCGCCGCTATCGCCCGTCCAAATACCTACTGCGGGTGGGCGAGTCGAAAATTTTGCCACAGAACCCGCGTCATCGGTAGACCTACCCTCTCCGTCACCCGCACCAACGGTACGGAGCGTGGTAGCGACTTCACGCGCCTCGCGCACCTCGCGCACCTCGAGGGCTAGCCGTGACGCCGCCATCAAAAAGGCAGAATATGAGGCGGAACTCCAACTGTCGCGACTACGCCAAGAACAGTTGAAACATCAAGAAGAAGTTATTAAACGAAAGTTAGCTTTGGACAGAGCAACGATTGAAGCCGCCGCCGACTCGGAGGATGACGAAATGACGTCATTACGTCATGAAGTGCCACAACAAACATCCAAACGAATTTCGGAGTGTCTTCATACTACGAACGAATCACGCGAGCGAGCGATCTCACCGCCACCTACCGCCGCACCAGAGAACCGTGACCGTCCTAGTGCGACGATACAAGAACGACCTACGAACTATATCGCAGAACCGACGCCTCGTAACGAGTATACGGGGGGAGCACAGACGCACCGCCGCATCGAACGAACCGCCGCGCGCTCACCGTCACCGACACCGGAGCGGAGATCCAAAGGTTATGGACGAGGCATTGAACAATTGGCCGAAGCTATAGAAAAAATGGCACGTGTTCGTCCACCGCCGCGCCAAGCCGCCGAGCTACCTACATTCAGTGGCGCCGCTACCGAATGGCTACCGTTTAAAGCGGCCATGAGGGACACCACGAAGCTATTCAAATTCACGCCCGCAGAGAACCTAGCCAGACTTCGAACGTGTTTGAAGGGTGAAGCTAAAGAAGCAGTATCTTCACTACTATTTTCGGCGACCGATCCTAATGACATTATGCGCACATTAGAACAGAGCTTTGGTCGCCCCGAACTGATTATCGACCGAGTACTGCTCGATATCAAGAACTTACCTAAGTCGGGCTACAGCGCTAACGAACTGAACGCGTTTGCAGTAAAACTGCAAAACGCCGTATGTGTCATCACATCTCTCGATAACAAAGGATATATTCATAACCCTTTGTTAGTACGAGAAATAGTTGACAAACTGAACCCAAATTTAAGAAGCAGATGGTGCGACTACGCATATGAACACGAAGAACTGAGAGAACCAGAACTTGTATTGATGTCGCGCTTCTTAATGAGTGAAGCAGATCGAGCGATTCGATACATGCGAACCACGAGCTCGGCCGCGCCACCTGCCGCAACAAAGAAGGAACTAAAAGCACCGATTAAGAATCGAATAAACGAACGAACGAATTATAAGAAAAGGGAAAGCGTCTACACCACAGACCAAGAACCGCAATGCCTTTGCTGTGGGAGCAAACACCACGTGATCAAGTGCGACAAACTAAAGTTGATGAACGTCGACGCTAGATGGCAGTGGGTGAAAGAAAACAAAGTTTGCTTCAAGTGCCTACGTAAAAGACATCAACGCAGTACCTGTGGAGCAAAGATATGCGGAATAAACGACTGCAGACATTCGCATCACCCACTACTACATAATGAGCGAACAAAGGACGTGTCGTCAGAACCCATTACTGCACCGTCTACTTCATCGATCTCTAGTGAAGTAGTCATGTCAGTAGACAACGACACGAGCCCAGAAGTGCTGTTAAAAGTATGTCGAGTGAAATTGAACGGGCCGAAGAATGAAACATACGCCTATGCGTTACTCGATGAGGGATCAACGGTTTCACTCATTAGTGAAGAACTAGCGCAGTCAATCGGTGCGGACGGACCGATTCAACCGCTCCACATCAAAGGAGTCAACACAGAGTGCGCAGATCACGGAAGCAAGGTCGTCAAGTTTCAAGTGATCGGCACAAGCGGAGAACCCCAACACATTACCGCTAAAACAATAAAAAACCTGGACTTAAGAGGTCAGAGCATACCCAAGAACTTCAAAAATTATGAACATCTTCGGGATGTGAAATATGAAAGCATCTCAGAAAGAGGAACCAAACCGAGCCTACTAATAGGAGCCGACAACTGGCACTTAATAGTTACCCGAGAACTCCGAACGGGCAAGAAAAATGAGCCCGCCGCCTCGCGAACCGAACTTGGATGGGTGATACACGGAAAAGCGCCACGCCTACGCCGGGAAAAGTATGATGACGTCATGCACGTCCGAACAGTACACCCCCAGAACCAAGAACTGGAACGGCTGATCAAGCACCACTTCGCGGTCGATGCATTGGGCATAACAACGGCTACGAAAGTAAAGCCAGAAGATAAGCGGGCCGTCGAAATTTTTGAAAACACTGTTACGTGCATCAACCGAAAATATATAGTTGGCTTACCATGGAAAAGCGATCGTGTGGCTCTACCCCCTAGCTACATCAACGCGCTGAAACGCCTCCATTCCATAGAACACAAAATGGACCGAAGCGATGAGTTCCGAGAACAATACACGGAACAAATAAAGAACCTGATGAGCAAAGGTTACGCGGAGCCGTGCGACCAAACCGAAGCACTTAGCGAAAAATCATGGTACCTACCTCATTTCGCGGTGAGAAATATTAACAAACCAGGAAAGCTACGTCTGGTTTTCGACGCCGCCGCAAAATCGAATGGCTTATGTCTAAACGACGAACTTTTGGAAGGACCCGATCTTCTAAAATCACTCACCGGCATATTATTTCGGTTCAGAGAACATCCCATTGCAATGACAGCCGACATACAAGAAATGTTTATGCAAGTCAAGATCCAAAAAGACGATCAAGCAGCCCAATTGTTTTTATGGAGGGGAGATGACCGCTCTTCACCACCGAAACAATACAAAATGACGTCAATGTTTTTCGGCGCTAAGAGCTCTCCATTTCTAGCTCATAGCGTCCGGAACAAGAACGCAGAGACGCACGAAATAGATTACCCGCAAGCAGCGGAAGCGATAAAGAACAGTCACTACATGGATGACTATATAGAAAGCGTCCCAACAGAAAAGGAAGCTATAAAAGTAGCGCTGGACGTCATACATGTGCACGATCAAGCACATTTTAATATACGCGACTGGCGAAGCAACAGCAAGCGAGTCCTGTCAGCAATCCCGCCTGAAAAGAGAGCCAGCGGAACTGTCAAGCTGGGAGCTCGTGAAGATCATCACGACAGAACTCTGGGGCTGATATGGGACACGTCGAGTGACGAACTCGGGTTCAACACCGCCATGAACCGCGTCCCTTCCGAGGTGAGAAATAGAGCCCGAACACCGACGAAAAGGGAAGCCTTAGCGACGGTCATGTCCATATATGACCCGCTGGGACTCATAAGTCACTTTACAATCTCAGCAAAGATCATTCTCCAAAACCTGTGGAAGAAGAAGGTTGACTGGGACGAGCCGTTACCTCTCGAAGAAGCACAGAACTTCGACACGTGGTGCGAGAACCTTCATGACGTCACAGAATTAAGATTACCACGCTGCTACTCACTGCGTCAAAATAAGAGAACACGCCTGGAACTCCATGTGTTCTGCGACGCCAGTACTGAGGCGTACGCAGCAGTGGCATATTGGCGATTCACTCATAAAGAGAAAGATACGGAAGTTATCTTAGCGGCAGCCCGAGCCAAAGTGGCACCATTAAAAACGATGAGCGTGCCACGATTAGAGCTACAAGCAGCAGTCGTCGGAGCTCGCCTCGCTACCTCGGTACAGAAGAATCATCGGCTACGCGCAGATGCAGTCACCTACTGGACCGACTCGCGAACAGTAATCCAGTGGATCAGATCGGACGCTCATCGCTATCAACCTTTTGTAGCGCATCGACTAGGCGAAATCGATGAGACTACCAACGTCGAGAATTGGAAATGGTTACCGACGGCAGATAATGTGGCTGATGAAGCAACTCGATCCTCGTACGACCGCAAACTAAGTCGAAGCGACAGTTGGTTCCGTGGTCCTGGGTTCTTATATCAACACCAAGACACATGGCCGCAAGAACCAAACTTACAAGCAGAAGAAGAACCAGAAACTGAACAAGTCTACGTCACGACGGTTTCCGAGAACTGGCTACCGAACATAGAGCGGTTCTCTAAGTACAGAGTGCTCCTACGAGCTACAGCCCGTGTTCTACTATTTATAGAGAAAACAAAGAACAAAAGAACTGGAGGGCTGGTAGTACATGAAATGGAAAAGGCCCACGACTTATGGAAACGTCGAGCCCAAGAAGAGTCTTTCGCAGAAGACCCTCCCTGGACGAGATGGCAAGATCCGCGACGCACAGGTGGAAACAAGCGCTGGATTTTTCCTACGACCTGTCACAAGACTGGCTGTCCTCCCGATAGGTCTATTGGCTACGACGAGTCTAAGCCGGGGGGAGGATGTTACGGACAGCGGATCGGCTGCAAGAACGAGCCCCGCCCCGGGAGAAACGCTTGCGCACCTTACACCGAGCGGCCGGTGCCTCTCGCCTGGGTCACGACCGGAGCTCGCCACGGCGCGCTCTGATTGGTCGAGAATTCGACACGTTGTCAACGCACTAGCTTAAGCCTCTAATTTTGTATATAGATAGGAACCATTGTTATGTTATTTATTATTTATTCTGGCATTCGTATTCCAAACTCAACAAGTGAAACAAGCAAATGTATAGTGAACCAGCTACCTTGAAATAAATTAAAACCAGTGAAAATTGGTGTTTTATTGTACAGTCAACACCTTGGGTTACTTCTGGTATCCTGAAATGCATCAGAAACCGAAACAAATTACAACACAAACTATGTAAGGACCCTCACAATCTCATTCTAAAAATTACTTATACCCGATACAGAAATTTTTGTAATAACCTTCATAAAAAAATTAAGTGTAAATATGAACGGGAATAACTAATCAAAACAATTAATAATAATAAGTTATTATGGAAAAACGTAAAGAATATAACATATTTAAATAAATCTAGCAGTCAAAACCCAGAACTAAGTTGTTTAAAATCTTCCCCTGTTGATTCTGCAAACTTTATAAATAGATATTTTGCTAATATTGATAAAGAGCTTGCTGGAAAAATTGATTCAAATACGAGTATATTTCGTAACTCATATCAAATGCTTAAAAATATCAAGGCCGAACCACAAACTTTCGTACTACTAGATACAAATCCCGATGAAATATACAGTATTTTAATGAGTCTCAAATCAGATAGTGCTCCTGGATGGGACAATATTTCGAGTAAATATCTTAAATCCGCTAGTACTGTAGTTGTTCCAGTTGTCGTTCATCTGGCTAATCTTTGTTTCAATAAGGGTAAATTTCCGGCTCTACTGAAACAATCTATAATAACACCGGTGTATAAGAGTGGTGACAGAGACGATGTCGGTAATTACAGACCCATTTCAGTTTTGTCTGCTATATCGAAAATTCTTGAAAAATTACTTAATATTCGGCTATTTAACTATTTAAATAAATATAAAATTTTATCTTCATCTCAATATGGCTTTAGAGAAGGAAAATCGACAGAAGACGCGGTACTCGCTCTAAGCTCATTGGTAACGGACCATCTTGATAAAAAGAAAAAGTGTTTATCTATATTCTTAGACCTAAAAAAAGCTTTTGACACTGTATCTCACCCTATTCTTGTACAAAAATTGGAAAAAGTTGGAATTAGAGGAACTCCCTTGTTATTGTTCACTGACTACTTAAAAGATAGGAAACAGCGAGTCAAACTTGAAAAATGCTTCAGTGAGGACGAGGATGTATCCTTCGGCGTCCCGCAAGGAAGTGTTTTGGGTCCCACACTGTTTTTGATTTATATGAATGATCTTTGCAATATGAAAATGAAAAATGCAAAACTTTTTTCATACGCTGATGACACTGCTGTTGTTTTCGTGGGTTCCTCCTGGAATGATGTTAAAAAAGATGCAGAGTTAGGAATTGCTCAAATAGCTGAATGACTCAACAATAACCTCCTCACCTTAAACGTCGCTAAAACCAACTACGTATGTTTTAGTATTTACAACCATACTCAACCCAGTGACGACTTTGAGATTAGGGTACATATGTGTAATAATATTTCTAATAGAAGTTGTTGTTGCTCAGTTATTAATAAGGTTACTGATACTAAGTACTTGGGAGTAATAATGGACCAGAGATTATCTTGGTATCCTCACCTTGAGCATGTGACCAATAGAGTAAGAAAACTGATCTGGATTTTTAGAACCCTAAGAAATGTAGTTCCTAAGAAAACAGATAATCTAGACTCAAAAAACTTAATAAATCGCATATATATTGCTTTGATACAATCCGTTCTGGTGTATTGTATCCCTGTATGGGGAGGTACTTCAAAAATTAGGTTTTTAGAACTGGAACGAGCTCAGCGTGCTCTGATAAAGGTGATGTACTTTAAAAATATTAGGTACCCTACTGACATGCTGTATGATACAAGTAATTTATTGTCAGTAAGAAAACTGTACATAACAAACATAGTATTAAGAAAACACAAAACCCTTATATATGACCCAAGTACTCAAAATGTAAGACGTAGTTACCTTGTTGCAAATGTACCAACTACAAGAACCAAATTTGGTAGTATACAATATAATAAACGTTCAGCCTATCTTTATAATAAAATAAACAAAAAATTGAATATTTATGCCAAGTATTATTATGAAGTTAAAAAGGAAATAACGAAATGGCTAAAGCATATAAATTACGAGGAAACAGAAACACTCCTTCAATAGATGAACTCTTAAATACATACAAATGTGTATTAAAACACACACAAACGAATCCCCAAACACATGCAAGAACACGCCCACATAAACACACGCACGCACACACACACACACACACACACACACACACACACACACGCATGTACACACACACACACACACACACACACACACACGCGCCCACGCATACACACACACACACACACACAACAACAACACACGCCCACACATACACACACACACGCTCATCAAAGGATAACATGTATAACAACATTTAAAACTTATCATTTTATTTAAGTTTGTAGCTATGGAAGAGCGGTGTCTCCTGACACAGGCATTACATGCTTAAAAGTAGACTCCAATCATTAGTAAAGTTATGTTAATTTTGTTAACGTAAATAAAAGATTATTATTATTATTATTATTATATTGCCACCTTGTACTAGGAGAACAACAAGCACGTGGAGATTATATTAATAAATTATGTAGGTCCCAGTCACAGACAATTTTGTCTGTGGTCCAGCGCGACAATGGCGCGATTCCGTGCGTAGTGGTATTATAAACACAGTACCAGGATCGCATAAATTAGAGGTTGTTCGGTCGAAGCACACTCACGGAAGTAGGAAACGCACACGACGACGAGGCGGCGATAGGCGTATGCACACGCACCGAGCACGAAGTGACGTAATCACTCTTAACGATTTATGCACTCCTATTTTCTTGCACTGATTATGAGCGTGAGGTTTTTTCGTTACGAAATTTCTCGATTCGCTCCCCGCACTCAAAGGCCCGCGATAGAAGCTATGCAATATAAAAAAAAATTAAATAAATAAAAAAATACTACTAAATTTACTTATTTTTATTACGCGTACTTCATTCAAAATATTAAAAAAAACGGCCTTAAAGATTTTCGTTGTCTAACTATCTGTACATCAAAAACCAGGAACTCAGGAATGACTTGAAGTATAAAGTTCTAATTAACCTCAACAGACATTTATATGTCTGTCTTCCTGGTCATTTAATACCAATTCAAACTATTCTTACTATAAAAATAAAATACTTACTAAAAATTACTATTACGATTCATTCAAAATATTTAAAAAAGTAACGATGCAAACATCCCACGCATTTCTTCCTTAAATGCGGACAACTCATTGTTACCAGTACTAGTGCTAGGCTGCGTAAATCAGAGGGACTGTCGTGTTCTTTTCTCTTTTTCGCACGAGCTAGTGGTTCAAGCATAATCGAGTCGTTCATATTGCCACCTTGTACTAGGAGAACAACAAGCACGTGGAGATTATATTAATAAATTATGTGGGTCCCAGTCACAGACAATTTTGTCTGTGGTCCAGCGCGACAATGGCGCGATTCCGTGCGTAGTGGTATTATAAACGCAGTACCAGGATCGCATAAATTAGAGGTTGTTCGGTAGAAGCACACTCACGGAAGTAGGAAACGCACACGACGACGAGGCGGCGATAGGCGTATGCACACGCACCGAGCACGAAGTGACGTAATCACTCTTAACGATTTATGCACTCCTATTTTCTTGCACTGATTATGAGCGTGAGGTTTTTTCGTTACGAAATTTCTCGATTCGCACCCCGCACTCAAAGGCCCGCGATAGAAGCTATGCAATATAAAAAAAAATTAAATAAATAAAAAAATACTACTAAATTTACTTATTTTTATTACGCGTACTTCATTCAAAATATTAAAAAAAACGGCCTAAAAGATTTTCGTTGTCTAACTATCTGTACATCAAAAACCAGGAACTCAGGAATGACTTGAAGTATAAAGTTCTAATTAACCTCAACAGACATTTATATGTCTGTCTTCCTGGTCATTTAATACCAATTCAAACTATTCTTACTATAAAAATAAAATACTTACTAAAAATTACTATTACGATTCATTCAAAATATTTAAAAAAGTAACGATGCAAACATCCCACGCATTTCTTCCTTAAATGCAGACAACTCATTGTTACCAGTACTAGTGCTAGGCTGCGTAAATCAGAGGGACTGTCGTGTTCTTTTCTCTTTTTCGCACGAGCTAGTTGGTTCAAGCATAATCGAGTCGTTCATATTGCCACCTTGTACTAGGAGAACAACAAGCACGTGGAGATTATATTAATAAATTATGTGGGTCCCAGTCACAATTTTGTCTGTGGTCCAGCGCGACAATGGCGCGATTCCGTGCGTAGTGGTATTATAAACGCAGTACCAGGATCGCATAAATTAGAGGTTGTTCGGTCGAAGCACACTCACGGAAGTAGGAAACGCACACGACGACGAGGCGGCGATAGGCGTATGCACACGCACCGAGCACGAAGTGACGTAATCACTCTTAACGATTTATGCACTCCTATTTTCTTGCACTGATTATGAGCGTGAGGTTTTTTCGTTACGAAATTTCTCGATTCGCTCTCCGCACTCAAAGGCCCGCGATAGAAGCTATGCAATATAAAAAAAAATTAAATAAATAAAAAAATACTACTAAATTTACTTATTTTTATTACGCGTACTTCATTCAAAATATTAAAAAAAACGGCCTAAAAGATTTTCGTTGTCTAACTATCTGTACATCAAAAACCAGGAACTCAGGAATGACTTGAAGTATAAAGTTCTAATTAACCTCAACAGACATTTATATGTCTGTCTTCCTCGTCATATAATACCAATTCAAACTATTCTTACTATAAAAATAAAATACTTACTAAAAATTACTATTACGATTCATTCAAAATATTTAAAAAAGTAACGATGCAAACATCCCACGCATTTCTTCCTTAAATGCGGACAACTCATTGTTACCAGTACTAGTGCTAGGCTGCGTAAATCAGAGGGACTGTCGTGTTCTTTTCTCTTTTTCGCACGAACGAAGACAGAGTTTGGTGGGGTAATAGTTGGTTCAAGCATAATCGAGTCGTTCAAGTTTGATTCGGACAAAGACTTATTCATATTGCCACCTTGTACTAGGAGAACAACAAGCACGTGGAGATTATAGTCAAGTATTGTACTTACTATACTGTACTGTACTGTACTGTAAGTACTTGACTATAATCTCTACGTGCTTGTTGTTCTCCTAAAGTCTTTGTCCGAATCAAACGTCAAATATGACGTTAATAAATTATGTGGGTCCCAGTCACAGACAATTTTGTCTGTGGTCCAGCGCGACAATGGCGCGGTTCCGTGCGTAGTGGTATTATAAGCGCAGTACCAGGATCCCATAAATTAGAGGTAGTTCGGTCGACGTGCAGTGATCAGTAATCACTCTTAAAGATGTATGCACTCCTATTTTCTTGCACTGATTATGAGCGTGAGGTTTTTTTCGTTACGGAATTTCTCGATTCGGTGCCCGCGCTCAAAGGCCCGCGATAGAAGCTATGCAATAGCTTAAAAAAAGACGTGTGGCACTCGAGGACTGCCGCGGTAAAGCTATTGCATACATTTTGTATCAACTTATGCAATTATAATTATTTATTTATTTTATTTATGCAGTATTAAATCTGAGTTACTCCTAGTCGCGCCTAAAGAAGTTTTACTTCAAAAACAAAGAAAAAGAAATACTGCATAAATAAAATAAATAAATAATTATAATTGCATAAGTTGATACAAAATGTATGTAATAGCTTTACCGCGGCAGTCCTCGAGTGCCACACGTCTTTTTTTATTTTTTTTTATTTTGAAGTACAGAATCATAACAAAATAAGTTATTTAGAAAAAGACTAGTTAAGTTTTTATTTAGTCAGACTTTTTTTGAAAGCCTTGTTTTTATTACATTGAGCTTGTTTGAACTGGTATTAAATGACCAGGAGCACAGACACTTAGTGTTTTGATCAATTAGAACTTTATGCCTCAAGCCATTCCTGATGTCCTGGTTTTGATTCACAGATAGTCTGACAACGAAATCAACCTTTTAGAGCTTCGTTTTTATTTATTTTATTTTTTTTTAATTTTGAAGTACAGAATCATTATGAAAAAGCCTAGTTTTTTTTAGTTATAGACTTTTTTCGATAGCCTTGTTTTTTATTATTGAGCTAGTTTGAATTGGTATTACATGACCAGGAGGACAGACATTTATTGTTTAGATTAATGAGAACTTTATACTTTAAAGCCATTCCTGAGTTCCTGGTTTTTGATGTACAGATATAGACAACGAAAATCTTTTAAGGGTTCCGTTTTTTTTCATTCTGAAGTAATCGTAACAAAATAGGTTATTTAGAAAGCCTAGTAAGTTTTTATAATCTTAAAAACCATTTTTTATGCTAGTTTGAATTGGTATTAAATGACCAGGAGGACAGACATATAAATGTCTGTTGAGGTTAATTAGAACATTATACTTCAAGCCATTCCTGAGTTCCTAATTTTTGTTGTACAGATAGTTAGACACCAAAAATCTTTTAGGTTTTTTTATAGCCATAGCTTCTATCGCGGGCCTTGATTGAGCGCGGCGACCGAATCGAGAAATTCCGTAACAAAAAAAACCTCACGCTCATAATCAGTGTAAGAAAATAGAAGTGCATAAATCGTTAAGAGTGATTACTGATCACTGCACGTCGACCGAACTACCTCTAATTTATGCGATCCTGGTACTGCGCTTATAATACCACTACGCACGGAATTGCGCCATTGTCGCGCTGGACCACAGACAAAACTGTCTGTGACTGGGACCCACATAATTTATTAACGTCAAATAATATACTTAATTGTGACCTAGTTGACTATAATCTCCACGTGCTTGTTGTTCTCCTAGTACAAGGTGGCAATATGAATAAGTCTTTGTCCGAATCAAACTTGAACGACTCGATTTTGCTTGAACCTTACCCCACCAAACTCTGTCTTCGTTCGTGCGAAAAAGAGAAAAGAACACGACAGTCCCTCTGATTTATCGCAGCCTAGCACTAGTACTGGTAACAATGAGTTGTCCGCATTTAAGGAATAAATGCGTGGGATGTTTGCATCGTTACTTGCTGCCAACGACAAGAATTTAATAAAAAAAAAGCTATTGCACATTTTGTATCAACTTATGCAATTATAATTATTTATTTATTTTATTTATGCAGTACTTCTTTGTCTTTGTTTTTGAAGTAAAACTTCTTTAGGCGCGACTAGGAGTAACTCAGATTTAATACTGCATAAATAAAAAAAAACAAAGAAAAAGAAATACTGCATAAATAAAATAAATAAATAATTATAATTGCATAAGTTGATCAAAATGTAAGCAATAGCTTTACCGCGGCAGCTCTCGAGTGCCACACGTCTTTTTGCGAAATGCGGACAACTCATTGTTACCAGTACTAGTGCTAGGCTGCGATAAATCAGAGGGACTGCGTGTTATTTTCTCTTTTTCGCACGAGCTAGTTGGTTCAAGCATAATCGAGTCGTTCATATTGCCACCTTGTACTAGGAGAACAACAAGCACGTGGAGATTATATTAATAAATTATGTGGGTCCCAGTCACAGACAATTTTGTCTGTGGTCCAGCGCGACAATGGCGCGATTCCGTGCGTAGTGGTATTATAAACGCAGTACCAGGATCGCATAAATTAGAGGTTGTTCGGTAGAAGCACACTCACGGAAGTAGGAAACGCACACGACGACGAGGCGGCGATAGGCGTATGCACACGCACCGAGCACGAAGTGACGTAATCACTCTTAACGATTTATGCACTCCTATTTTCTTGCACTGATTATGAGCGTGAGGTTTTTTCGTTACGAAATTTCTCGATTCGCTCTCCGCACTCAAAGGCCCGCGATAGAAGCTATGCAATATAAAAAAAAATTAAATAAATAAAAAAATACTACTAAATTTACTTATTTTTATTACGCGTACTTCATTCAAAATATTAAAAAAACGGCCTAAAAGATTTTCGTTGTCTAACTATCTGTACATCAAAAACCAGGAACTCAGGAATGACTTGAAGTATAAAGTTCTAATTAACCTCAACAGACATTTATATGTCTGTCTTCCTGGTCATATAATACCAATTCAAACTATTCTTACTATAAAAATAAAATACTTACTAAAAATTACTATTACGATTCATTCAAAATATTTAAAAAAGTAACGATGCAAACATCCCACGCATTTCTTCCTTAAATGCGGACAACTCATTGTTACCAGTACTAGTGCTAGGCTGCGTAAATCAGAGGGACTGTCGTGTTCTTTTCTCTTTTTCGCACGAACGAAGACAGAGTTTGGTGGGGTAATAGTTGGTTCAAGCATAATCGAGTCGTTCAAGTTTGATTCGGACAAAGACTTATTCATATTGCCACCTTGTACTAGGAGAACAACAAGCACGTGGAGATTATAGTCAAGTATTGTACTTACTATACTGTACTGTACTGTAAGTAAGTACTTGACTATAATCTCTACGTGCTTGTTGTTCTCCTAAAGTCTTTGTCCGAATCAAACGTCAAATATGACGTTAATAAATAATGTGGGTCGTAGTCACAGAAAACTTTGTCTGTGGTCCAGCGCGACAATGGCGCGGTTCCGTGCGTAGTGGTATTATAAGCGCAGTACCAGGATCCCATAAATTAGAGGTAGTTCGGTCGACGTGCAGTGATCAGTAATCACTCTTAACGATTTATGCACTTCTATTTTCTTACACTGATTATGAGCGTGAGGTTTTTTTTGTTACGGAATTTCTCGATTCGGTCGCCGCGCTCAATCAAGGCCCGCGATAGAAGCTAGCTTAAAAAAAGACTTGTGGCACTCGAGGACTGCCGCGGTAAAGCTATTGCATACATTTTGTATCAACTTATGCAATTATAATTATTTATTTATTTTATTTATGCAGTATTAAATCTGAGTTACTCCTAGTCGCGCCTAAAGAAGTTTTACTTCAAAAACAAAGAAAAAGAAATACTGCATAAATAAAATAAATAAATAATTATAATTGCATAAGTTGATACAAAATGTATGCAATAGCTTTACCGCGGCAGTCCTCGAGTGCCACACGTCTTTTTTTATTTTTTTTATTTTGAAGTACAGAATCATAACAAAATAAGTTATTTAGAAAAAGACTAGTTAAGTTTTTATTTAGTCAGACTTTTTTTGAAAGCCTTGTTTTTATTACATTGAGCTTGTTTGAACTGGTATTAAATGACCAGGAGCACAGACACTTAGTGTTTTGATCAATTAGAACTTTATGCCTCAAGCCATTCCTGATGTCCTGGTTTTGATTCACAGATAGTCTGACAACGAAATCAACCTTTTAGAGCTTCGTTTTTATTTATTTTATTTTTTTTTCATTTTGAAGTACAGAATCATTATGAAAAAGCCTAGTTTTTTTTAGTTATAGACTTTTTTCGATAGCCTTGTTTTTTATTATTGAGCTAGTTTGAATTGGTATTACATGACCAGGAGGACAGACATTTATTGTTTAGATTAATGAGAACTTTATACTTTAAAGCCATTCCTGAGTTCCTGGTTTTTGATGTACAGATATAGACAACGAAAATCTTTTAAGGGTTCCGTTTTTTTTTCATTCTGAAGTACAGAATCGTAACAAAATAGGTTATTTAGAAAGCCTAGTAAGTTTTTATAATCTTAAAAACCATTTTTTATGCTAGTTTGAATTGGTATTAAATGACCAGGAGGACAGACATATAAATGTCTGTTGAGGTTAATTAGAACATTATACTTCAAGCCATTCCTGAGTTCCTAATTTTTGTTGTACAGATAGTTAGACACCAAAAATCTTTTAGGTTTTTTTATAGCATAGCTTCTATCGCGGGCCTTGATTGAGCGCGGCGACTGAATCGAGAAATTCCGTAACAAAAAAAACCTCACGCTCATAATCAGTGTAAGAAAATAGGAGTGCATAAATCGTTAAGAGTGATTACTGATCACTGCACGTCGACCGAACTACCTCTAATTTATGCGATCCTGGTACTGCGCTTATAATACCACTACGCACGGAATTGCGCCATTGTCGCGCTGGACCATAGACAAAACTGTCTGTGACTGGGACCCACATAATTTATTAACGTCAAATAATATACTTAATTGTGACCTAATTGACTATAATCTCCACGTGCTTGTTGTTCTCCTAGTACAAGGTGGCAATATGAATAAGTCTTTGTCCGAATCAAACTTGAACGACTCGATTTTGCTTGAACCTTACCCAACCAAACTCTGTCTTCGTTCGTGCGAAAAAGAGAAAAGAACACGACAGTCCCTCTGATTTATCGCAGCCTAGCACTAGTACTGGTAACAATGAGTTGTCCGCATTTAAGGAAGAAATGCGTGGGATGTTTGCATCGTTACTTGCTGCCCAACGACAAGAATTTAATAAAAAAAATACGTGTGGCACTCGAGGACTGCCGCGGTAAAGTTAAGCATACATTTTGTATCAACTTATGCAATTGTAATTATTTATTTATTTTATTTATGCAGTATTTCTTTTTCTTTGTTTTTGAAGTAAAACTTATTTAGGCGCGACTAGGAGTAACTCAGATTTAATACTGCATAAATAAAATAAATAAATAATTATAATTGCATAAGTTGATACAAAATGTATGCAATAGCTTTACCGCGGCAGTCCTCGAGTGCCACACGTCTTTTTTTTTTGTTTAGTACCGTAAGCTCTACACGCTCTATCATTTTGGAATACGTTCTACCGAACACGGTGTATAGAGCGATGCCTCGGAACAAAAACTAAATATAGTATGTATTACGTTAAGCATGTTCTAACACGAGAGTATCAACGAACTAAAACTAGTTTCCACAGTAAATGTCAAATTAGATATTGATAAGATACAGCTCCCCTGATATCGTAAAAGCTTTTCATAACATTCATTTCCGATTAAGCTTAATTTAAGCAGCAGTATGCTATAAAATTTCAAGTACAGTGGTATATTCTTCTGGAAATATAAGACCATAATGCCTAGAAAATTACCCGTGCTTAAGACTTGTTTCTTTTGTATACCTTTAAGGTGTGGCGCTCTGTTAATTGGATATTGGAGTGTGGTATGTATTATAGTTTTGAATTATTTTTAGAATAAAAAGTAAAAAAAACTACACTGTGTGTATAAGGTACTGAATTAGGTATATGTATATAGACAATATGTATTTTCTATTCGTGATTCGTCATTTCTAGTGGAGTGTCGTGATAGCCCGAGCGCAGCGAAATTATCTCCGGTTTAGAAGGCCTTACGCTCGTGGTTCGAATCCGAGCGTGTACCAATGAGTTTTTTTGACTTAAGTGCATAATTATCACTGACTCCGTGCAGAGCTGCCGGTCCTGGCTGCCATCAATAGAAGGCAGACGTTAAAATTCACCAACCCGCACTAGAGCAGCGTGGTCGATTAAGCAATCCCCCCCACCCTGGAGCGAGCTTTAAGCCCCTGCGGTAAGGCATAATGGGCTGGTGGAAAAAGATTTTTTATTAAATCATAATTTACACTCAAAGGCTTCCTAATAGTCCAAGAGCCCGTGACGATCAGTCTTTCCTCATTTTATAAAACTTGAAAGTTTCTCCGCGTACCTATGTCCTTAATACAAGTAAAAACAATGCCCGACTATTGGAAGTTTTGGGTCACGGTTGCTTTGAAAGGTAACAGTCAGTAAAGGTGTATAAAATTGCACCTCAAATTCGTGAAAGTATCAAGCTCAGTGTTTACATATATTATTTAGAATAATATTAGAAATCACGTTGCCGATTGTTAGACACTTGGTACAGTTGCAACCCCCTGCCATACACACTTAAAGTATAATAAATTATAATTATACTTTCGTCATAGCATAAAAGCTAAATTTTATATATGTTACTTGAGAAACTATCAAAAGATATTTTCTCTTTTATTTTGTGTTTGTTTGTATATATTATGACAGTTACTATTATTCTAAGAAACTACTGGACTGGTACCGAAGAAGTTTATTGTTCACTTCACTTCAAAGCAGATTTTACGGTCAAGCTGATAACTTTGTCTGTTTGGACAAAGTCCCCTGGAACGATCAAATTATTTTATATATATTTATCCTATTTAGTCGACATTTGCGTATGTCTATAGGTTATATGAAGTCTATCATTGATAATTTTGATAACTTATTTTAGAAACCAAAGTTACAATATATTTATATGTTTTGAGGTTTCGAAGATCTATCAACAAAGATTAATTCCCACCTGGTTGCGCAATGACAGCAAAGGGCGGCAGTACTTTTTATTTATGTTAAACCGGGACAAAAACGATAATGAAATTAAAACACTAAACCATGATTATTTTTTGCAGGCCTGCAATTTATTCAGTTTGGGTTTCATAATATATATGGCTATTATGCTAATCAAAAACCCGAACGTTTCATCACCATTAATCAGAATATGTATACACTATGTGACACAATTCATTGTTGGGATAATATACTTGGTTCTGAGTGTGATCATTATCATCGGCGTGCATCAGGTACGTACGAGTTAATCAAGGATGTAATAAATAAGTACTTGGAAAAGACTGATTATGGGGCAAGTGCCCTTATAGCAATGGGCTTGCACCAAAACGCCTGTTACATGTGTCCTTACCAAGTCATCCATACTAGTGTAGAAGAAAGGAATATTATTCCACTTATCCATGCTAGTATGGATACTTGGAAATTATGCATCCATTTATCCATATGATACTGGTGTGGATATATGGAAATTATACATCCGTTTATCTACTACTGACTTAAGTTAGACTATGATTAAAATATATGTCCATTATAATAAAATTTATATTTATGAAGAAAATAATATATCGTGAAACTAAATATCATCTGTACCTATCATTATAACGATAAATAAGAAACTCATATTAATAATTAGGTCTGTTTGTTTAAGGGTATTTATTTAAGGACTGTATGTGACTGTTTTTACCTGAATAAGTAAATAAATATTAATATCTATTAAATTAAATAATAATTAATACAATAATTATGTTTTAGCTCGATACCGCAGAACAAGGTTAAAATTTTCCTTACATATCTAGCAAACGTTCAGTAGTAATTTCTCCTGTTACTATTTACAAATGACATAATAATATTCAATTACTTTCTAGATGTTAGATACCAATCACCAATAAAACTCATTATGTAAATTAAAATTATAGGTTACATTTTCATAATAAATGATTTTTATCTACAAAAAAATTAAATAATTGAAATATAAATAATAGTACCCTGTACCTATACAGTTTTCTTAATAAATAAGGAATTACACATGAATTATAAAAGACAATCCTAGATTTGTATGGCGATATTCCCTGAACTTAAAATATTACGTCCAGAGTTAATATTATTACATGTTACTAATATATTAATCTACTAATCAAGCACAAAATGGTTTAGTGGTAGAACCTGTAACTGCCATAAAAATAACCTATAAAAATATATTCATTTCAGGTTAATAACAAAACACTTAAATCTTTTTCAATTTAATTGTACTTAGGTAGGTACATTTCGACAGGAGGAACATGCGGAAAAGTATCCCGACTAGTATGTATAAGTGGAAAAATATTCCATTCTTTCATACTAGTATGGATGATCAGATACATGGAACAGGCTCAAAATTTTAAAGATGCTTATCTTTTAGATACAATTGAAAGGTTCTAGAACAACCGCTCAAAATATATTTTTTTATGTACGTATTTGCTAGATAATTATGACAATTCACCTAACGTTGAAATTGTTCATATGATGTCAACTGAAGGATTAAAGTTTTTTTATATACTTATTATAAAATATTGAGTTTAATCACTATGTAAAATTAAATCGCTATCCTCGCGAATCAATGAAAGTATTAGATTTTACTTAGTTTTAGATAATGCAAATAATAAGCACCTGTCCAGATTACGTCACAAGGCAACTAAAAAAATTGCATATTTAAATGAAAAATATTGATCTTACCCCTTAAGCCTTGATTACACGTACCGAGTATATTGGCGAGACAGTACTCTCGGCCGAGTGCTCGGTACGTGTAAACACATCACCGAGTGCTCGGCCGAGCACTCGGCCGAGAGTACTGTCTCGCCAATATACTCGGTACGTGTAATCAAGGCTTTAGGGTCTCTAACCACTCGGCCATTCGATCAGCCATATATGTATTGTTATGATGATATATTTTTATATGTATTGTTATATTTCATCATCATTTCAGCTTTTATCTGTTCACTGCTGAACATAAGCCTCCTCCACAGCACACCACGCGACGCGATTCTCCGCTTGCTGTATCCAACGGCGACCTGCCGCCTTCTTCAGGTCATCGGTCCATCTAACCAAGGGCGCCCAACGCTACGCTTTCCTGCGCGTCTCCACTCGAGACCTTTTTTCTCTATCGAGTGTCGGTCCTGCGACATATGTACTTATTTTATATATTAGAGCAGATCTCTTACAGATAACTCAGTAAAACTTTATCAGAGATGATGTACAGATACAAAAAAAATTATATATTTCTCTGTTTTTCAGAATAAACCTGAATACCTAAGATTGTATTTCATATACAGTCTCGGCGCCTTCGTTATGGACTTAGTAGTAATCTCTATTGGAATAATATTTATGGCTGGATCGTACATTATTTATTTAATGCAAATTGTGATGTGCGGTAAGTTCCTTAAGTGTTTAATAATATTACGTACGTTTGACGAACTTATTTATACATTTATATTGCTAACGCGTTTCTGTTAGAGTTGAGAATATGTTAGAGTTGAGAGTACAAATGCGATTTATAGATTATTTATTTATTCAAAGCAAACTTACAGCTACATAGTCAAGTTTTAAAGATTTGAATTGAAATAATAATAATAACACACACAATCACAACAACGTCTAGGTCCCAAACTAAGCATTAGCTTGTATTTTGGGTACCAAGCGAAGACACCACATACATATAACAACCAAGACCCGGTGCCAGTATTAATATTCATTATATAAATACTGACCCGACCTGGGAATCGAACCCGGGACTTGCACCTTCGCAGGCGAAATAGAAAACAATAATTTTATGTCTAAGGTACCTACCAATATCATAGCCTTCAAACTCTCACTGCAGGACATACGCCTCCCCCTTAGATCTATAAGAAGACCGTCTTGGTCATCTATAACCGACCTTTGTAGAGTCACATATATATCATATTTATAGTGATTTATCACTAGGTGGATTCACCTATTGATAAATTACTATAATCATATTGAGGTAGATCCAGTAGAAGAATATAAATTTTATTGCTATGAATTATATTACAGTATATATCATATTTATAGTGATTTATCACTAGGTGGATTCACCTATTGATAAATTACTATAATCATATTGAGGTAGATCCAGTAGAAGAATATAAATTTTATTGCTATGAATTATATTACAGTATATATCATATTTATAGTGATTTATCACTAGGTGGATTCACCTATTGATAAATTACTATAATCATATTGAGGTAGATCCAGTAGAAGAATATAAATTTTATTGCTATGAATTATATTACAGTATATATCATATTTATAGTGATTTATCACTAGGTGGATTCACCTATTGATAAATTACTATAATCATATTGAGGTAGATCCAGTAGAAGAATATAAATTTTATTGCTATGAATTATATTACAGTAATTAAATAGACTATCGGTCGCCCAGCGTTCGAACAGTTCAGAACAGTTCGACCGTACTCACTTTTTGAAACCACCAACAATAATTAGGCGAGAGTAAGTCAACTCAACTGTCGTGATAGCCCAGAGCACAACGAACCTGTCTCAAATTTATAAGGCCCCATAGGGCCATGGTTTGAATCCGGGCGTGTACCAATGAGTTTTTCTGACTTAAGTACACAATATCACTGACGCCGTGCTTCGGAGGGCACGTTAAGCAGTCGGTCCCGGACGCTGTCAATAGATGGCGGTCGTTACAGTTCCAAACCCGCAGTGGAGCAGCGTGGTGGACTTAAGCTCCAAGCCCCCCTCCTCACCCTGGGGGAGGCCTAAGCCCCTGCAGTGAGGTAAAAACCGGCTGATGATGATGATGATGATGATGATGATGATGATGATGATGATGATGATGAAGTCAATTCAAACTGCATCAAACGACGGACTATTAAACTCGTATGGTTGATAGCATTTGTAACACATATTAGATTTACCTACAGATTTCAGCTTTTGGCACTCCTTTTCTGTATAAACTTTACCTATGCCAAACCTCATACTCTTCAGTAACCACAATTTGCTTTAAAAGGGGTACAAAGTTTTCTCTTTACGTATTAATATGTAGATCATCAAATCAAGTGATTTGATTCCCTGTGAAATTAACATATTTTTCAAACATGTATAGTATTGTTTTTTGCAAAATCGAGCTCATGACCCCATTGAACACATTTCACTATTTCTTATAGTTTAGAATTTGGCCATACAATCCCATCTCAAAAGCTCATCCTGTATATGTTTCAGCTTTCTGCACTCCTACTCCACATAAACTTTAACTATGCCGAATATCACACTCTTCCGTGCGCGTAGTACGCTTTAAAAAGGGGTTAAAGTTTTTCCCTCACGTATTTATTTGTATATAGATATAATTTACAGGCGAACCATGCACTTATCACTAAAGCATCACAGCTTTACGTCCAAAGGAAACCACAGATCTTTTTTTTTCTAATACGTACAAATGAATACAAAGAAAATTACGACTCCATCGTGTAAAGTTTCACTGGATGAAAATTATATTTTTTTTTTCATTTCAGTTATCTACTTCTACTATCTGGTAATAATTAGAAGCACGTACCTTGATATGGAAGAAAAGATGATACCAAGATTGCGGCAAACAGAATATTCATAAAATTTATTTAAGATTATTACGACGACCGCTTAGCCTAGTGGGTAGCGACCCTGCCTACGAAGGTGGAGGTCCCAGGTTCGAATATTGATACTGGTACCGGGTCTTGGTTGTTATATGTATGTAGTGTCTTCGCTAGGTACCCAAAATACAAGCTAATGCTTAGTTTGGGGCCTAGACGTTGTTGTGATGTATACGTTATTATTATTTATATTCCATAAATTTTATATTATTTGAATGATGTTTTAATATACCTGTCAAAAAATTCATTTAATATTATATTGTGAACGAAAGGACACTCAAATGGAACGTATATTAATTAGCATATATCAGAAGTAGAATATTGTTTATGGCTTGTAGCATTGTTTTTTTTTATGTTTGGATGACAACAGGAAATTAAGTTAAAATAAACGAAGAAACAACTTGCTGTGGCTTTTAGGAAGTGCCCATATATAATAATAATTATAAAATATACAAATGAAATAAAATGTGTTTCATTTTAGTCGTATTGTATCTTTTAATTATATTGTATAATAAAATTACCTTTTTCTTAAACTTTGACGTCGCTATTTTTGTTAGTAGGTAAATATAAACAAATTCACTAAAAATAAAGGTTGAAATTATTATCAACTATTTTCCCCTCTTTATTTACTAATACAATAATAATAACACTTGGGACATCCCTCACAACGCCATCCAGGCCAAAAAGTGAGCACGTATTATGCTTGTGCTACGGGGTACTAGACAGCTCATATACATATATAAATATTCTTAATAATATATACATATTCAACACGGGCTTCAACAAACACAGCCAACATAAAACGGGAGATGAGCAATGCCCTGCTAGAAAAGTTGCTGAGGCTCGATATAGAAGTTCAACTGACTATGAGGGCGCCTAGAGCGCCGCATATATCTGGGTGGTTTTCTATACATATATACAATAGAATAAACTCGTATCTATATATTTATCCTATGAATAAAGTCGAATGTAAAAGAACCGCACAAGAATGGCTTAAAGGAAAAACTTAAAATGACACAGAAAACCTATTATTACAGTAATCTCATATTTAAGGCCAAAGTGGAAATATGCTGATAAATGTAATCATAATTTCTAATTCAGAATTGTACTCATTAATAATTTTGGTCATTGTCATTTTGTAAATATCTGTTGAATAAGCACTAACTACTTTGTTTGAATATATACCTAAGACACAGGCAAATAAATTTGCTTAGTTTAGGTATTCAATAATAAATACATGCACTAACACTAATTAATTAAAACTTTTATATACTTAGGCTAAATTTTTACAGAAATAAATTTATCTTATATACAGATACTTTTACACCCAGACACGGAACAAATAGACATGTTCCTGCACACAAATATTTGTCCAGAGCGGGAATCGAACTCGCGATCCTTGGTTTCGCAGGTCTTTAATCACTCGGCCAATCGGTCATCTAATGTAATATTAGTATGAACATAGACCGCACTCAAGTGTTTGTAGCCACAATTTAACGCACTCTAGTCTAACGCCGTATCAGCTGGCTGTCCAGTCGTATACCATTCATCATCAGCCCATTTTACCCCACTGCAGGGGCTTAGGCCTCCCCCAGGGTGATGAGGGGGTTTGGAGCTTAATTCCAACACGCTACTCCACTGCGGGTTGGGGATTAACGACCGCCATCTATTGACAGCGTCCGGGACCGACTGCTTAACGTGCTCTCCGAGGCACGGAGTCAGTGATAGTTATGTATACGCCCGGATTCGAACCATGGCCCTATGGCCTTATAAATTTGAGACAGGTTCGTTGCGCTCTGGGCTATCACGACACGATACCATTCGAGCACACCCATTTCCTCGTATTGTGTCCGTGCATAACTACAGATAGATCGAACCAAAATTATTGTTTGGGAACAATGCTCTCTTCATGTTTTGTTTTTCTCTTAAATCAAAAGATGATCGGTCACAAAAAAAGTGTTGCATTTGGCTGATTTGGCGAAACTTTTCTTTTATTAATAGGTATCTACCTCTATCATAACGAAATTACGTGAAACTCATGTTTTTTCTCGCAAATTATAGTTTTCGCTAAAAGGTCTCTAACTACACACTGTGCACTTGGCGAGAGTCCATCTGTTATATTTTCATTTGGAACGAATGCACAGACACTCGGTAAAATGAACAAGGTGTCGTTATCAGTTAGTTGGTGTAATGCAGTCCGGGTTTGTGCATCCAATAAACATTTGTTCGGGGGTCAAACTATATCTTCATCAAACAAAAACACTTCCAATAATTATTGGCATATGTTTATGCCATTACTAATAAGACTAATAGATAACGTTTATCTGTTACGTGCTATCTGTACGAGCAAGATAACATGTTTTTTCTTTATTAAGCGCCGTCATAGTATAAATATTGTATATTACGACGAAGTCCGAAACTCCCGGAAATGCCGACAACATCTAAACTAACGAGAAGGGATCAGGGGTCGCCAAACTGTATATAATAATACATGGTACTTCCCACACTGCGTCGTCTAGTCCCAAAGTAAGCAAGTATTATGCTTGTGTTATAGGTTACTAGACAACTGATATATACACTTAAATATTCTTTATAATATATACATATATAAATATTTTGGCTAGATACCTCCGTAATGAGTTTTGTGAAACCTGAAAAATAACTAGGTTAGAGCGCGAACGGACGGACGGACTAACTAATAAGATAATTAATAAGACGCACTGACTAAAAATTATAATTATCGTGATATTTAAAGTATTATATTATAGATATTTTTTTTTGTGGAGCAATCGGTTATTACGACCTTTTTTTATAATAATAATAACACACAGCGCCATCTACTCCCAAAACAAGCAAGTATTATGCTTGTGTTATGGGTTACTGGACAACTGATATATACACTTAAATATTCTCTATAATATATACATTATAAATATTTTTGCGAAGACACCACACACATATAACAACCAAGACCCGGTACCAGTATCAATATTCATCATATTAATACTGACCCGACCGTGGATTCGAACCCGGGACCTCCAGCTTTATAGGCAGGGTCGCTACCCACTAGGCTAAGCGGTCGTCATCGTATCTAATATATATATGTGTATTATTATTACTCAAAATTAATAAAAGCTATTTTGCAGCACTAATAGGTACTCGTACTTCAGAAACTACCAACATTTAGTTTTGTTATTCTGGTACTGAAATTAATTCTATGTGACCAAATTTTTTAAAAGCTAGTATCTTCTTACTGGCCTATTGATTGGCCTATACAGTGAAGTTATGAAAATCACATTTTGCCCAAGGACTTGCCTTGCTCTTGTCCTTACAATTTTTTGAACTCGGATAATCGACATAATTAGTAATATACTACAAGTTTAGTTTATACTCCACGTATTATTGACGCTTTCAGAAGTCTGTGGGAGAAAGTGGCATATGTTTATATTTTAAGGATAGCTTACTATACCTATTTTAATGTTTAAAAAATGTTAACATGAAATGTGTGAATCGGAAAGCTATTTACACGCACACGATATTGATCCTCATCAAATTAATTAAATATGTTAGTTAACTTAAACATTTTATGCGCATCATAATTTCCCTTCGCACCATACAATTTAAATTAGTATCTTAGGAAATTACTAATCGGTCCTACACGTTGATATCAAGCTGAAGTTATCAATGTTGTATACAAAAAAATATTTTCGTTTGTTTTTATGTATATTTTCTTTAATTTTGAAATATTTTCAGAATTTTAAATAAAATACATTAAAAATACTCCAAGTAAGACGAACTTGTGTTACATTTAAATCTTATCCAAATGCTCGACGCAACAAACGATACGACACCAAGCATACATGTTCTGCCGCCTCGGCTTCGCACGGGTAGCGCAGCTGGGGCGGAGCGCTGGTAAATAATAAAATAAAGATAGAGAAAAATTAACTGTCACTGACTCCGTGCCTAGGAGAGGACGTTAAGTAGTCGGTCTCGGTTGCTGTCAATAGATGGCGGTCGTTATAATCTGCCAACTCGCATTGGAGCAGCGTGGTGGATTTAAGCTCGAAGCCCCCTTGAGGGAGGCCTAAGCCCCTGTAGTGGGGTATGAAAAAGGCTGATCGAATGGTACGATATTACACGATACATTTCTTAATATTTAGGGATTATATAATGTAATGAATTCAGAGAATATGTATATAGAGATAAGATAATATAAATTATTATCTATAATGCTAAGGTCGATTCGCCATCAGATTCTATTTTGGTATACGCTCAGTCGGATCAAGCGTGTAGTGTGAAATGTAAAACATATGTGATCTGTGTTTTTGGATGCTACTTACTCTCAATTGGGACATGAAGGATTTAAAACATATTCGTACAGGTGAATACTTTCGACTTATTTTATCGATATTTCACAAAATTTCGCTCCAACCAGAAATACCTTTTGTTTTACGCGTTGTGCTTAGATATATAATCAGCAGAATCATCAAAATAGAGCGTCTCATATCAAAAACCTGAGAAAAATTCAGATATTAGACCAATCATAATATGTGTTCATTGTTAATTTTAAACATTTTGAAAAATTACACGTAAAATGTAATTTCAGAATCTTCATTTGTTCTTCCAGTACAAATTTCACACGTGCATCACAGTAAATTTTTTATTTTGCAGTGCTATGTCAAAGCATCAAGTGGTGTAGGTAGTGGGTATATTTACTCTGTGGCGTACATATTTTTCTTACGTTTTGTAGTCACGACCGACGCCATATCTTTAAATACATTTATGGGGTTGTCCATTAATCACATGAGGCTCTAAAGGAGGGGAGGGGGTTCGACAAAAATCACGAAAAATCACAAGGAGGGAGGGGTGCGTAGTGACATATCACGTGTATTTATTTTGTCATTGAACGCATGATAAGCGGCGTGTGAGCTCGAGTCGCCGTTACCAGGCAACGATTCCCCCGCTCGCCGGGACAACCGCCTGGCTCGGCTATAACTGTATATAAAGATAATATTCTGAAAGGTTTCAGATACTTTGTACTAAAAATACACGTAATTTTGGCTAGGGGCGGGGGGCTAGTCTTACACCACGTATCACCAAGAGCGAGGGGAGGTTAAAAATGCTAAAAAAAACGTCACGTGATCAATGGACCACCCATATGATGTTATATAGCATAATAATTAGATGGAGCGTCTCAATACTTGTCAGCCACAGCCCACAAATTAGCATTAATCTAAATAATCATATTTTCAGATTAGTGCATGCTGAAATCACTCAAAATGACTTTCTACTGGCCAGAAACGTCAAGTTTTTGCGGGATATTCTCACTGAAATGTGGCGTTTATTTCTATGTCGTACTTAATTTCGTGAGTTTATAATATTTAAGTTAACTTTTTTACCATCTAAACGTAAAAGCAAGTTCTTAGACAAATTTTACGGTTATGGGCCACCAGGGGGCCTTGCAATAGATATATTTTTCTAAAACGATAGGGAACACCTTGACGCGGTTTTTAGCGTTACATAGATATCACTCAAGAATGTATGATTCTTCACTTCATCAGCCCATTTTTTTACCCCACTGCTGGGGCTTAGTCCTCCTCCAGGGTGAGAGGGGCTTGGAGCTTAAATCCACCACGCTGCTCCACTGCGGGTTGGGAATTGTAACGACCGCCATCTATTGACAGCGCCCGGAACGACTGCTTAACGTGCTCTCCTAGCCACGGAGTCAGTGATAGTTACGTACTTGAGTCAGAAAAACTCATTGGTACACGCCTGGATTTGAACCATGGCCCTATGGCCTTATAAATTTGAGACAGGTTCGTTGCGCTTCGGGTTATCATGACAATGTATGATTGAATGAATGAAAAAAACTTTATTATATGGGATATACCTATTAATATTATGTCTTAGCGGTCTTAACAATACTGCGATGTCTTAAAAACTAATTGCTATGTCTGTGTCGGTCATGTGCTCCTCGGAGGAAAAATTCTCTTATCGAGCGGTTTTTTCACTCAGGGTGTGGAATATGAGGTATAGGTTCAGGCCGGATCCTCTGCGCAGAGAGCATCGGGTTGTATTGATGGTGGCGGGTGTACCTGTCTCTAGTGTCGATGAAGCCTTCAATTTGGTTGGTCCTCGTTGAACATCTCCCAGATACTCTTGTTGTCTGCGTGGGAAGTTGCCAACGACTCTGTATGGTGTTCTCAGTACAGCTTCTAATCGTTAAGATTGGTTTTGCTTACCCTCGGCAATCACCTAATTAAGAGACGTTTTCTACGTTGCATTCTTGTGACTGGGTTACCCAGTCACAAGTATGCAACGATGTACCAAGGATGTACCAAGTATCTACCCAGTCTGGTTAGCTACTTGGTACATCCATAAATGTTTGTCGTGAAAAAAAAAAATTTTAATAACAAATTCCATACAAAAATGCCACTTAATTTTTTATTATTGTAATAATTGATTTAAGAGCTGTTTACACAACTGTATCTAGAGACAACGCCGATAGGGATAAAACGCGCATGTACCTACACTTTTTCAGTCAGTGTATAGAGGTGATGGGCATGTAGTTTGTCGGTGAACGCAAGCGCGTCTAATGACCAATCAGAAATGTTGAAACTTTGTAGGCTCGTCCCGCTTCATTTCAAATCTTTTTTTTATAACAATAATAATTAATAAAGACATCTGCGCAAACAATTTTAACACTTTAAGTTCTTTGTGTTAAACTATAAATATTTTACATAAATGATTTCATTTGATTTTTCACAGTTTACAAATGGAGGATTGACATATGCAACGTGGTTCATATATTCACTTCATCTCAAACATACTAACGGTGAGATCCGAAACGACACACCCGTAGAAATTTTATCTGAAGCTGAGAGCGCTTGGTCGACTGTTGTGAAAGCCTTCCTGATTATTTTTCTTAGCTATAAAGGCATTGAGACGATTTTTGCGGGAATACTGTTATATGGAGTTCTTAAGGTATAGTATATTTAGATTATATTTGTATCATAACCATCATTATTATATTTAACGCATCTGTAATCAATGACTAACTAGCCACACTATTCAAATGCTACATTTTGATCATTAATAAAATCTGTTTGTAAATGAATTTAATATAACTTTAGAATTTTTTTTTATCAATTTGTTTATAACATTAGGTAAACAATTAAATTAAATTAAAAAAAATTAAATCGTTTTCACATTTATATTTGATCCAGGAAAAAAATGGCAACTGATAAGAATTTCTAAACAAAATGTATAATTTTCTCAATATTTTATTTTCTAAAATAACTTCTTCAAGGCTGTACCGCTTCATTTAATATTAAAACTATGTCATTATCTGAACAAATCTCATACATTTTTCGATAGTGTAGCTCACTTGTGTCAAGTAGTAAAAAAATCTGCAATCTCCACGTTGCACCGCCGCGCCGCCGCCGCCTGCAGAATCCATCTTACGTTATGCTGTGGTAGGTACTACGTGGTACTACTACGTTAGTAGTATCAGTATCACCTCACGTTATGTTTAAAATATTTTATCGTTAAATAGCAATTTTTTTGCTACTTGATACCAGAAAGCTATTATATTAACTTTAATTTCTCCATCACAAATTTATTGGCGTTACAGTAGATAATACTGAACCATAAATGCATAGATGCTTATTATTTTCTAAAATCATATCATCAACATGTTTACTCACATAAGCACTACCAATATTTATTAAATGCCTTAATACATAATTCGTAATGTGTTATAATTCTGAATTTCAGACCAAACGGATATTAGTGAAGCTACATCTGTATTTCAGCATAGGCACATGGTTACTAAGTTTACTAATTAATATAATAATAGCATTTTTTCTCGATTTCATCGGTAGATTTTTCATAGCAGCAATAATACGTGAGTAATATTTTTTTCAAAACGGCGCACACTGAGTGACTCACTTTTGTTGTCATTTTTAGAAAAATTCCAGATAATTGAAGGGGTGAGTGGACAAGAAAACAAAACAAATCGACTTTTTTGCATGGAATTAGATTTTAAATGATCATAAATTGAATGCGCAAATTTTGATTCGTGTCAAAAGTAAAGACCTATAGCAAAGGTATTAACTGACAAACATGCATACATTTCAGGCTTGCAAATGTGGTACCAGTAACACAAAAAAATCCACAGATCTTGCAGTCCCCGCAACCATCGGTTTCATTGAAAATGAACCTACCCAAAGCCGATTTTCACAGATTATATTATTTTACTAGCGACCGCCCGCAGCTTCGCTTGCGTAGATTACACATTCCTGTTTTAGGTAGTATTAACATTCGAAATGGTTAATACGTAGGTACTTTTTGCTAAAACTAATATTGGGGACACCCATTCAAACTTTCAATCTTCATTCTCCCCACTCCTTTAAGAAAATTGATACTCCCATACTTTTCACATCCCGTTTTCCACCCTTGATATCCAAAAACCTTGAAAGACGTCATTATTTATTTATTTATGTTAAAATTTTTATGTTTCTAACTTTAAAGAACAAAGACTCTCATACGAAGCCCCTCCATCCCTCCCTCCTTCAATTTGAAATTTCAAAATATTCCTTTTTTTTTTTTTATTGATATTCACGTTATAAAATAAACCACTGTTCCAAATTTCGGCTTCCTAGATTTAGTAGTTTCGGCTTTATCTACGCTGATAGATCAGTGAGGACAAACGACAGACAGCCACAAAAAGTAACTGATGTCACTCTTGACAACCTTCTTTCACGTCTGCAAAGTTTCATTAAAATCTATTCAGCAGTTTTGGAGATTAGCTCGAATAGACACATAGACGTACAGACAGACAGACGAACAAAAAGTAGCGTATGTCACTTTTGACTACCTCCTTTTCATACCCGTAAAATTTCATCAAAATCGATTTAGCCGTTTTAGAGATTAGCTGGAATAGACAAATGGACGTACATACAGACATACAAAAAGTAGTGTATGTCATTTTTGACCACTTTCTATTCATATCTGTGAAGTTTCATCAAAATCGGTTTAGCTGTTTTGGAGATTTGCTCAGACAGACAGAGAGACAGACAGATAGTATTATTTTATACATATAGCCTATAGCCTTCCTCAATAAATAGACAATCCAACACAAAAAGAATTTTTCAATTCGAACCAGTAGTTCTTGAGATTTGCGCGTTCAAACAAACAAACAAACAAACAAACAAACAAACAAACAAACAAACGAACAAACAAACAAACAAACAAACAAACAAACAATCAAACAGACAAACAGACAAACAGACGGACGGACGGACAGACAGAAAGACAGACAGACAGACAAACAGACAGACAGACAGACAGACAAACAGACAGACAGACAAAAAGACAAACAGACAAACAGACAAACAGACAAACAGACAAACAGACAAACAGACAAACAGACAAACAAACAGACAAACAGACAAACAGACAAACGGACAAACAGACAAACAGACAAACAGACAAACAGACAAACAGACAAACAGACAAACAGACAAACAGACAAACAGACAAACAGACAAACAGACAAACAGAAAAACAGAAAAACAGACAAACAGACAAACAGACAAACAGACAAACAGAAAAAAAAGACAAACAGACAAACAGACAAACAGACAGACAGACAAACAGACAAACAGACAAACAGACAAACAGACAAACAGACAAACAGACAAACAGACAAACAGACAAACAGACAAACAGACAAACAGACAAACAGACAATCAGACAAACAGACAAACAGACAAACAGACAAACAGACAAACAGACAAACAGACAAACAGACAAACAGACAAACAGACAAACAGACAAACAGACAAACAGACAAACAGACAAACAAACAGACAAACAGACAAACAGACAAACAGACAATCATACAAACAGACAATCAGACAAACAGACAAACAGACAAACAGACAAACAGACAAACAGACAAACAGACAAACAGACAAACATACAAACCGACAAACAAACAAACAAACAAACAAACTCTTCAGCTTTATAATATTAGTATAGATTGCCACGAAAACGTGGCACTATTCTTTTCAACTCCTTAAACTCAGAAATAAATCAACGAAAAAATTCTCTGCTACCCGTGCGAAGCCGGGGCGGGTCGCTAGTTCAACATATTTGAAACATTTAGGTTTTAAACTGCAGCCTCTGATATCCTTAAACGTTCTGAACTCGATAATTAAGCATTCGAACGAATACAGGCCGAAAGGCGATGACCGTAATGTTAACAAGTTCCCGAACGTCCATAAAATCTAACATGCGATGTCAAATTTCTTGTTCGATTTCCAACCGATTTCCAAAATTTTGATCTTAAACTGTAGCTACCGACGCCTTCTAACCTTTGGTATAACACTTTGAAGCGATCCGACGAATACCCTCTGAAATATAGTTACTTATATCCACAAACACAAGCGATCGACCGAAAAATCTCATCTTTCGGAAATAATTTCTCTTACAATTACCAACCGATTTCCAAAAACTTGGTCTCAAATCGTAGCTATGTTAATGGCCGAGATGTTATTTTTTTTATATTTTCGATATCGGTCCCCGTTCTTAAAATATTGTGGATTTAGTAAAAAAAAAACCGAAAAAATCCTGATTTTTTTACATTTTCCAATTTTTTTCAAAAACTACGTAACCGATTTCCAAAATTTTGATGTTATACAATGCACAACTAAATTCTTAATCTTTTAAAACCTTAAAATCTTGGCTAGACCCCATACCCTTGGAGTTATGGTCAAAAATGCGTTTCCCGTGAAATGGATATGATAGTCATTTTCAATGACAACACTCATAACTCATTTTGAACTCTTTGTTAGTTAACAACATTGTCCACTTACCCCTTCAATTACATTAAGAATAAATTAATGTAAATGACACATATAATGCGTTAGTCTTTTTTTAACTTTTCGCTTTGAATGGTTTAATTAAGAAGACAATACTGCACAATTAATATGATTTTTTTATCACAATGACAGTCAAATTTTTATTTTTATTTTATTCGAATTTATTCAAAATGACATTTCGAAAAAAACCTATAGCCTAGTGTGGCACAGAATCTATTTCAAATCTATACTCTTATGGAAGTATAAATATGTCGTTATATCCGTCAGTCTTGTCATCACCATTTGAAAAACAAATAACTAATAAAAAACTTTTTTTTTAATTAAAAGAAAAAAATATATATCTTTTTATTTTGAACAATAATTTTGATTTAAAACATAAAAACAGTATCTTTTTAATAAAATCCATCAGACGCTGAAATCATCCCTGCAACGTCATCTAGGCGGTTTAACTTGTTCCACAGCTTTCCACTGGTTAGTTATTATGTCAAATGAAATTGTACTCCTCATAAATTAATCAAAACATTATGACTTTATTTAGTCTAAGCCGAGGTCTAAGATATTACAAATAATAAACATCAGTCCAGATGACGCCACAGAGATATTTTATCAATGAAAAATGAAAAAATAAGTTTATTTCCAAAATAAAGGTATAGTTTGAATTGTACTATCGAAAAATAAAAATTGACAACAGTACGGTAATAAATGAAGCCCAAGCCCATGGCAGGGATTTTTTTTAAGCTTAGATACAGATTGCTTTAAGCCTTTGGAAAAAAAAAATTAAAAATATATGTTAAAATTTTTTACAGTTTTAGTAAGTAGCCAGGGCGATTTTTCCTCGCGTATTGTGTCTATCTATTGTCATAACTATATTTTGTATAATTCCAGTACTTCATGGATATATGCTGTTGAACATAAGGAGTTACTATTTACAAATAATAGGAAAATTGCGGGTTGAAGCTAATCCCACCCCAGATTCTGACTCAGTCGACGCCAACACTATAGAGCTATTAGTTAATCAAGTTGACGTTCAAAATACGAATGTACCTCACTGTAGTACGTGTAATTGTATGCACACTTCAGTATCAGGAAACGAGATTTCAAGATATCAGAGACTTGAATCAAACACATCAACATCTCCAAATCCTTCATACAACGACGATAAACTTCATTCACAACAAGGAGATGAAAGCTCTAATGACGGAGACAAACCGATGAATTTCAAAGACGCTCCGATAATTTACGATGAAAGACAACTAGAATTCGCAAGAAACGGTACAAGATCACAGAATTCTGATTTATTTGAACATACAAGAAACGATGAAAGATGTGATAAAACGAGTAACCACAAAATTGATGAAAAAGATATACCAGTGATCTATGATGAAAACCAACTGAATGTAGGCAGCAGTCCAATTTTAGAGGATAGACTCGATAGTAGAAATTTTAATGACATAACAGATAGACAAAGATATATTTGTATGCCTAGTACATCTGAAAATTGAAGATTAAATTAAATGCATAAGAAAACACGGTTTGTTTTGAATTATAAAAAGACAGCTCATAAGTTGAGGCTTTTTTTAAACTCACAGAGATATGAGACATCCTTTGCGTATGATTACAGTGTATTTGTAAATATAGAATGTATAATTGTAGAGATACATAATGTATGAATTCAATAATCTCATTGATTAAGTAATTTTTAAAATGTGTTTATTCAAAACAGGATTAGGATCTACCCACATAAAGCTAGAACACGTGAAACATGTGACTTGGGCTTAAGTTTTGTAAAAGAAAATAAAAGTTTTTTTGTAAATGCGTTCCGAAATTATTGTTTTTAACTTATTCGTGTTTTATTTCTTCATTATTTGAAAATTTTTTATACTTACTTAAAATTGATAAAAGACTTAAAGTTTTTACTGCAACACGTAACGTAAATACGTTATAAAATATGTTACTTTGGAAAACAATGAAATTATTTATTTCTTTGAGCTAAATTTAAACAACTTGATTCTTTTTCAATTGTAAAATCTATTCCACTTCTCTAAATATTTCATATTGATTTTCTTACACGGCGACAATTCAAATAACGCCAATTCTGTACACAATTTCTTATTCTGCGGAAACAGTGCAAGCATAATGGGATCGATGCCACATGGGACCAACCTGGACGATATTTTTATGTTGTAAATATTGTAAATATTGTTAATTAGTCTAAGTAATTATTAACCTTCATAACAAGCGGATACGACTTATCGATTGGCCGAGTAGTTAGAGACCTTAACTGCAAAAGTAAAGGTCGCGGGTTCGATTTCCGCCCGGGACAAATACTTGTGTGTATGAACATGTCTATTTGTCCCGTAATTGGGGGCAAAATAGCTATATATGTATAAAACTTATTTACGTATGTATATCAGTTGTCTAGTATCCATGATGCAAACTGTGCTTAGTTTGGGACTAGATGGAGCTGTGTGGGATGCCCAGGTATTATTATTATATGCTGCCAGTTTTGTTTAGTCATATTCGGTCAAAGGTGGATAATGAAAATGTGTTGAACATTATTTATTTGAAAAATGTTGCAAGGAAGCTGTAGGTATGAGTATACCGAAAAATTCTTCAACAAAATATGGTTCCTAAATTAGAAGGTAGTATGTAAAGCATAGAGATATGTCGAAATAAAACTACCAAAAAATATTTTGCGGATGGTTTTCATTAAAATACGACGTATATTTATATATCTGTACTATGCGGAGTTGTTAGCATTATTCATGCATTACTATTGTAAAGGCTTTACTTCTTGGAGCGTAATTGCACGTTTTTATCGAATATTATTATATTGTTTTATATTATATAAGCACAAGGGAGCATTCTTACTATCATAGACGATCATCGACTCTTACCCTTTTGCCTCTCTCTTGTTTTTTTCGTTCTTCTAATAATATTTGAATTTCTATCTCCTCTTTCTGACTTCCAGCCAGTTGGATGTTTGTTTCATATTTCATAGGCCTGTAGTGTGTAGGCCCGCAGTGCATTTAAAATCGTGACCCTATTATCTCTTAAACTCAATCTCCTTAAGTTTAGTAATTGACATCAGAGGTACAGAAGCGGCTAATTCGTCAAGAAATATAAAAAAAAACCACTGGCTACGAAAAACTGTATGCTATACGACTTTGAGGAATGATTAAAGCACATCGATAAGATAAAATGTAATCTACAATAGGAATAGGTAATAAGTACTCTGTATAATTTTAGGCGACATTCCACATCGACACGAGCTGAAGAAAAACAATTGTTATATGCATTAAAATAATAATTTTAATAAAAATTTAGTTACATTTAGTAGTCATTAAAATATTTTTCATGAAGAATAAACGTGAGAAGAATTTACAACGTGTTTTAGTTCAGGTACTCGTTTTTTCATCTGTTCTAGATTATTGAAATTTTTTTTTTAAATCGCAGATAACAGTTTCTTAGCTGCTCAATTAAATAATTGCCTTATTTTCATAGCGAAATAGTGATCTAAACTCTATGCTGTTTTTAGGTCATAATATATTATATTAATCCAAAATGGTAATCTTAATACCTGAAATTGCAAACTTTTGTGGATTGTTCTCTCTACAAGTCGGAATATACGTCTACGCTATTTGCAATTGGGTGAGTTAATTTTTATATAATTTCCAAAGTAAAACGAAATATACTTTTTGATTGTAATTTATAGACAAAGTTCATTGACCCTGCTGGTTCCAAAACAATAACCGTATCAGATATCAAATTATCCCCCTACTCTGCAAAGCGATACGAAAGCATGCCCTGATAATCAATGGCCCTGATCTATCGTTATTTACTTTCGGGCAACATATTATGGTACAGTCGCTATTGAATATATATAAATAAATTAATTATCCAAGTGTAATACCTATAGATGTACTTAAATGTCATGTTAAATTATTCAAATAAATAACTTAATTTTGTAATTTATTTTTAAGAATGTTCTAGAATTACCTACGCCTGGTATCAAAATATTTTCCATATTGTACAAGACAAGTATAGGATTATATTTTCGCTACATGCAATTTTCAATAATAGTGATTTTCATTTGCGTAATTCTATTGTCTAAAAATATAATAATAATTTGATACAAATACGAGAAAGTTGCTATTAAACTCAATTATATAGGCACCTACTTTGGAACGATGATGGCAAGAAGGATCGGGGGATGACAATAGAAAATAATAGATAAATGCACGTGTATGTTTTAAATTAGCAAGAGTGAATGCAATTATCATATTGACTGACCATTGGCCGAGTGGTTAGAGATATTAACTGCGAAGCCAAGGGTCGCGGGTTCGATTCTCGTCCGGGACAAAATTTGTGTGCATGAACATGTTTATTTGTTTTGTGTTTGTGTGTAAAAAGTATCTATCAATGTATATATAATAAAAAAAAAGAATATTTAGGTGTGTTTACCAGTTGTCTTGTACCCCATAATACAAGCATAAGATTTGCTTACTTTGGGACTAGATGGCGCTGTGTGGGATGTTCCAAGTAATATTATTATTATATTTAAATTAAACCTTCAAAAGTTATTCTTGTCAAAGATGGTGTGTAGGTATATTTTTTAATACTAGAACATGTATTTAATTTTTAGAAAGGAGGTAGTGATTCAACAATAAAACTTAGTTTTTATTAAATACACTGTTCATTTACGGATTTTTATGTCTTTACAGGGATTAAATAGCTGGTCTATATACAATTTGTGGATTTTACGTGAAATTTTCAAATATATTTACATTGGAAGTAGTGAAGCTAGTGATTCAATAGATAATTGTTCAGCAGAAAATGGATATGTCGTTCAACGTGTAATTTTGATATTTATAATTACCATGACGGGTTATAAAGCACTCGAAATGTCATCCGTTTTTGTACTGATCTATGGATTTTGGAAGGTAATATAATATTATATATTTACCACAATTTGTTTCAAATGCGCTGACTTAAAGTCGCCACTTACTTGAATAAGTAATTCTGCATCAGGCTCCCTAGCTGTAATATAGCTACGTGTTTTATTGCATCCCAAAATGTTTTTTTCGAAAAAAGGCATTTTTATCCAATTGCAAAATTAACAATTGTGTTTGTAATTTTTGTTCCAGACAAAACCGAATTTAGTGAAATATCATCTGTATTTTAACACAGTGACATGGTTATTCGGTTCTTTTACTGGTGTTATAATATCACTTTTTCTTCCGCTACATATTAGATTTATCCATATAACATTAGTATGTAAGTATTCTTTTAATTGTTACACTGTAATCGTATATACCTATACAAATTTGTTTTGTTTTCAAATGATAATCCATTTTTTTTATTTTAGTATTCAACGGATATATGTTGATGAACGTAAGAAGTTTGTATTTACAAATGACTGGGAAATCCCAAATCGCGACCATTCTAAGTCAAGACAATATTAGTCGTGCTTCATTCGGTTTGAACGATATCGATAGTGTGAACAATCGACAAGACTGTCCAAATACAAATGTGCTGCATTGTGCCACTTGTGTGTGTTCACAGTCTCTAATACTGATTAATGCAATAACGCGATATGATAGATTAGATCCAATTACAACAACTCAAACTACAACAGGTAACGACGCTGCAACATTTGATCTTAGACAAGAAAATGTAATGGGATTGTCAAATAACAGGCACCGACTCCAAAGTTTTAAAGATATTTCGGTTATGTATAACGAACATACAGAAATGAATATTATGAGCTCTTCAAGATTAAATTCTGAACTGAATGATCAAATAGAAAATACTGATGGAGAAATCCGCATAACAGAGCATAACCATGACAAAAATGGTGATATTGACGAAAAAGGGGTACCCGTGATATATGACGAAAATCAATTTAATATAGGTAACAGTTCGATTTTCGAATCGAATTGTTGAAATTGATTGTCTTTTGTACCAACTAACAACATTTTTTGTAGTACAAATAAAAATATCTCAGCTGAACAAAATGAATAAGTAGGTAGGTACGGTTACAATCAAACTTTATGACGGATCCGAAAGTAGGCACTAGTCGCGTCGCAATAACCAGGTTTAGGTATAGCGGGACGGAGTGGAGCGAAAGGTATATGACTCTATCGGCGCAAGCCCGCTTAAAGCGTTGTATTCGACGACCGCTAAGCCTAGTGGGTAGCAACCCTGCCTACGAAGCTGGAGGTCCCGGGATCGAATCCCAGATCTGGTCAGTATTAATATGATGAATATTGATACTGGTACCGGGTGTTGGTTGTTATATGTATGTGGTGTCTTCGCTTGGTACCCAAAATACAAGCTACTGCTTAGTTTCGGGCTAGACGTATATGTATATAAACGTGATGTATAGATACGTCATTATTATTATTCAGATCCGCCATAAAGTTTGATGTGATCTGGATATGTCAGATATGTTTAGCAGTCGAAGGAATTCAATGTAATTTACCAAATTCTTTTTCATTATATAAAAATAAATTTACTAAGTTTCCATTAAAAATCGACAAGTAGGTACTTTAAATGATTTAAATTTATTTATTGATAAATATAATCCAGTAATCTCAATCAACATTGTATTATAAGATTTTATTATATAATTTATTGATTGTTGTATTTCGTTGAAACAATTATATGTAAATTAATGTAAGGTTTTTACAAAAATGGAATCATTTGTTACATTAGTTACAGAATTTTAATTTAATAAGCTTTATTAATTATAACTTGTCCTTCACTCTTCGATGATTACATCGCTTGTAGTAATTGCGTTTCGCGAGAGATATTTCAGAAAACAAAAAGGCTTCAACAAAAGAATTATATGTATTTCGGAACGCAGCCATTGATTCCGTAAGCGTGCGCCACCTGCTGGCGACGTCATTCGCGTTTTGTCGCAGTCACAAAGTACTTTATAGTAATTTGTTCTGAGATTTTAATACAGATATAACTCCGCCGTAAAAAGAGGAAATGCAATAATAGCGCCAAAGTACGCGAGGTTTGAGACTAAATACAGCGCCATCTAACGTGAAATGGTAAAAATAAGAAGTTTAATACTGCCACCTATGAACAGAATTTCAAACAATGCAGTAAAATTGAATACAACCATCGAAAACAACCTTGAAACAACAAACAAAAATAATGAGACTAATCGTGTACCATTCTACGAACTTCTTACTTAGTGCAATTTTTGACATCTATGACCTACCAACTTTTATTAATTATTATTAATAAACTCGTAGGGATCACAAAATATTATATTCAAATTTGGTAGGTAAAAAAAAATCTGGTAGAGATAAAACAAATTTGAAATGTAAAACACGATTTTGTCGGCAACTGAATACCTATTATATAGTTATACATTATGGTTAGTCAAATCAAATATCATATACAATAGCCACTCATTTCTGTTTCATATAAAAAAGATTTTATTTTGTGTTAGATATATGTATTCAATGTAATTGTATTAATCTAAGGATTTTTATTCTTTCTTTAGGGTTCTGTAGCCAACAAGAACTCTCTAATTCGAAAAATGAGGATAGATTTTATTTTCTCATTTATCCCACGGTGTGTGGTTGGCAAATTGCAAAATTTTGCGGGTCAAGTTTAGTACAAAATAATGATATGATAAAATGATACTTAAGAGGCGTTTTAAAATTTAAAAACCCACACCAAAATGTGATTTTACATGGGATCCTTCCCTTGTATTAAAATATCTCAGTACACTTTATCCAAATGATAATATATCTTTAGAAAATCTCACCAAAAAACTTGTTAAATTAATTGCTCTAGTTACAGCTCATCGTGTCCAAACTTTATCTCTTATACGACTAAGCAATATACACCTATGTAATGATAGAATAGTTATTAAGATTACGGACAATGTTAAAACATAACACAAATAGAAGTCAGCCTTGTTTAAATTTACCTTTCTTTAGAGAAAAGCCAAATAAATGTTCGGCCTTAACTTTAGCCTTTTACTTAAATATTATTAAAGGATATAGAAAAAACGTGATTTCTTATTTTGAAGTTATAAAAAACCATTCAAAAAAGCTAAATCTGAAACCATTAGCAGATGGATTAAATTGACTCTTAACAAAGGCGGGCATAGATGTGTCTATGTTCTTTGCACACAGCACTTGTCATGCTGCCACTTCTTCAGCATAGAAACTAGGTGTTAGTATTGATGTCATAAAAAAAAAAAAAACAACTGGTTGGTCACAAAACTTTAACACTTTTGCCAAAATTTTATAACAGGGAACTGCAAACAGAAAACATGGATACATACGCCCGAACTATTTGTGGATTATGAATAGTACTTTTCTTACTTTCATTGTACTAATATTTTTGTTTTATAACTTGTGTAAAAATAAATCATTATTATGATTGGGTCCTCTGGCTTATTAATTTTCATTATTTTTCTAAACATCTACAAGTGATGTAATCATTGAAGGGCGAAAACAACTTATAATAGAGAATCCAACAAATTTACTTAAGTGAAGTTCGATTTCTATTATGAGTTGTCCTTCGCCCGAGATGATTACAAACCCGCATCCACCCTTTACATTTTACCCCAGTGATCATGAAATTTAATTATCTAGCATGCTCTAAACTGAATGACGTTGCCAGCAGGTGGCGCGCACATCCGGAATCTAAAGCTGCGTTCCGAAATACATATAATTTTGTTGTTGAAGCCTTTTTGTTTTCAGAAATATCTCAAAACGAAAAATTAAATAACACACCTTTAAAATTGTCGGATATTTACGCGAACGCGAGTACTACAAGTGATGCAATCATCTCAAGCGAAGGACAACTCATAATAGTCATTGAACCTCACTTATGTAAGTTCGTTTAATTCTCTAAAATACATTAAAAGCAATCATGACATTATCACATTCCTGGCAGCTTTTTAAGTTTTGGCAATTAGCTATTGATACACATTATTCATACGAATATTCGTGTCATATCTAGTAAGCTATACACGTGTAAGGTGGTAAAATTACATCCCTATATTATTTGTAAGTTGGCACGAAAAAAAATTTTTTTAAGCCGAATAAAAGCCGGATATAAATGAACGAAGTCTTACCGAAAGTGGTTTCGTTGCTTGCGTTTCTATTGATGTCATTGTTTAAATATTTACAGTAAATAAATATAACACTCTATACGTTACCTTTAGTTGTTCACATGTGGTGCCAAATTCCGGGTATTATTTATTTATTTATTCGGTACAAAATTTTTTGTATTATAATACAAAACTTTATTCAGGGCCAATCAAAAAAGGAATCATGATTGATTGCTAACACAGGTAGACACCATGGATGTTCATAAAGATACCGCGTTGTGACAACACAAATGTAAGCAAAAAAAATATACACACATACCAAACATTTTTATTTATTATAATTTTGTGTGATCTAGGTTACACAAAAATCTTACACAAATATTTTGTTTGAATCTTATATCTTTGGTGCCGTGGGAGAAGGGTAGGTGTCTACTTTGGTACGCCACGTGTGTCAGCACATTTGCCGCCTCTCACCTTGGTCGTACCGTTGGAACGGCCGGAGCCGCTGCGGAGTCTGCAGCCGCCAGAAAACGAGTCAAATACTCTACTCTGGAGAGTAAATACTTGTTCGTCCCTCTTGCGGTGGAAGATGCTGGCTGTTGGGGGATTGAAGCCAAACGTTTCGTCGCGAGCATAGGCCGTCGTCTAAAAGAAAGGGGACTCGACCCCCGTTCCGGTTCCTTCCTGGTGCAAAGAATTGCTATTGCAATTCAGCGCGGCAATGCGATGAGCGTCATGGGCACATTTGCGTCGGGGGCGACGAGGGGTGGATTATTGGATTTGTTTTATTTATTTTTATTATTTTTGTGTATTACTTATGTAAATTGAAATAGTAATATTCGTAATCTATATCAAACTGTAGTAACTTTGTTATTATCCTATATCTTGACATTTGCATTATGCATTTTTTATTCCTTGATATTTTACTTTAATATAAAATGTCTTGTGGTTATCAATTTCAATTTCCGCGGTGGATATACTTATAAGTATATTAACTTCATTTCATTAGCTCATTTTTACCCCACTGCAGGGGCTTAGGCCTCCCCAGGGTGAGGGGGGCTTGGAGCTTAAATATGAGTATATTATCTAATCGCAATTATCTTTGTTTCCATTCAATACATTTTTGTTGTCACAAAGTGATAGGTATGTCTATAAACTTCTGTGACTAAAGTGTTCCCGCTCGCCCTTCTACCGTCTACTATCTAGAATGAGCTTTACCTATTAAAACAGTTGAAAACGTAATTTTCTAGAGCCGAAGTTCAAAATGAAAAGCATGTGCTTGCTAGGCCATTGTCCATGACAGACTCGTTTGGCATCCATAAATGAGTGACTGACTATTATTCTTATGAACGTTGTATAAAAATCCACCCGCGTGAAAAAAAATAGACTTTAGTAAATAGTTTATTCTTAATTAATTTTCACAGTTAAATTTTTTGTGTTAATATATTACAAAAGTAATAAAATTAAGTTAAACTTAGTTTTTTACTTAAATTAAAAAAAAATGTTTTATCCCTGTAATTATAGCACATTGTACTTACATACTATAATCTCTATAATACTTATTTGAATAGTCATGCATGAACTTTCTAAATCCACTATCAGTTGTTATATTCCAGGCATCTTGTATAATATGAGATATGTAAATGTTAAATATAACATATAAAACTCGAAGTTATAATTATGAACTTTTAAATAAATATGAGAATCGTGTTTTATTTGAAACAAAAATTAATATACTTTCTATTGCCTTGTATAATAAAAAAATGTTAAAAAAAATTTAATATAATTAGGTAAGTACAAAACAAAATATTAGAGAATAGTTCATATTTTGGACAATCGTTTTATTTCTTGTCATAAAAGAATTAGATACAAATTCTACTAGCTCATTCGTCATACGGATCATAATATAGTTTCAATAAACCTGAACAAATGCAAGCGGTGTCAGGAAAATCTAGTATATAGAAAAAACTAGTTTTATATATCACAACATGATAATGCTTACAGCAAGCAAGTAGACGTATAGATACGTGCCCCCTTTTTTCCGTCACTATTTACTTTAATTTGTGCACACTTAATGAATTTAAATTAAATTTTATAAGTCATGTCAATACCACTACACACTCCCATAATTAATAAGTATATTATGTCAAAAGGATGTAGTTCACAAAACAGCAGAAGGTTCTACGTTAAACTTTAGTCTTTCACTAGAATCCATTCCTGTTGCCAAAACTTCGTCTTCTGCATCTTTCTTGGACGACTTCATAGCTATTGCTTGACTTCTGATCGTCAGTATGTAATAAATCTTGAACCCTGCGGATATTTGGAGCATTAAATAAACTTTGTACTAGCTTATAACGTATTTTAAAAATTCCGAATAGCTTCGGAAAAAATCATGATAGTAGCTCGTCGTGGTTTTTCTCTTTTAATTACTAGTTTTTAGGGTTCTGTAGTTACAAGAAAGATTTATTTAATTAGTACAGATAACCATTTAAACCATTAAACTATTGAAAAGAAGGAAAGATATGTACCTAAGTGTTATATTTATTATTAGTGTAAATTATTAAGTATTATTACTATTGGTGTAAATATGCAATAGAAATGAAAATCATATGATAAATTTTGTATTCATACAATTACCGTACCAATCAGTTAATTTTATTCGTCGACCTGTTATCATTATATAGATTTATGAAATAATTTAAATAAAGTTTTAAATAAAATCTATACTAATATTATAAAGCTGAAGAGTTTGTTTGTTTGTTTGTTTGTTTGAACGCGCAAATCTCAAGAACTACTGGTTCGAATTGAAAAATTATTTTTTTGTTGGATAGTCCATTTATCGAGGAAGGCTATAGGCTATACTACATCAGGCTACGACCAATAGGAACGGAGCATCAATGAAAAATGTTGCAAAAACGGGAAAAATTATTCCTTTTGAGAGCTTCCGTCGCGCGCGCTGCGTAAACGGTTGATGTTAAGCAAAAATCATGTATTACGGAATTGTACCCCTTTAAAAGTTCTAACCAAAAGTCCGCGACAGCATATGTGTATCTTTTAAGGTTAACTTACTATAACCTTTTTTATGACAATCAAATTTGTTCAACATAATGTACTAATTGCGAAGATGTTTTTTAAACGTGATATTAATCCTTATCAAATTAAATACGTTAGTTTTCTCAAGCATTTCATGCATATTATAATTATCCTTTACATCATACAATTTAAATTAATATCTTAACAGTTTTTATTGAAATTTAAAAACTATAGCGGGAGAAAATAAATTCGCTGTCTGCCTCTGTTCGTTAACTTTTTACTTCCAAACCAATAGACTTTGATACGGTTTTTAGTAATATCTTATTTTCTTTTTATCTTATAATCTATTAATCTATATAATAGAAATACTTATTATAAAGCTGAAGAGTTTGTTTGTTTGTTTGATAGATTGATTGTTTGTTTGTTTGTTTGTTTGTTAGTTGGTTGGTTGGTTGGTTGGTTGGTTGGTTCGTTCGTTTGTTTGTTTAAACGCGCAAATCTCAGGAACTACTGGTTCAAACTGAAAAATTATTTTTGTGTTGGATAGTCCATTTATCGAGGAAGGCTATAGGTTATACTACATCACGCTACGACCAATAGGAGTGGAGCATCAATGAAAAATGTTGCAAAAAAATTATTCCTTTTGAGAGCTTCCGTCGCGCGTTTGTCGTTGATTTGATGATCGATTGATTGAATGATTGATTGATTGATTGATTGTTGTTTCTTTGTTTGTTTGTTTGTTGGTTGGTTGGTTGGTTGGTTGGTTTGTTCGTTTGTTTGTTTGTTTGAATTTGTTAATCTCTGAAACTATCAGTCGGATTTGAAAAATTCTTTTTGCCTTTGATAGCCTGATTCTAGCGGAGAGTTATAGGCTATATACATGAAAACGAACTGTCGGTCTATTCGAGCAAATCGGCTTCGGCCAAAACGGCTTAACCGATTTTGATGAAACTTTACACATATAACAGGATGTAATATTTTGACTACACCCTTTCCATATGTGACATACAGAACTTTTTGTATGTCTGTCTGTAAGTCCATATGTCTAAACCTATTTAAATGAAACATCAATGAATATGAAAAGAAGGTCGTTAAAACTAACAAATGTTCCTTTTTGTCCGTCTGTCTGTCTGTACGTGTATCTGTCTATTTAAGCTAATCTCCAAAACGGCTAAACAGATTTTAAGGAAACTTTGCAGACGGGAAAGAAGGTTGTCAAGAGATTTGACATTAGCTACTCTTTGTCTGTCTGTTGGTCTGTACGTCTATTCTATTCAATTTTATCTATTCGAGCTAATTTCCAATACGACTGAACAGATTTTAATGAAACTTTGCAGACGTGAAAGAAGGTTGTCAAGAGTGTCATAAGCTACTTTTTGTGTTTGTCTGTCTGTCTATCTGTCTGTCGTTTGTCCTCACTGATCTAGCAACGTACAGCCGAAAGTACTAAGTCTAGGAAGCTTAAATTTGGAACATAAGTTTATTTTATAACGTGAGCATTATGAAGTTAAGAAAGGCTTTTTTAAAAATTTCAAACTTAAGGATGGGAATGGAGGGACTTAAATAATGACGTCTTTCAGGGTTTTTAGATTTTCACGTTTTAAGAGTGGGAAACGGGAGATGAAAAATTGTATCGGTTTTTTAAAGGGTGGAAAGGGAATGAAGATTGAAAGTTTGAATGGGTGTGACCAAAATTGGTTCCAGCAAAAAGTACGTATAAACCATCTCGAACGTTGATAGTACCTATAACAGGAATTTGTAGTCTACGCAAGCGAAGCTGCGGGCGGTCGCTAGTGAAATATATTACAGAATGGGTACAGATCGAGCAAAACTTTGTCTCCTCTGAATACGTAACGAATGGGAGTTTGTTGCACCTTCGCTCATACACGCTGACACCTAAAATTTGCTTTGGATACTATATCGGCCGTACAGTTTCTCTCGATCTATAACGGAATATTTTTGATAGATTTAACATCCATCCATCCATCAGCCCACATTCGTCCACTGCTGGACATAGGCCTCTCCCAAGGCACGCCACACTTCTCTGTCCTCAGCCATTTTCATCCAGCCACTACCGGCAGCCAGCTTTATACCGTCGGTCCAGCGAGCCGGCGGGCGTCCCACACTACGTTTGCCAGTTCGTGGTCTCCACTCAAGAACCTTTCTTCCCCATCGTCCATCAGTTCTTCGGCAGATGTGACCAGCCCACTGCCACTTCAGCTTACTTATCTTGCAGGCTATGTCGATCACCTTTGTTCTCTGACGGAAGACTTCATTCCTGATATGATCCATCAGAGATACCCCGAGCATAGCCCGTTCCATAGCTCGCTGAGCAACTTTAAATCGGTGAACTAATCCTGCTGTGAGTGTCCACGTTTCAGGACCGTAGGTCATGACTGGTAAGACGCACTGGTTATACAATATATACAATTATAGATTTAACATACGAGGAAGTAAAGATTTTACTTACCAAAATATATGAGGTCAGTTCCGAGTTCAATATGCCATATTTCGTTGTCGATATCGAGCATTCTACACAAAAACATCATTACTGAAGTTACGATCGTGTAGTACATGTATATGACAACCAATTTATATTTTTCCTGAAAAAAAAAAATAACCACGCGAAAGATTAATTTAAATTTAACAGCTATTTAAATTGAAAAGTTTAATTTAATTATCTACATATTTTTACAAGTTTTTATTTTATTTAAAGTTTTTAATTCAGGAGGCATCAATTTTATGTTATGGTCATAACAGATCTATTCAGCTTTTACATAACTTAAAACAATTTCCACGTCTATACATATAGTGTAATGATACGTAAGATTCAGTCCCATCCACAGAGCATTAGAATAGGTATTAGAGTTGACATGTAGGCGGATATGCTGTCCTCTTCAAGTGTGCAGTATGTTGGATACTTCAAAAAGACCTCATAACCTAAACTCTAAAATGCGACATCAAATCATACCAAAGAAGTAAATGAAAGGGATGGACGAATTAACCGCTCTTTAAAATGACATATATCTTATAAAAAACTATTTACGTAATTATTTTTTGGACACGTGTCTCTGAACAAATACCGTCATATGGTATCTCTAACCTACTCGATTCTCCGTGGTCCCACCGGATTGTAAATGTAGAAGACTAGAAGGCGCACGCTTATTAAACTCAACGACAAAAACGAAGCCGACAAATTTTGTCAACTCTATTTAACTTTAAAATGTTTTTATCGGAATCTTCCTTTGGTTCAATGGTATGTCACTTTAGTTGTGACGAAAAGTACACAAAGACCTCGCTACGCACAACACTGATGGTAACCAAACTAACAAATCACGCGTGCCATACGCGCGTTTCTCCCGTCGTCCTTCCTTCCTGTGGCTGAATATGATAACTTTGGTTCTCAAATTAAATTTCGAGCACTACTCCTCTATTTATTTAATTCAAAACTCGGTGGTCAGTTCATCTCAAATAATAATACCAAGGACATTCTATGTATGGAACAAGAGTCATAAGGGAACTCCATTCTGATTTAACTTACCAAATAAGAAATCGTTCAAAATTCATCACGTGTCATACTTAAAACGAGAACTAATAATGAATATCAGTTAGTAGTATAGAATAATGAATAGTACCTAGTATTAGCGACGACCGCTTAGCCTAGTGGTAGCGACTCTGCCTACGAAGCTGGAGGTCCCGGGTTCGAATCCCAGGTCGGGTCAGTGTTATATAATGAATATTAATACTGGTACCGGGTCTTGGTTGTTACATGTATGTTGTGTCTTCGCTTGATATCAAAACACAAGCTAATCCTTAGTTTAGGGCCTAGACGTGGTCGTGATGTATGCGTTATTATAAAAAAATATATATAAAAAACTGACAATCGCGGGTACCTTATGAATTCCAATCAGAACTACAAGGGTCATAATAATTTCTGCCACTCCATAGACGACTACGGCACAGGGCTCAACGTTGGACATAATTCGAATTCGAGTATTCTGTCTGTGGCTGCTTGTCTCTGCTCTTATGAATGATTTTACTAATTCATAATATAAATGCAGCAGGCACGTTGCAATTGATAGTAGCTGAAAACAAATTAGTCAATGAAACACTCAATATTTCTGTGAGTACAGTCTTCGTTTTTTTGTTTATTGTGGTGGCACCTGTCCTGAACTGCAAGCCCACCATTGCGGAGATTAGCCAAGACGGTTTTCAGTTAATTTTTTGAAAGTAAAGTAACGTATTAATATCAAAGGATGTAATATCAGAATTTCATTATTCACGTACCTACGCGTAGAGAGTTTTGAACTTTAAGCGCCCGTCTCTTTGTTGTGTGTTACACATTTATATCAATGTAACTTTTAATATATTTGGTAAAGGGCGTACGCAAATTACGCAACGCGATTTGGTGTCCGACCAGGCGGATCTTGGTACGTGGCCCTCCACGTACCAGATGCGTGTTTAAATTTTGAATCACCACCGAAGCTGATTCCCATGTTAGTTCCGATTTGTGTCTTAAGAAATGCGTGAACAGTGGAACAAAAAACCATTCATAGACCTAAGATTCCCAGAATTATCACATCTACTACGAACGGATTTTCATTTATTCGCAGTGTGATCCACCGCCGTCGTGATAGCCCAGAGCGCAACGAACCTGTCTCAAATTTATAAGGCCCCATAGGGCCATGGTTCGAATCCGGGCGCGTACCAATGAGTTTTTCTGATTTAAGTACACAATATCACTGACACCGTGCTTCGGAGGGCACGTTAAGCAGTCGGTCCCGGACGCTGTCAATAGATGGCGGTCGTTACAGTTCCCAACCCGCAGTGGAGCAGCGTGGTGGACTTAAGCTCCAAGCCCCCCTCCTCACCCTGGGGGAGGCCTAAGCCCCTGCAGTGGGGTAAAAATGGGCTGATGATGATGATGATGATCCACCGCTGTCCCTCATGAAGTTTCACGCAACCTATATCATTAGCTAATCCATTTATAAAAATTAAACAATACTTTTTAAATGGACGTAGTTGTAATTGCTATTAATATAATTAGGTAGATAGTTAGGTAGATCCAGTTCGTATCAATGGAATCTTAATTAGTTTGACAAATACCTATACTTAATAAAAAAGGTATATTTTGTATTAGGTTTTTGAGTAAATGCGTATAATTTTCCACCACTATAATTTTCAAAAATACAAATAGATATCAGTAAGTCAAATAAAATATCTACTTTGTATCTTATATCAAAGAAGTGTTTAATTTATGACGACCGCTTAGCCTAGTGGGTAGCGACCCTGCCTACGAAGCTGGGGGGGGTCCCGGGTTCGAATCCCAGGTCGGGTCAGTATTTATATGATGAATATAGATACTGGTACCGGGTCTTCGTTGTTATATGTATGTGGTGTCTTCGTTTGGTACCGAAAACACGAGCTAATGCTTAGTTTGGGGCCTAGACGTTGTTGTCATTGTTGTTTTTGTCATAGAAATATTTGTACAAACCACACAGTGAAACCATCATATACTTACTTCAGGTGCAAAATGACCAAAACGCACAATGGCCGGTAAAGAAACAAATCGTATCATTAATTTGAAATACCAGTTCTTAGAAAATTAATAATAAATGTTATCGGCACCATCGTCAGAAGACAAAAATAATGTTGTATAATTTTTTAATTTTAAATTACAAATTACCTATAATCAAATGAGGTTAAGTTCATAAACTTAAAAAGTATTTTACTCACCAAATTAAAATATGCCAGCAGTATTGCACCTATTCTTAATGGTAAACAAAAACATATTTTATCAAATGTAAACAATTTCATCTTTTTAATAATTTAAGCACAAACTAATATCAATATCATCAAACGTCGACTGCACTCTGGCGAAAAAGCGTCAATACCAATACAGTGATGTCACTGATCTGATCTACCTACGTCCCGTTAACTGGTTTAGACTGCCTCCGCCCCGGCTGGTTTACATGTGAGCATAGTGTGTGATTCATCATTTAGGATACATTTAGGAACCTCAATGACGGCGCACTCATATTTGTTTTCTAAAATTATATTCAGGAATAGGGTAAACAGCACTGCAGATTATAAACAGTAAACTATTGAATATTTTTTTTTAAAATCATGTTTGATTTGCCGACATATTGCCGGAGTCTTTTTTCAAATTGAAATAGTACAAAAATAGTGTTTAGAGTAGATACGACAAAATTTATACGAAACAAACAAACAAAAATTTATACCAGAAACAAATCCAGTCTGTAACAATCTGCTCCAGATAATGTTTTCAGAACTACTTAACTTACCATTACCATGCGATTAAATTTATGTTTTCTCGTTTTATATTGATCCATATAAATTTTCAAGTAAGTAGAAGCTTTCTTGTAGACTATTAGATAACTATGTACCGCTTGCTTCTAGACCTGAAGGTCGCTAATTCTATTATCTCAATTTTTTTTTTTAATAGAGTTTGAGACACCAAAATGAAGTCTCACTTCACTCACCTCAAAAAGTCTAGAATATTTTATTTTTTTGCTAGAGGACTTACGGAACGAAACCTTAACTTAATCGTTATAATAATAATATCTGGGACATCCCATACAGCGCCACCTAGTCCCAAAGTAAACAAGTATTATGCTTGTATTATGGGGTACTAGGCATCTGATATATAAACTTAAATATTCTTTTTTATAATATTTATAATATATACATATATAGATACCTACTTTTACACCCAGACACGGAACAAATAGACATGTTCATGCACACAAATATTTATACCGGGTGGGGATCGAGCCCGCGACCCTCGGCTCCGCAGTTAAGGTCTCTAACCACTCGGCCAACCGTTCAGTCAGTATATAAATAATATATAACCTTAACTTAATCATCCAAAACTCAGCTTTTCGTTAGCAGCGCCATCTTAATTTTTTGTCTGTACCTTTTTAGTCAGACAAAAATAGATTCACAGATTAGACTGGACATACCATGATCATTAACGTTGAAACTAATTATCTCAGAATATTCGGCCACAAAACAAAGTACACTTTCGATATAAAACAACTGCGCGTGCGACTACTTCATTATATGTATCACAGTGTATAATAAATTTGGAAAATGTATTGTATCGTAGTAATCGATGGTTTTACATTTTTTTCGATAGTAATAAAATCGTTGTCTTAAAATTTCTTCGAAATGATGACTCGGTATGAGTGCTAAAAACGCAGTTCGATTCATTGTTGCATGATTGTTGGCTCAGTCTACTTGTTTGAAGATCTTTTTTAAAAATATTAAAGAAAATGTTTAGAAAGATGCATTTACCCAGATTCAACAAAATATGTTTTTGTTTGCCATTGAGAATAGGTACTAAAGTGCTCGTCTATTTTAATATGGTAAGTGAGATCAAATAACTTAGATTTTATTGTATCGTTTTTTTGCGTTCAACTTGCTGTAGTCATATTTAAGTTTTATATGTATGTACATTTTCTTAAATTTAAATATCGTTTAAATAAATTGATTCAAATCAATAGATATATTTTAATTTATGTAATTTAAATTTTTATTGAGTTCTTAGTGATTTTTAGGGTTCCGTAGTCAAATGGCAGAAAAGGAACCCTTATAGTTTCACCATGTCCGTCCGTCCGTCTGTCTGTCTGTGGTTCATCTCGGAAACTATTGGTAATATATAGATGAAATTTGGAAGGTAGGTGTAATCTATGAACCGCTACACAATGACGTAGTGAAATTAGGATTTTTTTTTGGATAGGTAACTGAAGTATACATGTAAGTTACATGAAGTATACATGCAACTGAAGAAAACAAATCATCGTATATTAACGCGTATATAACATCGTATATTATCTTAAAGAATGATATCAAGGTTTCAAACAATTTTTTTTTTAATTTAAGACAACAGTTGTTGAGATATGCACTCCTAAAGTTCTAATTTTTGTTGGTAGAGTCATGCATTTACCAGCTAATCCGTTGTTTTTAGATATGTGGAAAAAAATTATGAGAGGAATATATATAACGTATTTCAAAGGAAAACTATCACAGCTAACTAGACTGTATTATTTAACGAGTAATAGATTAACTTATAAAATGTACTTTTATAAGTAAAAATTTTGTAAAAGTCCGATTCTTTGGCCGAACACTTGGCCGGTATTTTTATTTAAAAGTCTTATTTGTAGTAAATTATCTATTCTATATTATACGTGTATAATAAAATTAAAACTATTATTGAAACGTAAAACAACCAACAAAGCAAAGAAGTGCAATTCTTTTAAAGATAATATAGTGAGAGCAAAATACTTATTGATTTTAACTGTTATTGGTTGCTTTTTTTCCATAAGTTGGACACCAAACAAATTCTAAATTATTTTCAGGTGCTATCAATAGCGGTTTGCTTAGCATTTTTATATTGTGAATTAGCAAAATCATTTTTCAGATATTACGTGAGTTTTGAAGAATGGTTGCACAGGATAGCTAGATCTAAAGTTATTCCCCACGTTGCTGCTCTACTCATAATCGTCTATGGCTTAGTAGAGATAGCTATGTCTGTTGTAGTCTTGATAGGATTGCACAAGGTATGTATGTACCTACAACTTTTTCTCAATCAATAAATTCGCACAAATATTTGGTCCCTTCAATTTTATTTTAGAAAATGTATAGCGTCTTTGAAACCTAATAAATATGTTGTATTTTCTAAGCAATTAATAATTTAAGATAAATCTTTTTTTGTTGTTACGAATTTATGCTTGCTATAGTCTTTGCTTACTATGATTTAAATAAATATTTTTTTTTCACAAAAAAAATCATCTGGTCGTAAAATATATGTACTACGCAATATTCAGTTCTATAATGATGTTTGCATTAAGAATGCTCGACGTCGAAAGCAATTCATGGTATATTGAAATTGGGGTTGACCTTATTTATTTTGGTAAGATCTACACTGTAGATATCAATTTTTTAAATGTGAACTACCTAGAGAGGTGCCTAAGATGCCTACTTTTGAATTTTACCATACATACACAGATAAAAATATTTACTTCAACTAAATGAGTTTACATCCTTCAAGATATTTATGTTTCCTATATAAGGAAAAACGAAATTTCTTCACTAGAGAAAATGTTATTACAATTAGCCAAGGAGTAATCTGTGTGAAGTAAACTTGCTTATGATTTGATTAGATAGAAAAAAAATATTTTTAGATTTAAGAACTTAACTTTGAGACCTATTGTTTCTTGAATGACAATTTTTTTTTATCTGTGTAGAAACAAAGTTTTAGTTTATTCGCGTTGGCTATATACATATATATTTACTCCGTATATTTCATTATGTATTTATTATATTGAAAGATGTGACAGAACACCGCCAAATATAAAATGAAATTAACAATAAGAAATTAAAAAAAAATTGCATAGTAATCTAGAACAAACGTGGTTAACGACCGTTATTAACCGTTTTTGTAGTTTTAAAAATTACATGTTTATTTGGAAATAATTTTTTTTTAATTTTTTTATGTTTTCCATACTTTTATGCCATAATAAACTTATTAAACAATGTATGCTTCTTAAATATTCGTATTCTTTGTTGATGGATCTCATTACCTCACAAAATTTGAACAATTGAACATGATTTTGAAATTTGTGCAGGTTTCAAGATTTTTTATATACTGACCATCAGAAGTCAAGTGCTAGCAGTGAAGCCTCCCCAAGGTGATACAGAAGATGTATTACAAATCGAATTGAATGCGACTGCAGAACAATCAAGTCCAATGCATTCTGATAGTCAAAATATTAAATGACAATTCTACAGAGAGTAACTTAAATGCTTTTTGTTCATAAAATAATAAACGAAATGATTTTTTTTCAAATGTATCTGATTTCCTGAACGTTTCCCGAAAACAACGCATAAATAGATTTTTCCAAGTTTAGATATTTAATAACATTTTGGTCGGGGATATATGTAATATTTTTGTTATCTGTTGATTTTTCCAATGTAACGCACACTCGAAGATCTTTCTATGATTCTCGAGAAAGAACTAGATATTTGGTACCAGCTACGAAATGTAGAATCCGTAGAATCCACCGCACCGTGCACATTTCAATTTAAATTAATATAATACGGTTTTCTTACTAGAAGCCTATTAGTATAAGTTATCTTCATGGCACTTGCACCTATTTATTATTACGACTGAAAATACCTAATTGACTTAATAGTGAACGACACTGAGCTACGACGGTATCTCTAGAATTCCTAGAATATTGGTTTGCGTGTAGTTTTCTATTGACCCTAAGTAAAAAAAATTAAAAAACTAAAAACGAATAAAACGTTAATAAAAAAGGTAGGTATTCGACTGATTTAAAAAACACTACAATGATTTAATAACTGTATTTTACCTTATAAACAATATTTAATATATAATTATATACGTCTTGAGTGGCCTTTATACGGCAATTTAACACCTTAAATGATATTGTTATTGATTTTTTTTAAATAAATGGGACATCCCACACAGCGTCATTTAGTCCCAAAGTAAGCAAGTATTATGCTTGTGTTATGGGTTACTAGTCAACTGATTAACTGTGGTATACATACTTCAATATTTTATTATGATACATACATATATAAATATTTTACACCCAGACACGGAACTAACAGACATGAAATATTTGTCCCGGGCGAGAATCGAACCCGCTCCTTTGGTTCTGTAGGGTCTCTAACCACTAGGCCAATCGGTCAGTCAATAACGGGGCTTATAAGGTGAAATCGGTGAAGGACAGTTATTTAAATATTTAATATATATTTTTAAGACTACCTTTTTATTAATATTTACTTAACGTTTATTCGGCATGGGTTTTTAAAGTTTATAGTTTCAGTTTTTTATTTATTCCTTTTTGAAGATTAGCAAATGTCCTTATGGCCGAAGTAGGACGTTCAAAGGCTGATTGATATTGATGATAATAATGGAAAAGCCGACTCCAATGAACATATCTATTGCAGCGACACATAGCAGCTTATAACCCTTAATTATTAATCTAAGAACCTGCTCTGAGGTGATATTATGTACTGCGAAAAATCGTACTTAAGTCAGCCCAGCTGTTTCAGAAAAACATATTTACTGCAGCGCCTTGTGGTGGCTTGTAACCGTAAACCTTACCTGAGGACCTATACAGGATGAGGTTTTAATGACCAGCCAAATTTTAATATAATGATCTTTGGTCGAAAACCGATAGCTGCACAAACTTTTCCCGAAAAACCCAATAACTCTAGTCATCATTCATGCCCGCCGCCCCATTCCGTTTCAAGGCTTCGGGCGCGTACGTTTACTATAGCGTTAAGAAGGCAACCAAACGTTATAAAATAACACTGTAGATAAAATAATTTATTATGAAAATGTAACCCATATTTTTTATTTACGCAATGAGGTGTATTGGTGATAACTAACATACAGAAAAATTTTGGCCGGTTACTAAAATCTCACCTTGTATATAGTCTGAAGTGATGCCTAAGTAGGTACAACAAATACGCATCAAAACAGTATTAGCGGTTTTAGAAAAAGACATCTACAGCAGTTCTACTTGAAAAAAAAAAACTGTCAGCTCAAACCAGGGGTCGCTGCAGTAAAACAACTGCTCTACTGCGACGCGATGTGGCCTTTAACAGTAAAATATGGCTAAGAACTTGTTTTGAGGTAATACCTAAATACCGTTTTAGGAACAACCTACAACTGCAGCGTCTCCTGGTGGCCGTAACCATAAAACTAATTCAAGAACCTGTTTTTAAATGATACCTATGTAATGCAAAAATCCTTATTAAAATCCCAGGTGTTAAACTTTAGTGAAACATATTTACTGCAGCGCCCCCTGGTTTGCCACCGTGAACCATGTTTAAATACCTGTCTGAAGTAATAACGCTTATGGAATATTTGATACAAAAAACCCGCAAATCGGTCCAATGGTTATTGAGAAGAATAATAACAAACGTACAAACACACCGCAAACAAAACGCAGTATTTATACAGTAGGCGTGAATATGGAGGAGGAAGCAATGGATGCTTAAATCCCCCCCCCCCCCCCCCCCGCCCGCCTCACTCTGATAGATAGTATAGAGAAACTAATCCTAGGTCAATAATTATTTTAGGTAGGTACATATAAAACAGAATTTTCGTTAATATGGTCACTGTGACTTGACAATTTACTCCCAAGGAACTTCTCATTTATAAACATAATAAAGCACATGCACTCAAAATTCGTCAGAGGCAGTTTTTGGGTTTCCAGTTATGTTTTGATTTTTTGCGCGCTGCTGTTCCCGCCATCGTCAAATCTCTGCAAACCTTCCCACTCTGTTCCCTTGATTCTTAAATGTTCTCTTTTATTTAGATGAATATTTATTCATATTTTATAAACAAAAAATTACAAATCGGACAATTGTGTATTGTATGAACAAAACATGTATTTGTAAACAATTTAAGAGATAACAACAATTTTTAAATAAAAGCTGTAAGCTTGTAATTAGCGCTCCCAGTGACAAAATATTATATTTCTTGATTTCAATTAAAATTAAAATGTTAATGTCGAAAATTTGATAGTTTCATAATAATCTAATATAAGTTGTTCATTACTTAATCCGAGTTATATAAAAGTCATTATAGTTACACTGCATATATTGTTATATCACAAAACTGTACACAGAGTGCAAATGTGGTGCAAATAAAAGATGACAGTTTGAGGGAAAGTATTCCAAATATTGATTACGGCAAAAAGTCGAAAATTGAAATAAAACATTTCTTTATTTTCAAAAATGAGTAAAACTGCATTTACTGATTTTTGATAAATGCCTTGCTTTGGCCAAGAATTGAATATTCGAAATATAAAAAAATAAAATCCTGTACTTTTATAACTCCAATCGATAGGGTTAATAATAATGATCATAAGTATTATAAATAAAGTAGTATATAAAGAAAGACTAAAAAAAAAAGAAAACAATATTTATTTTAAAATTGTGTCCTACCAATTTATAAACTAAACAGTTCATTCATTTAACGTATGAATTATTGAAATGAGATCCATTTTTACAAACGCACGGATTAATTCATCGGTGGATTTCGTTTCGTGTCGCTTTTTGTAACGAGTTATGGTGAATATTTAATATAATGTTTTGAACTTCGGTTTTTAATTCCTCTACTGACCGGTAGTAGTATGTATAAACTGAATTCTCTACATGATCTTGGAATGGATAATCTAATGGTGTTAGATTCGGAGATCGCGCAGGCCGACTAATAGACCCGTTGAATACTTTCCCTACAAGTCCGTCTTTTATTACCATCTTGTATACGTATATTGAACAGGTAATTAATTATCCTAACGTTTTCTTGGGTAATTGGACGATGTCATCGGTTATATTAACATCTAAAGCAATTTATTGTGAATTCCATTTTCTAAGCAGCAGAAGGAGATACGCTGAACTTTTCTTTTTCACTATCATCCATTTTTGTTTTTAACAATTCTTTCTCATGTTGTTTCATAGCAATGGCTTGATTTATGGCGCAAAGCATAAAATAAATCTTGAAACCTGTGGAAATTTTATTTATTAATAGGTATTATTTAAAATTTTATGAATTCCGTTATTACCATATGAAAATTACAAGCATTACGCTAGGCCTACACGTGTATCCATTTATTTAATTCTTATCACAGCTACCAATGTCAAGTACCCATACAATTACTGACTTGACTGAAATTGACTGACCGGTAAACCGGTTGGCCAAGTGATTAGAGACCTCAGCTGCGGAGCCAAGGGTCGCGGGTTCGATTCCAGCCCGAGACAAATATTTCTGTGCATGAACAGGTAATATGAATATATTATAAAAAATAAAGTAATAATAATATTTAAGTATTTATATCAGTTATCTAGTACCCTATAATACAAGCATAATACTTGCTTACATTGTGACTAGATGGCGCTGTGTGGGATGTCCCAGATGTTGTTATTATTATTACAAACTCCGCCTCCCAAGTAGAACTAGCATACGTAATCGAATGCCAAAGGAACCGTACATACGTACACTAAAAAAATTGTACTTGTACGTCTATTTCTTTTTTAATTTTATTTCTTCAAACTGTTTATTTATAAGTTTTGGAAATAAAGGAAATGTTGAAGTATCTACTACCATTTCAAAATTGTAATAAATAATCAATCAACGTAATCACATCAAAAAATATGATGGGTTCACCCCATGCACCACTGCGCGGTTAATAATAATAATACCTGGGTAATCTCATACAGCGCCATCTAGTCTCAATCTAAGAAAAGCTTTTATTATGGATACCGCAGAAAACTGATATACGTACTTAAATATTATTTATAATATATACATATATAGATATTTTACACCCAAGCTAGAAAGAAATAGACATGTTCATGCACACAAGTAATTGACCTGGGCGGGTATCGAACCCGCTTTAGAATCTCTAACCACTCGGCCATTCGGCTAGATTGATTGCATTGTTGCATTGTGATGACGTCTAGTAGTTCTAGTAGAGGGGAGGCGGGCTTCGTAACTAAAAGCATTCTAGAAATATGATACTAAACGACATCAACAAAATTGCATACAATTTTTTTTATAGTTCCAATCAAACTTTATGGCGGATCGGAATACAACGCTATAAGCGTGCTTGCGTAGGTTCAGTCATATGCCCCTCGCTCCATTGCGTCCCGCTACACCCAAAACTGGTTACTGCGACGCGACTTGTGCCTATGTTCACAACCGCCATAAAGTTTGATTGGAACTGTACCTATACATATTAATGTGATCTATAAACCGAAGAACATAAAATTATTAAACACCTCGATTTATTGAGTATCACACCCAATGCATTATTGTTCATATTATCGTTCCATCTCCAATAAGGATGGCCAACGATGTAATATAGGACAATATTATTTAACGAGATGAGTTTATCTCGTCAATTATTACAAATTAAAAACTATGATAGGTACCTACTCATTGATATAATCTATAAGTATATGATAAAATCAAATTGTCGCTAAGCACTGTCTAACTGAAGAGCATTGTTGCTGACGCCACTAAATAGAAACCTTCAGAAAAAATTCTACGTGATAAAGTACAGCTCGTGCCAAACTACTTGTGTGTCCTGAAGTTGACGTGGGTCCGTTTTGCGCAGGGCCCTCTGGTAACCTTCTGATACCCATTTTTCTTACCGTGACACTACTGGCTTCGACCTCGACACGAACAACAAGTTTGGCACGAGCTATATAACGTATGCAGACTAAAAAATGTAATAAACGGTAAATAAATATTTTATTTTGTTATAGCAAAGTACTTTTATATTCTTTTTATATCCGTGTGTTTTATATGTTACATTTAAATCTAATTAAATGTAATCCACATGTTCGACGCAACAAGCTGATGACACTACGACAGAAAAAACAAATAAATAAATAAATATGTACAAATCTTACTGGAAAAACGCGTTTGCAAAAACGCGAGTCGCTCTAGTAACATTGAATATCCTTAACTATGATTGGCTGGATTTTTGCTTAGTGACCAAATCTTATTCTGATTGGTTCCTAGTATTACCTGTGAGCTTTGAAGTATTAGATTATTGACTTTTGAAGGGTTAGAAATAACAATATCGATTTATAGATACAAAAGACTGCTGAGTCGCTCTCAAAAACATAAACAAAACAACGTGCGTTAATGATTGACATTAAAAACGTCAACCAATCAGAGGAGGTCTCGATTCGGGCGCTCCGACAGGCCAATCAGCGTTCTTATTTCATAATAGCTAACGTTTCGTTTCACAGTATTACTATAGCGACTAGTGTTTTTGTAAAAACCCTAACTTCTTCTAGTAACATTTATAAATGTTTTCACCATTGTCTAATTATCTTTGTTTTGCAAAATCCCTAGGGTTTTCGCGAAAATTCTAATTATCAAATCATCTTGCGACATATACATAAATAAATAAATAAATAAACATTTATTTCAGACCAGGGTCCATATTTCGTGAGTTACGAATTATCTTAAAGCTAAAGTAAACACACAAATTAAATAATATTATCTTATATCACAAATACATACTTAAATATTTTTTTTCATATATACATATATTGACACTTGTACACCCAGCCACGTAAAAAATAAACACGTTCATGTACACTAATATGTGTCCGAGGCGTGACTCAACCAACGACCCTTGCCTCCGCAGTTAGGGTCTCTAACCACTCAGCCAACCGGTTAGTAAAATATTATTTAATGAGACCAATAACTGTGCCCACCCAGTATTTTTTGAAGGGACAGTCTGGTCTAGCAGCGATCATTTTCAGGATGCTGTTGTTACTACATTGCAAACGTCGCAGGAGAGAGGCCGCTTTCTTACGCATGATGGCATGGAAACCATCAGTGCGAGCCTCTGCGAACATTCCTGAGGCACTGCAACGCCATGGTAGTCCCAACAGCACCCTAAAAGCATTATTGAATTGGACGCGAAGAGCGCCGTAGGTTCGACGCATGTATGACATCCACAGACCGCTCGTGTAAAATGATTGACAGAAAGCCTTAAAAAGAGTTACTTTGACGTCTGCAGTACAACGAGCGAATCTGCGGGCAAGCATATTGCCCCTAACCGCTAACGCCCTACGCTCCCTCATAATATCTTCATCATCCCTTAGGTCGCTCGTGACAATATGGCCCAAGTACTTAAAGCTACTTACTACTTTGAGTACTACACTACCGAGACACAAGGGCGGAACATACCGCGGCTGTTGTTTAGGCGCTCTAAATATAAGAATTTCACTCTTTTTTGCGTTATATTGTAAGCCATGCTCCATCGCATATGTCTCACAAATCGTCAGTAGCTGTTTTAAGCCAGCCATCGATGGACTAAGCAGCACCATGTCGTCTGCATAACTTATATTATTAACACATACTTCGTCAATGTGACATCCGACATGTGTGCCGCAAACCTTCTTCTTGAATCACTCTGTCCATTAGTGTCAATTATATGCCAATCTGTTCGGTAGTTTTTGAGTTTATCGCGTTCAGACAGACAGACGCGGCGGGAGACTTTATTTTATAATATGTAGGGATTTCGGAAAAGAAACAGGAATAGACAAAGTTCATTTTTACTTAAACAATTTAAACCAATATGAGTAAATAGCTATCGATTTGCTAAGAAGAAGAAGACATTAGAAAACTATATAAACAGTACCTGACACTTGCCCAAATATATTTGATTAAAAATATTTTGTGTTTTATTATTTATTTTATAGGAATCTAAAATAAAAAAAAATCTCACCGAAATATATAACGTCAGTCATGACTTCACATCCCCAAAATTCGTGTTCCAGATCGAGCATTCTGCTCGTTAATAATATTAATGAACTTAAAATCGTGTAGCACACGTAAAGCACGACTAGTTTGTACGTTCTCTGAAAAAAAGGGTTCTTTAATTAATGTGACGTCATAGTTATTGATAATCGAAATAATTTGATAACGTCGAAATAAATTCAGTTAATCTATTGCATTAAATTGATCAAGTTATATGGAAATTCAGATAGAAGAGATTTAAAAATTATCCCACAGTAGACCTACCAAAATAGACAAAAGTATAAATGTTAGAGAAAAAATTGCCGAGGCATAGGGTACCTTATGAATCGCAACTAAGACCACAACAGTCATAACAATTTCTGCGAGTAAATAGCTTGATATGACATATGGCGCAATGCTAGAAACGACTCCGATTCTCGTATGACGATATCTGTCTTCCCTCAGGAGTGACTTAATGATTTCACATAGGAAATACAGTGCACACACTGCAATGGTTAGTACCTGGAAAAAAACTATTATTTAAGGTATGTTTGCGAGTCCAAACTATAACAGTGCACATGGGCGTTGTCACAGAATGAGCTATACTTAATTGCGTACTTTTTTAGACTTAACTGTAATTATCTTAAGTAATATATATATATATATATGTAATAATAATATATACAATAGTTACATACAAATTATATAGATTATTCAATTTAATATTAACTTACATAAAAAAAATGAAAAAATTATTACTGATTATTAAGTAAGATATATTGTGAAAACAAGATATTATATCATAAAAATTGATAAATAAACTTACAAGCATAAACCTTTATCCGAATTCATAAACTATATAATGGTATACTTTACAACAAAGCTTGTAGCGTCTGCGCAGTGCACCGGAGAACCCGCGGATTTACGTTGGAAGAACGTCATTTCATAGTGAAATAATTGAAAATAATATTTGTATTTTTTTCCAAGTAAACGAGTCGCCGAGTCACATTTTTACTGTACTGCCACACTTGGAACAAAACGAGTAATTTTTAAATATAACAGGTGGCGTATTTTCATTCCATGTTCAATAGGATGCGGAGCTTTAATTGGAAATCAACAAGAATTTGTAAATTTTTGTCCACAAATCCTTGATGATTGTACTCCTATTTCAAGGATTTGCATGTCGATATATTACTCTCAGCAAACCCTTGTTGAAATCACTCCAATCGAGCTAGAAAATCTATGGTATTACATGGAGCACAATAATATTGCGCGCAATATTAATATTGCTTATTTATTTAGTAAACTTTACTATGAGAGAGATACAAACGCGGGCTCTCATGTGTAAGTAAGCCATGTACCTGTCAAAGTACGTCAATACTAGTGTAGCAGTTCAGCCATGAAAGTGTAAAACATGGACGCATTTGTCGCGGTAAAATATTTCCTATTTTCGTCTTCAAAATGCAAGCTTTACCAAATTTCATCAAGATCCATAAAAGGATAATAAACATAAAATGAATATACACACAAATTTTCCGTGTTTAAAAATAACTTATATCCTTCCTTAGAATTCAAACTTTTGTCGGTATTTTCCTATGTGGTAAAAGTAGCTTACATCTTCTATCTATATATTCTATATATATAAGCTATCTTCCTGCCAAAGAATGATGCCCATCCTGGGCTAGAAAAAGTACTTGAGATAAGAACCATCAATGTCGATACTCTTAGTAAAGCAGCATTTTTTAACTACTTCATTATTTTTCTAAAAGTACGTGAAAAATAGAAAATGACTATTGAAAATAATGTTCAAGTTGTATTTTCAACGCATCTATAAATCATTTATAATACTTTATAATGAATGCATTCATTTGCAATGTTTATTACTAAAATTGGGGTTACCATTTATGAGGATTTTCCCATCACACGTAATTCTGAACCGAATTCGAAAAGAAAGAAAGGTTTTGTCATTGGAAATGACTTTCATTTCGTTGGAGTATAGGGGGTCATTTGAGAGTTTTGTGAGACAGGCAGATTACACGAAGAGTTTTCGAGATATCGGGATAAACGTAGTGTCAAAAGACGCAGATTGGCGAGCTGTACACGATGGCAAAAGAAAATTAGGAAAAAATTCAAAAACAAAAAAAATCTCGGCAAAAAACGAAAAAAATCGCAATTTTTTCCCCCGATTTTCATTTTGGGAGCCCGATATCTCGAGAACTAGGTCCGAATAAGAAAAAAAAAAAAAAACTGCTCAGTGTCATTAACTGAGGGATCGATTGAGACTAAAATTGTTAGAATCGGACAACCGGAAGTAGTGGTTAAGGGTGCCCTTAGTTGGAAGTCAGATATGCGTCGGTGTTACATTTCGTACTAATTCGGTTTGTTTGATCGAAATGTCGTATAGAATTTTATATTTCGAAGTTTTAAGCTTATTCAGATACAGTTGTGTTATTTTTTTTTGCGAAAAAAAATTATTTCGAAAAATATTATCTAAAATATGTGTGTTTACTTTATTCCGTTAGGTTCATTTCCAAAGTCGTAAGAAGTTCGTGCGAAAGCAGGAGATCCGTTGATTTTTTTTGGAAAGTAATTAATTAAATATATTTAACTTACGTACAATAGAATTAAAAAAAAAATACTAATATTACGCAGGTGTACTTTAAAAAATGCCTTTTAATGACGAAAGTATTGTTTTTGTTAGTAGACTTATAATCATAATCGAAAATTGATAAAATAGTTAAACATCTTATTTTTAATGTTTTTTTTCCTAAAAACAATTTTAATTCTGAAAATAAGTGTATTGGGGATTAAACATTTTCGATAATGGCATAAATATTTTCATTGTTGTCATCATTAACATTTGTGACTGTTATTCACGGTCATTCAGGTCACATGACAGACAAGTCGTGACCACAGTCTATTTTTGAATGAGTTTTGATATGTGTTTGTTATCATTTCTTCTTTTAACTTTGGCAACTATCTTGTGTTCTAGACAGTTTTGCCAGTGTCATGTTGTACTATATTATTTGGATTCAAATAGTTGTTTGTACGATTTACAGAGTTTTCATTTTTAAAATGACGCCAGAAGTCATTCTATGTGTGTTATTTTGAATAAAACCGAACTTATAATTCGTTATTATCTCTTTATCTTGTTATACAGGAGTTGCATTTATTTAACCTTTCACAGCTTGATGCCAGTCAAATCTCAGCTTTTAAAAAATATATGTCTATATCATAAGGCTTCCTGTACCTATGCGAATCAAACCACATACACAATATTCAAAGTACCTATAATTTTTTTCCTAGCCCATGTTTGTATGGAGATGGGCGTCCTTATTTTATCAAAATCGGTTTAGTTGTTTAAGTGTGCTATTTACCTGTCGAATTTCATCAAGATCGGCACAGCGGCTTAGCTGTGAAAAGATAACAAACATTCTGACATTTTTTGCGATACAAAATTTCATATGTAATTCAAGCTATTACTCAAGTGCCTAATGTTATCAAAATTGTTTCAAAAGTTTAGCCGTGACTATAAAACAAGGAACAGACAGTAACCTAGTCATAAGTGACAAATAGCCTTTGTAATATCAAAGGGAACATTTGAGAAAAGTTTTATAAAAATCTGTCGAATAGTTTTTCAATAAAATCCAGATAAACCAAGATACATATGTAGGTTCGTTATAAATACCTAACAAGAGTTTTATATAATAGTCAAATAACGATCAACAACCCGTTTTGAAAAAAAAATTCTATTGCAGCACCCTTTGACCGCTTACAAAGCTATGCTTTGAAGTAAAAACTACATAATGGAAGAAACGACATCAAAATCAAGTCCGATACATTTGTGCTGCGGCATGACTGCGGCACTTCCCGGTGGCCTATATAAAGATAGCTGCTATAGCACTTCTAGATTTATAAGAACCATTTTAAAAAGTTAAGAAGAACACGTAATGCAAAGAAGTTTAAAAGATAAAAATGATAAACATGCAACCAAATTATGGTCATAAATATTATGGTGCATAAGAGAATTAGATATTCTTTTTTTTTTTTTAGTTTTGCCAATTTTATTTTGAAATGAATTTTATGAATAAAAAAATTTATTAACTACCTATTTTTATAAATGAGAAATTACAATGATAAATACAGATAGCTTCAAACTTTATGGCGGATCTGAATACAACGCTAAATGTGGGAAAAGCACTGCCGTCTCGCTCTACTGCGTGTCCCGCTGACACCTTTAACTGGAACTGGTCACTGCGACGCAACTTGTGCCTACTTTCGGATCCGCCATAAAATTTGAAGCTTTTACTACATAAAAACATACTTTTGTTTACTTACGAAATTTAAATAGACGAGCACTATGGTACCTGCTTTTAATGGCATACAACAACATATTACATTAAATCGAAACAGATTCATGTTTATAAATTCCAAACACACTGTTTTTTTTTTTGATATTACGATATTATTAGAATATCAACACAATAATAATACATTAGTATGTATCAAACAACACCCGTTTAAACTCTTTGACTCGTATTAACTATTTTGTCGTCGTATGAGTCATGATTTCCAACAACAGAACCAGAACTGTGATGATAGTACACGTTGATTTCTAATAATTAAAAAGAAACAACACTTTGTAGCCTAAATAACCGGTCTTCCAATTCTGTAATGCCTGCATGATGCTTGCACGTATCTTCATGTTAACAACAAAATAGGTATTTCTAGCGTTTGCCACATCACGTCACCCTTATTTATATTTTCATGGTCAGTCAGTCTAAAACCAGTAACAGTTATATGAAAGAAGTAGAGATGGCGCTTTTTATAGTTGTCAATGGTTACATGTCACAGCACAGGTTTGCTTTATGCTTTAAATTAAATATCTAGTATTTAGTAAAAAAACTTATAACTTTGCAGTCTCTGGTTGCATATCGCTAGTTAATTTAATAAAATTATGCGTTTTAAGAAGACAAAAAATTTACAGTTAAATTTTGCTAACCAGTCGGTCAATTATTATAGGTAATTTCATTATAGAACTTGTACTTATAGAGCTCATTTGATTTAATTTGATTTAAATATACTTACCTAATAAAATATTATATAACCGTGACGAAATAACTAAAATTATAAAAAGAGAAGCATAGGTATTTGATTGTTTATATTATTAAAAGTCTAGAAAATTTTAAATAAATCATTTCGTTTATCATTTTATGAACAAAAAGCATTTAAGTTACTCTCTGTAGAATTGTCGTGTAATATTTTGACTATCAGAATGCACTGGACTTGATTGTTCTGCAGTCGCATTCAATTCGATTTGTAATACATCTTCTGTATCACCTTGGGGAGGCTTCACTGCTAGCACTTGACTTCTGATGGTCAGTATATAAAAAATCTTGAAACCTGCACAAATTTCAAAATCATGTTCAATTGTTCAAATTTTGTGAGGTAATGAGATTCATTAACAAAGAATACAAAACTCTAAGAAGGACGCATTGTTAAATAAGTTTATAATATGCATAAATTATGTATCTTTTATGATATAACACATTATGGTGAATTGAAAAGTGTGTGGAAATACCGGCTAACAAATAAAAGAAAAAAACCGGACAAGTGCGAGTCGGACTCGCGCACCGAGTGTTCCGTACAAACCTGTAGGTATAAGTAAAAGTAATTTTGGTTTTGTTACAGCTTAAAGGTATTATAGACCTGAGTATTTAATATGAATTTCAATTGAATACCTCCACGCGTTAATTAGGAAAGGAATAGTAAGTTTAAAATTATTTAAAATATTGTTATTATATGATGTAACTAAAACTTTATGCTTTTCGCAATTTTTACTTTATCTGTGCTATAAGATGTTGCTGCGTACCGAATTTCAAGATTCTGAGATTACGGGAAGTACCCTGTACGTTTTTGATTCCCTTGCGAGCATAGAAAATTTGCAGCATAAACGGCTGTAACCTTTGATTGTGTGGGCTTAGAAGTTTGATTTTTTCACAGCTCCAAAGAACAGTAGACCTGAGTATTTGATATGAGTTTCAGGTTGATACCTTTACGCGTTCCTGAGAAAAAGAGTCTTGACAGACAGACAGACGGACGGACAACAAAGTGATATAAGACAACAAAGTAGTATAAGGGTTCCGTTTTTTTCTTTTTGAGGTTTGGAACCTTAAAAATTACCAAATTGAATAAATAAAAATAAATTCCTAATATACAAGTTATTTTTCAAAACAACAAAAACGGTTATAACGGTCGTTCATCTCGTTTACCCTTGATTATTATGGCATTTATTTTTATTTCTTATTTTTAATTTGGTTTTAAATTTGCTAGGCGATATTCTATCACCTCTTTCAATATATTAAATATATAAACAGTAAGCTGTTTATATATTTAATATTTTTATACTTATTTTAAGTATTTATATTTTATACTTATTTTAAGTAGTAAATGCTAATACGCAAAAACTTTGTTGCTATGTTTGGGGAAATTTATTTAAAAGTACCTCTCTAGGTATTTTAAAAACTTCATACAATGTAGATCTTACCAAAATAAATAAGGTCAACCCCAATTTCAATATACCATGAATTGTTATCGACGTCGAGCATTCTTAATGCAAACATCACTGTAGAACTGAATATTGCGTAGTACATATATTTTACGACCAGGTCATTTATTTTCTGGAAAAAAATATTTATTTAAAATTATAGAAAGCATAATCCGTAACAACAAATAAAGATTTATCTCAAATGATTAACTGCTAAGAAAATACAAGTAACTATTTATTGAGTTTCAAAAACGCTTTATATTTTCTAAAATAAAATTGGAAGGACCAAATAATTGATGACGACCGCTTGGCCTAGTGGGCAGCGACCCTGCCTACGAAGCTGGAAGTCCCGGGTTCGAATCCCAGGTCGGGTCAGTATTTATATGATGAATATTAATGCTGGCTCCGGGTCTTGGTTGTTATATGTATGTGGTGTCTTCGCTTGGTACCCAAATACAAGCTAATGCTTAGTTTGGGACCTAGACGTTGTTGTGATTGTATGTGTTATTATTATTATTGTTTGTATAAGCGAATTTATTGTAGATCGAGAAAATGTAGTCCTAGTTATACATACATTGTGTAAGCCGATCAAGACAACAACTGACATAGTTATCTCTGCCAAGCCATAGGCGATTATGAGTAGAGCAGCAATATGAGGAATAACTTTAGATCTAGCTATCCTGTGCAACCATTCTTCATAACTTACGTAATATTTAAGAAATGATTTGAATAAATTGTCGTATGAAAATGCCAGGCAAACTGCCATTGATAATACCTGAAAATTATTCAGAAGTTATTTGGTGTCCAAATTAGAAAAGAAAAAGCCATCATTAACAATCAATAAATGATTGACCTCTCAATTGGCTTAAAAAACTGCACTTTTTTACTTTGCTGTTTGTTTTACATTTTAATAGTTATTATTTTATTATTCACGTATAATTTAGAATAAACAATTTAGTGCAAGGATTATCAGAAAAATCACTAAAAACTTAATATAAAATTTAAATTACGTAATATACGCATGTCTATCGATTTAAATCAATTTATTTAATATATATATGTGTTTCTTTAGAAAATGCACATATAAAAATATATATGACTACAGCAACTTGAACGCAAAATAACGATACAATAAAATCTAAGTTATTTAAACTCACTTACCATATTAAAATAGACGAGCACTACAGTACCTATTCTCAATGGCAAACAAAAACATATTTTGTTGAATCTGGGTAAATGCATCTTTCTAAACATTTCCTTTAATATTTTTAAAAAAGATCTTCAAGCAAAAATTACCTAGACTGTCACTGTACTCCGGATAAGCCAATAATCATGCAGCAATTAATCGAACTGTTTTTAGTGCTTACACTGCACCGGTTCATGATTTCGAAGAAATTTTGAAGTAACGTTTTTATTACCTACTATCGAGAAAAATGTAAAGCCAATAAATCACTATGAAATACTATTTTCCAATTGTTGTTGTGCACTGTGATACATATATTATAATAAAAGTAGTCGTATGCGCAGTAGTTTTATATCGAAAGTCGAAATTTACTTTGAAATATGTTCAGTCCAATCTGTGAAACTATTTTTGGCTAACCAAAAAGTTACAGCCAATGAATTAAGATGGCGCTGCTAACGAAAAGCTGAATTTTAGATATTAGACATGAGTAAGAATTTGACATTTTTGTAGAATTTTTTATCATGCCGTGTCGTGATAGGCAAGTGCCGAGTACAGCCGTGGCGAGTTCGTTTCTTGTTTAGAAAGTTATAGTTCGAATCCCACAGAGAGGCATGCACCAATGAGTTTTTCTGACTTAACTGTCACTGACTCCGTGTCTCGCAGAGCACGTTAAGCCGTCGTCGGTCCCGGTTGCCATCATAGGATGGCAGTCATTAAAATCTACCAACCCGCACTGAAGCAGCGTGGTGGATTATGCTAATGGGCCGATATGTTTGGATACCGTCAATTTTGTTATCTCTATTATTTTAGGTATGATCACAAAGGAACAAAATTGACAGGAGCGTCTCTACCATACGCTGCTATCAATTTCGTCACGTTTCTACCACACGTGCTGTACGCTGCTGTCAATTTTTTTCCTCTATTACTTTAGATATGATCGCAAAGGAACCAAATTGACCACAGCGTCTCTACCATGCGTATCAAAGCTGCTGTCAATTTAATTCCCTCTATTACATAAGATATGATCACAAAGGAACAAAATTGACAGCACCGTCTCTACCGTAATACATACGTGCCATACGCTGCTGTCAATTTTGTTTCCTCTATTACTTTAGGTATGACCACAAAGAAACAAAATTAACAGTAGTCTCTACCCTGCGTAGAACACGATGCTGTCAATTTTATTTCTCATATACTTTTAGGTAAGAACGTAACTAAAGATATTAAAATTTTAAACACGATTTTATAAATAAAATGTTGTCACTGGTGTGATTCATATTTACAGCGAAATAAATACACCTCTTGACTAATAAATAATATTTATTTTCAAGTCAAATTGTGATTAACGGAAAATCTATCACATATAGAAAGTTACATTATCAGCGAAATTAAAATCTTATTAAAAAACTTAAAATACCTACAAATCAAAAATACTGTCTAAATAATGATAAACGAGAAAATTTTAAAGAGACGACGAGTGCAGGGTGCCAAGGATACTTGCAATTACTTATTAATGGAATATTTACAAAAAATATTTAAACTTTACATAATTTTTACCTTACGAATATTATTATAGTACTCATTTAAATAATTATTGTACATCAGAAAGCTTGATTTCGTCTTTGAACATTCGACTCTCGCGGGTAAGGCTAACGCCAAACGGTTTAACTTTAGTTTATAGTAACTTTACATAATTAATTTTTATATTAGCACCATTATAAACAAATTAGAAGAAAATCACTCTAAATTACTATCGCTTAATATCTTTTCTACTCTATTAATATTTTGGGAATTAATATCAGTTCCATTGAGTTCTTCTTCAGCAGCATCCATTTCTATTTCCAGTACGTTTTCGATATCTTTTTCAGGTGGCTTCATTACTTTTGTTTGACTTCTGATTGACAGTATGTAATAAATCTTGAAACCTGAAGAACAATTATGTTTTTGTTTTTATTTAATATGGAGGTTTTAATTTAATTTATGTAAGTACTGCAATTTTTGGACTCGCTTTGTCCGTGTCTACCTTTTCATTATATTTTGGTATCTTTGTTTTTAATTTGATATAATCGAATGAATCACACTTTGAATTTTTTTAATATATCAGAATGTACATAACAAAAGCACACGAATATACAGCCAGACATATACAGAAAAAATGTTTACATAATAACATTAAAGAAGAAATCTCACCAAAATATATAATGTCGACAACAAGTTCCAAATACCAAATATTGTTTTCGATATCAAACATTCTGCAGGCCAATATCGTTATTGAAGTTGATATTGCATAATAAAAATAAATAAGAATTATGTCCAACCTTTTCTGAAAAAAAAAAGAAAACATTTTGTACATTTGTTTTTCTGTTCACATCACTTATTTTGCTCTGAAATAGTTTGATAATTGAAAAAAAAATCATTGTTTTTTTTTTAAATCTGCTATAATTAATATACCTTGATGCAGGTAAGATTTGATAATAATTTTCTAGTAATATATTTTTTTTTTAAATTGTTTATTCACCTGATTTTATTGTTTACGAATAATTAACAATTATCTTTATTCACGTCTTAAAATTTTAGAAAATTAACCAGGATTCAAGCTTGGGAGGGGGCCATATTTTTCATTGAACTTAAAAGCCTATATTAGTGCTATACATGCAAGGCACATACGTTCTACAATCTTAATACGGAATTGGCTTGGGAATTTTCGTTAATTCATAAAGACATCCGATATAATTAATTCATAAAAAAACAACTTGCTCCAAGGGATCGTAGACCTAAGTATTTGATACTAATTTTAACTTGATGCCTCCTCCACGTCTTCCGGAGAAAAAGGGTCTAGACAAACCGATAGACATACAGACGGATAACGAAGTGATCCTATAGGGGTTCCTTTTTAGGGTCCTGTACATCAAAGATGAGAAAAGGAACCCGTATAGAGTCACTGTGGTATCTGTCTGTCTGTCCATCTGGCACGGCGTACTTTCTCTGAATCTTCTAGATGCAAAAGTTGTAATTCGATACATGTACAAAGTTTGGTGACCTAATAACAAACCTATAGAGTAAATAAAAGATTTCCATTTTGGGGAGCAATACATCAATGGGAGCAAAGTAGAAAATCAAAAACAAAACTTTTCTAAAGACACCTAGTGACATGTCGAACGAAAGCGCTTATTATAAATAATTTTAGTATTCAGGGCTTCGAAGATATTAAAAAAATTCATTACCTCCCCTTATCACCGAAACTATACTGTAGTGTTTAAAATTTTGAAAAAAAATACGGGATATAGAGCTTCATTTATATTTTACAGAAAAAACGAAACAATAAATGAATATTTATCACTTTGGGGGCAAATTACACAATTTAAAAAAAAAACAATTCAAAAGCGTCAAGGTTCATATCAAATGAAAGTGCTCGTTATGAGATACAGATATTTTTTTATAATATATATTATAATTTTAAAATGCATAGTTTAGTACATATTAAAGAAAATATATGTTAATCTCCCATTGTCCTCTGTATCTCAGAAACTACTATGCCTAAAATTAAATCAAAAAATCCGGAATATGTTGCCTCACTCATAGTTTACAGGAAAATCTGAACGAAAGTGTTTTCATTCCAACAGGAAACGGGAAATATTCATGAAGAAAAAATACATAGATATAGAATGTGTTGCTTAATTTTATTGAGAACCAATAAGTTCAATTTGCCTAATGGTTACTATGGTAGGTTATTTACACAAAGGAGTCGGATTCAGCTTTTAACATTTTGATTAGGGTTAATAAAACACACTAGGTGAAGTGACCTTCTCCGTGCGAGTCCGACCCATACTTTAAGGTCCCTTTTAAGATTCGCAACCTTAAAAATGCTATGTTAGAACAGATAGTTACGTAAAATAATGTCAGCATTCAATGTGTAATCAACCTTACCTTAACATTAAGAAGACTTTGAGTCTATTTTGTTATCATATTTAATTTCATTGTTTTGTTATGACTGTTTGTCTGTTATCTAAATAAATAAATAAAATGAACACTATACCTATTTAATTATTATATTAGATACTTTGGTGATGTAAATAATTTACTATTTTACTGAGTATTCATGAGTATTTACTGAGTAAAAAATCCGCTTCCAAATTGGTTCATCCATTTGAGAGCTACCATGCAAAACCTCTCTTTTTGCGTCGGGGGTTAAAAATAACACTGCAGATCAAATAATTTATTGTGAAAATGTAACCTATATTTTTTATAACATCTAGAATTTTTTTGGATGGTTGTTAAAATTTCACATAGTATAGTCGAATAGGTACACAGAGTAGTTACTCAAAAATATTTTCCAAGAAAAAAAATATTGTTGTACAATAGATTTATCGACATTCTAGACAATTTGAAAAATCATACATACCTTATGTAAGCCGACCAATACTACAATAGACATTACTATTTCTGCGAAAGCATAGGCAAGTATCACCACGACTGCGAATTCAGGGACGATTTTTGACCGAGCAATTCTGTGTAGGCTGTCATGTGGCCCCATAGTAAACGCTCGAATTAAGAATTTTATAACATCGAAATACAAATGTACCATGCATACTGTTAATGATAAAATCTGGAACGAAAAAAAATACACAAGTTACGTACATCGAGCCAAGAAATATAGCTAATAGTTTAATGAAGTACGCGTATATGTACAGCGTAACTTTTAGTATTCCAGAGTTAGCAGGTACCAGGTATAGAGGTACCAGAGTTTAGTATATTCCGGGAGTCACGATCTCCAATGTAGCCTACTCTGGGTTGACATGATAAAGGGCAACTCTCTGATGCCAAATATGTCGGTCTGCCTGCTCAGAGTGGTTGAGTTAGGTCAGTTTTTATGTAATTCATTAATGTGCAACTATTACTTAATTCTGTATCAAATTCAGCCACTTAGCTTATCGTATTTGTTGTTTTTTTTAGGTTACAACTAAGCATCTTTGAACGAGGATTACTGATTAATGCAACCGAATATTTAGTCAGTTTTGATGTTATTCATTAACGTGCAACTAGTATTCAATTCTGTATCAAATTCAGCCACTTTGGTTATCGTTTTTTTTTTTTTGGTCACGATAACCAGTTTTTGAAGCATCCTATAAAGTTAACGCAACCACTCTGCGCAGGCAGACCGACATATTTAGCATCAGGGAGTTGCCCTTTATCATTTTAACCCAGAGTAGGCCACTTTGGAGATCGTGACCAAATTTGTCGTGACATCCTAGAGTAATACATCGACCGTCGAGAGTTTGCGTTTCTGACGTTATATAAAATTCCATTTAAGACGTACAGTTATCACAGTTACTGGGAAGTACCTATCGTTTTTTTATAGTAAGTTACAGTTAACATTAGAGGGAGAGACGCTACGTCGCGATACCCAAAAGAAAGAAAGAGACCAATAATATTGTGAAATATTTGTTGCTTGCCCTTATATATTAAAATTAGGATTTGTCACTGAAAAGTATTAAAGAAAAACGATGAGCCGTTATTAGACGTCTGGTAGAACCGTGGGCGGGAAACTAGTACTAAAATATGGTCATTATAAAATGACGTGATAGTGTCGTGATAGCCCGAGCCGCAGCGAAACTGTTTCAAGTCTATAAGGCCAAGTGGTCGTGGTTCGAATCCGGGCATGTACCGGGTTTTTCTGACTTACGTACATTAACTGTCACTGACTCCGTGCCTCGGAGAGCACGTTAAGCAGTCGGTCCCGGTTGCTGTCAATAGATGGCGACCGTCACAGTCCGTCAACCAGCATTGGAGCAGCGTGGTGGATTTAAGCTCCAAACCCGCTCATCTTGAGGGGAGGCCTAAGCCCTTGCAGTGGGGTATAAAAAAAAGGGCTGATGGAAAAAAAACTATAAAACGTCCCGTTTTTACTCCTTTACACATAAGATGCTTCTTGGGGAACATTATGTACAAATATATACATATTACTGTATACCTACGTCCAATCAACCTTAAGCTGTAGTGGAAGTCGGCATAGTTTTGAGGCTCATAACGACCGTATTACTGAAATACTTTATTTTTTCCTAGTATACGTAAATATAGTGTTCACTCCATTTTCCATTCCACCAGCCCATTATGCCTAACTGCAGGGGCTTAGGCCTCTTCTCCGGCCCGGCCGGTACCAGTATCAATATTCATCATATAAATACTGACCTGACCTGGGATCCGAACCCGGGACCTCCAGCTTCGTAGGCATGTTTATGCACACAAATATTTGTCCCGGGCGGGAATCGAACCTGCACCCTTGGCTCTGCAGTTAGGGTCTCTGACCATTCGGCCAATGAGTCAGTCGAGTAAGTTTATGATATAAATCCTACAAGCGCGCTCTTTATATGCAAAGATTTTTATCTAAGCAATTGTTCACTACAAGGAACAAAAAAACAATAATGGGAACTAAATAAAACTGTTTTACTCACCAAATTTAAATAAACAAGAACGATGGTACCAATTCTCAAAGGCAAACAGAAACAAATTTTATTAAACCGCGGCAAGTGCTTGTTTTTGCACATTTTTATAATTTCGAGCGAAGTTTGATGAACACAGTGCTCTGAGAAGCCATCTGTGAACTGAGCTATTTATATTTAGGGAACTTACACACGGACAATAACACTGATCTTCACATATTATTTTTGTTTGCGATTTCACCCACAAACATTATTATAAGTCCCCAACGTATTATTGACTTATAATGCGTTAATAGTGTTTTGACGATGAGTGAAATAATTTACATACATATTTAGCAATATTTAATAAAACACATTATAATACCGTTCATTTAACATAAATTAATCACATCCATCAATTTTGTTCGTGTGAGTATTGGGCAAAATATTTTAAATAAAATAACTAAAAAAATACGCTCCAATGGGAAATCGAACAAAAAGAAGTAAAATATAAAAAGTAGACTATAATTTATTTTTTCATTTTGATTTCAAAATGTTTTAAACTACACTCCATTAAAATTTACAAACATACACGTGGAATTCACAATTACCTCTAAAACGACGAACTCATATACAAAGTTTCGTGTTCGTGCTATTAACCGTTGAAGAGTTTCCTCATGAGGAGACAATCTTGGCTTCAGCATCATTGTCAATTTGAGGTAAAAATCTTGGTTAACAATCAAAATTCAACGGATATACAAAGTTTTGTACTTACTCTACACGAAAATATTAAAAGTGAATTAAATAAAATATTAAGAATGAACATAATGTAACACCTAGAACTACATACAGTGTTCGTTAAAATATTCCCGTGTGTAAGTTGACAAAGCGGAACGATGCGTACCTACTTTTATATCAGTATTCAGAAGTGATAATAAAATACAAGCAAGCTATTTAATATACTATATGATGAGACTTAAAACATAGACTTTGAACTTTAATATTCTATATACATATTAAATCACGTAAGGAAGAGGGGGTGTCATGTAATAAAATAAAAAAGTATTGCTTTAAAAAAAACGTAGATTTTATGGTTATATAAAAATGTTAAAAACAACAATTTTTAGCGTTTCCATAATGTAAAAAACAAGTCAATTTTAAAGTGAAGTCCATACGTTTTTTAATGGAAATGGTCTACAATCGTAATTTTGTAAAAAAAAAAAATAGTCAGTTTACATTAAAAATTTTAAAAAATGATTTCATATATTTTTGATAAAATCTATACTAAAATTATAAAGCTGAAGAGTTTGTTTGTTTGTTTGTTTGTTTGTTTGTTTGTTTGTTTGTTTGTTTGTTTGTTTGAACGCGCAAATCTCAGGAACTACGGTTCGAATTGAAAAATTATTTTTTTGTTGGATAGTCCATTTATCGAGAAAGGCTATAGGCTATACTACATCACGCTACGAACAATAGGAGTGGAGCATCAATGAAAAATGTTGGAAAAACGGGAAAAATTATTCCTTTTGAGAGCTTCCGTCGCGCGCGCTGCGTAAACGGTTGATGTTAAGCAAAAATCATGTATTACGGAATTGTACCCCTTTAAAAGTTCTAACCAAAAGTCCGTGACAGCATATGTGTATCTTTTAAGGTTAACTTACTATAACCTTTTTTATGACAATCAAATTTGTTCAACATAATGTACTAATTGCGAAGATGTTTCTTAAACGTGATATTAATCCTTATCAAATTAAATACGTTAGTTTTCTTAAGCATTTCATGCATATTATAATTACCCTTTACATCATACAATTTAAATTAATATCTTAACAGTTTTTATTGAAATTTAAAAACTATAGCGGGAGAAAATAAATTCGCTGTCTGCCTCTGTTCGTTAACTTTTTACTTCCAAACCAATAGACTTTGATGTATCTCCCGGGGTGCGAAGCGGCCAGATTTCGGCCGGCGCGTTTGCGAACGCGGTGCGCGGAGAGGCCAGATTTCGGCCGGCGCGTCAACCACTTTTTTATGAGACTGTGAACGCATCTAAAGCTGTGAACGCATTTAAAATGTGTTTCATTGGGAAGACCATAACCAACACTACATTATAAAAAAAAAAAAAAGTCAATTTCGCCTTGTCTGGAATTTATAGTAGCAATTACCATTTTGTACTTTCTGTGGCTTTTGCGAGTGATATGTAAAAAATATTTTAATGTATTAAAGTAAAGATTTCAGTAACTTTCTTCACTAATTATGACGTCTCGGTAAGTGTTTTTTAATTTGTGATTATTATTTTAGGATTTATTTATTTATTTTTTATAAAAACGAATTTTATTGTTCGATCATGCAATTTATTGCTATATTTTCCACTGATTTTTTTGGGTTAAATTGGGCATAATTACATGACTCGTTAATTATTTTAGGTAATTATTAATCAAGTAATATAATAACAATGTAATTTAATCGAATTTTCCTAAAACTTTTTCTAAAATAGGGAAAATGTTAAAAAAGCCGTTAATTGCATTGATCAAAAGGCCGTTATCGTACACAATTACGACTTCGCGGCATATACTAGATATGCTCATTATTATTTTTTTTCATTTTTTCTTTGATTATATAAATTTTGTTATTTTATTACATATTATATTTAATTATTTGTTTTGTTATTATATAATTTTTATTATTTTGTCGTTTGTCTGTCTGTTTATGACAAATTTTGCTAGTTAATTTTACCGACTTCCCGGTGTCCGATTGAGCTGAAATTTGGAATACGTATGTAATAACTTCGATGACAATATATTAAAATTACAAACATGATGTTGATGCTGCAGCCATAATTGTCTTCTCATGAGGGTACTCCTCAACGGTTGGTAGCACGAACATGAAACTTTGTACATACGTTGAAATGACGTAGTCAACCATGGTTTCCACCATGACCCTGATGCTGCAGCCAGAATTGTCTATATGTATTATTGTTTTCTCATATATATATTTTTTTTTAGTGACGTCTATATTGTGGAAGGCCGACACCTAAGCAGTACTTCGGTCCAGATGGTTTCTCTCAAGGCTAGTTTAGCCAGATGCCTTTTCGCCGTGGCAGTGTACATTACCTTCTTTTTGCAGAAGTCGGTTAACTTCCAAAATACAAAGATTTTTACAAATAGCAATTAACTGCATTGATTTTTTTTTTAAAAGTGTGAAAATTTCAAAATTAGTTGTGTGAAGTACATTACCCTATTTTTGCAGAAGTCGGTTAACTTTTAAAATACAAAGATTTTTACAAATAGCAATCATCTAAATTGATTTTTTTTTTAAAAGTTTAAAAATGACAAAAATAGTTGTCTGAAGTACATTACCCTATTTTTGCAGAAGTCGGTTAACTTTTAAAATACAAAGATTTTTACAAATAGCAATCATCTGTATTTATTTTTTTTTTAAAAGTTTAAAAATGACAAAAATAGTTGTCTGAAGTACATTACCCTTTTTTTGCAGAAGTCGGTTAACTTCCAAAATACAAAGATTTTTACAAATAGCAATCATCTGCTTTGATTTTTTTTAAAAAGTGTGAAAATTTCAAAATTAGTTGTGTGAAGTACATTACCCTATTTTTGCAGAAGTCGGTTAACTTTCAAAATACAAAGATTTTTACAAATAGCAATCATCTGTATTGATTTTTTTTTTAAAAGTTTAAAAATGACAAAAATAGTTGTCTGAAGTACATTACCCTATTTTTGCAGAAGTCAGTTAACTTCCAAAATACAAAGATTTTTACAGCTAACAATCATCTATATTTTTTTTTTTTTTTAATAAAAATTTCAAAAAAAGTACATTAATTAGTCTTTTTTGCAGAAGTGCAAACAAAATTCAAATTCAAATAAAATTAATTAGTTAATTATTTAATTGGCATATCCATATTATTGCCTATCATGTCCTATTGTCTTTGTATTGAAATTTGCACGTGTTCATGAATTATTTTTAAAATTTTTTTGTATGTAAACGTATAATTTTTGTATAAAATTCTAATAGACAATTTTATGTAGTGTTAGGGAATATTTTTTTATTTTCATAAAAAACAATGGTTTTTTATTTACATTTAAAAATGTAGAATAAATAGTTTTTTCTAGTGGTTTTGTTTTTAATTATTAATAATTTTCCTAAAATATTTCCAAGTGTTTTTCATTCGTTAAAAAAAAATAGATGAATTGATGCATATTTAGATGTTTTAACTAAGTTGATACACTGAATAGAACATTTTAAAAAAATAATTTATAAAACCCATTAATTTTTTTACGTAAATCGAATTATAATTTTTTTGAATTATCTGTCTTGTAAAAAATTTCTATGTAACATTTTCTATTTTTTTTTATTTTGTATTTATACTATATTAACCTATAATAAAACACAATTCATAGATAAAATTAAAAGTTTGTTTTATTTATATTTCACAAAAACCGTCAATTTTTCAATTTCTCCAGCTTTCAACTGCAACGGTGCATTTTTTTCTTGGCCAAATAATCTGAAATATAGATAACTTTTTAGTAAATTTAATCTAGTTTCCAGAAATGTACAATAGTCAATATCTTTGCATACAATAAACTGTAGAAATTCAAGTTGGAATGGCGCGCGGGCAAGGAGTTTATCACCCCGCCTCGGCCCCAACGCACTCCAAGGCCGCCGCGCGGCGCTCGACACTCAGACGATGGGGGTTTTTAGTAATATCTTATTTTCTTTTTATCTTATAATCTATTAATCTATATAATAGAAATACTTATTATAAAGCTGAAGAGTTTGTTTGTTTGTTTGATAGATTGATTGTTTGATTGATTGATTGATTGTTTGTTTGTTTGTTTGTTTGTTTGTTTGTTTGTTTGTTTGTTTGTTTGTTTGTTTGTTTGTTTGTTTGTTTGTTTGTTTGTTTGTTTGTTTGTTTGTTTGTTTGTTTGTTTGTTTGTTTGTTTGTTTGTTTGTTTGTTTGTTTGTTTGTTTGTTTGTTTGTTTGTTTGTTTGTTTGTTTGTTTGTTTGTTTGTTTGTTTGTTTGTTTGTTTGCTTGTTTGTTTGTTAGTTGGTTGGTTGGTTGGTTGGTTGGTTGGTTGGTTGGTTCGTTCGTTTGTTTGTTTAAACGCGCAAATCTCAGGAACTACTGGTTCAAACTGAAAAATTATTTTTGTGTTGGATAGTCCATTTATCGAGGAAGGCTATAGGTTATACTACATCACGCTACGACCAATAGGAGTGGAGCATCAATGAAAAATGTTGGAAAAACGGGAAAAATTATTCCTTTTGAGAGCTTCCGTCGCGCGCGCTGCGTAAACGGTTGATGTTAAGCAAAAATCATGTATTACGGAATTGTACCCCTTTAAAAGTTCTAACCAAAAGTCCGTGACAGCATATGTGTATCTTTTAAGGTTAACTTACTATAACCTTTTTTATGACAATCAAATTTGTTCAACATAATGTACTAATTGCGAAGATGTTTTTTAAACGTGATATTAATCCTTATCAAATTAAATACGTTAGTTTTCTTAAGCATTTCATGCATATTATAATTACCCTTTACATCATACAATTTAAATTAATATCTTAACAGTTTTTATTGAAATTTAAAAACTATAGCGGGAGAAAATAAATTCGCTGTCTGCCTCTGTTCCTTAACTTTTTACTTCCAAACCAATAGACTTTGATACGGTTTTTAGTAATATCTTATTTTCTTTTTATCTTATAATCTATTAATCTATATAATAGAAATACTTATTATAAAGCTGAAGAGTTTGTTTGTTTGTTTGTTTGTTTGTTTGTTTGTTTGTTTGTTTGTTTGTTTGTTTGTTTGTTTGTTTGTTTGTTTGTTTGTTTGTTTGTTTGTTTGTTTGTTTGTTTGTTTGTTTGTTTGTTTGTTTGTTTGTTTGTTTGTTTGTTTGTTTGTTTGTTTGTTTGTTTGTTTGTTTGTTTGTTTGTTTGTTTGTTTGTTTGTTTGTTTGTTTGTTTGTTTGTTTGTTTGTTTGTTTGTTTGTTTGTTTGTTTGTTTGTTTGTTTGTTTGTTTGTTTGTTTGTTTGTTTGTTTGTTTGTTTGTTTGTTTGTTTGTTTGTTTGTTTGTTTGTTTGTTTGTTTGTTTGTTTGTTTGTTTGTTTGTTTGTTTGTTTGTTTGTTTGTTTGTTTGTTTGTTTGTTTGTTTGTTTGTTTGTTTGTTTGTTTGTTTGTTTGTTTGTTTGTTTGTTTGTTTGTTTGTTTGTTTGTTTGTTTGTTTGTTTGTTTGTTTGTTTGTTTGTTTGTTTGTTTGTTTGTTTGTTTGTTTGTTTGTTTGTTTGTTTGTTTGTTTGTTTGTTTGTTTGTTTGTTTGTTTGTTTGTTTGTTTGTTTGTTTGTTTGTTTGTTTGTTTGTTTGTTTGTTTGTTTGTTTGTTTGTTTGTTTGTTTGTTTGTTTGTTTGTTTGTTTGTTTGTTTGTTTGTTTGTTTGTTTGTTTGTTTGTTTGTTTGTTTGTTTGTTTGTTTGTTTGTTTGTTTGTTTGTTTGTTTGTTTGTTTGTTTGTTTGTTTGTTTGTTTGTTTGTTTGTTTGTTTGTTTGTTTGTTTGTTTGTTTGTTTGTTTGTTTGTTTGTTTGTTTGTTTGTTTGTTTGTTTGTTTGTTTGTTTGTTTGTTTGTTTGTTTGTTTGTTTGTTTGTTTGTTTGTTTGTTTGTTTGTTTGTTTGTTTGTTTGTTTGTTTGTTTGTTTGTTTGTTTGTTTGTTTGTTTGTTTGTTTGTTTGTTTGTTTGTTTGTTTGTTTGTTTGTTTGTTTGTTTGTTTGTTTGTTTGTTTGTTTGTTTGTTTGTTTGTTTGTTTGTTTGTTTGTTTGTTTGTTTGTTTGTTTGTTTGTTTGTTTGTTTGTTTGTTTGTTTGTTTGTTTGTTTGTTTGTTTGTTTGTTTGTTTGTTTGTTTGTTTGTTTGTTTGTTTGTTTGTTTGTTTGTTTGTTTGTTTGTTTGTTTGTTTGTTTGTTTGTTTGTTTGTTTGTTTGTTTGTTTGTTTGTTTGTTTGTTTGTTTGTTTGTTTGTTTGTTTGTTTGTTTGTTTGTTTGTTTGTTTGTTTGTTTGTTTGTTTGTTTGTTTGTTTGTTTGTTTGTTTGTTTGTTTGTTTGTTTGTTTGTTTGTTTGTTTGTTTGTTTGTTTGTTTGTTTGTTTGTTTGTTTGTTTGTTTGTTTGTTTGTTTGTTTGTTTGTTTGTTTGTTTGTTTGTTTGTTTGTTTGTTTGTTTGTTTGTTTGTTTGTTTGTTTGTTTGTTTGTTTGTTTGTTTGTTTGTTTGTTTGTTTGTTTGTTTGTTTGTTTGTTTGTTTGTTTGTTTGTTTGTTTGTTTGTTTGTTTGTTTGTTTGTTTGTTTGTTTGTTTGTTTGTTTGTTTGTTTGTTTGTTTGTTTGTTTGTTTGTTTGTTTGTTTGTTTGTTTGTTTGTTTGTTTGTTTGTTTGTTTGTTTGTTTGTTTGTTTGTTTGTTTGTTTGTTTGTTTGTTTGTTTGTTTGTTTGTTTGTTTGTTTGTTTGTTTGTTTGTTTGTTTGTTTGTTTGTTTGTTTGTTTGTTTGTTTGTTTGTTTGTTTGTTTGTTTGTTTGTTTGTTTGTTTGTTTGTTTGTTTGTTTGTTTGTTTGTTTGTTTGTTTGTTTGTTTGTTTGTTTGTTTGTTTGTTTGTTTGTTTGTTTGTTTGTTTGTTTGTTTGTTTGTTTGTTTGTTTGTTTGTTTGTTTGTTTGTTTGTTTGTTTGTTTGTTTGTTTGTTTGTTTGTTTGTTTGTTTGTTTGTTTGTTTGTTTGTTTGTTTGTTTGTTTGTTTGTTTGTTTGTTTGTTTGTTTGTTTGTTTGTTTGTTTGTTTGTTTGTTTGTTTGTTTGTTTGTTTGTTTGTTTGTTTGTTTGTTTGTTTGTTTGTTTGTTTGTTTGTTTGTTTGTTTGTTTGTTTGTTTGTTTGTTTGTTTGTTTGTTTGTTTGTTTGTTTGTTTGTTTGTTTGTTTGTTTGTTTGTTTGTTTGTTTGTTTGTTTGTTTGTTTGTTTGTTTGTTTGTTTGTTTGTTTGTTTGTTTGTTTGTTTGTTTGTTTGTTTGTTTGTTTGTTTGTTTGTTTGTTTGTTTGTTTGTTTGTTTGTTTGTTTGTTTGTTTGTTTGTTTGTTTGTTTGTTTGTTTGTTTGTTTGTTTGTTTGTTTGTTTGTTTGTTTGTTTGTTTGTTTGTTTGTTTGTCTGTTTGAACGCGCGAATCTCAGGAACTACTGGTTCAAACTGAAAAATTATTTTTGTGTTGGATAGTCCATTTATCAAGGAAGGCTATAGGTTATACTACATCACGCTACGACCAATAGGAGTGGAGCATCAATGAAAAATGTTGCAAAACGGGAAAAATTATTTCTTTTGAGAGCTCCCGTCGCGCGTTCGTCGTTGATTTGATGATCGATTGATTGAATGAATGATTGATTGATTGATTGATTGATTGATTGATTGTTGTTTCTTTGATTGTTTGTTTGTTTGTTGGTTGGTTGGTTGGTTGGTTTGTTCGTTTGTTTGTTTGTTTGAATTTGTTAATCTCTGAAACTATCAGTCGGATTTGAAAAATTCTTTTTGCCTTTGATAGCCTGATTCTAGCGGAGAGTTATAGGCTATATACATGAAAACGAACTGTCGGTCTATTCGAGCAAATCGGCTTCGGCCAAAACGGCTTAACCGATTTCGATGAAACTTTACACATATAACAGGATGTAATCTTTTGACTACACCCTTTCCATATGTGACATACAGAACTTTTTGTATGTCTGTCTGTAAGTCCATATGTCTAAACCTATTTAAATGAAACATCAATGAATATGAAAAGAAGGTCGTTAAAACTAACAAATGTTCCTTTTTGTCCGTCTGTCTGTCTGTACGTGTATCTGTCTATTTAAGCTAATCTCCAAAACGGCTAAACAGATTTTAAGGAAACTTTGCAGACGGGAAAGAAGGTTGTCAAGATATTTGACATTAGCTACTCTTTGTCCGTCTGTTTGTCTGTACGTCTATTCAATTCAATTTTATCTATTCGAGCTAATTTCCAATACGACTGAACAGATTTTAATGAAACTTTGCAGACGTGAAAGAAGGTTGTCAAGAGTGTCATAAGCTACTTTTTGTGTTTGTCTGTCTGTCTATCTGTCTGTCGTTTGTCCTCACTGATCTAGCAACGTACAGCCGAAAGTACTAAGTCTAGGAAGCTTAAATTTGGAACATTAGTTTATTTTATAACGTGAGCATTATAAAGTTAAGAAAGGCTTTTTTAGAAATTTCAAACTTAAGGATGGGAATGGAGGGACTTAAATAATGACGTGTTTCAGGGTTTTTAGATTTTCACGTTTTAAGAGTGGGAAACGGGAGATGAAAAATTGTATCGGTTTTTTAAAGGGTGGAAGGGGAATGAAGATTGAAAGTTTGAATGGGTGTGACCAAAATTGGTTCCAGCAAAAAGTACGTATAAACCATCTCGAACGTTGATAGTACCTATAACAGGAATTTGTAGTCTACGCAAGCGAAGCTGCGGGCGGTCGCTAGTATTAGATATTAAAATGTTTAGTTTTTCATTAACTTTATTATGCTTATAATACGACACCGACGACCGCTTAGCCTAGTGGGCAGCGACCCTGCCTACGAAAGTGGAGGTCCCGGGTTCGAATCCCAGGTCGGGTCAGTATTTATATAATGAATATTGATACTGGTACCGGGTGTTGGTTGTTATATGTATGTGGTGTCTTCGCCTGGTACCCAAAATACAAGCTAATGCTTAGTTTGGGACCTAGACGTTGTTGTGATTGTATGTGTTATTATTATTATTATTATAGTTTTGTAAATTACCACGTAAAAAAAAACAAATTTTTTACTCGCATTTCGAGTAGCTTGGCCAAAAGCATAGTAATAATGTAACAATAAACCATTATGATGAATATAAATATATATATATATATCGATTCATACTTTATGGCCGATCCGAACATAGAGTCATGTAACGTCGCACTGCGTCGCAATAACAAATTACAGGTGTTGTATAGTTCCATTCAAACTTTATGGCGGACCGGAATACAACGTTTTATGCATGCTTGCGCAGATTCAGTCATATGCCCCTCGCTCCACTGCGTCCCGCTACACCTAAAACTGGTTACTGCGACGCGACTTGTGCCTATGTTCACATCCGCCGTAAAGGTTGATTGGAACTGTGCCGTCGCGTCAGCGTCATCGCAAGCTCGCATCCAACCCATGTTCAGTGCGGACATACGTTTGGCTCGATCTGTACTGTAATGAAACTTAAAAAGCTGTCGTATAGAAAATCGCCCGTTTTTAAATTTTTGTTCACACATAAATATATTTTTTAAATCTTATCGGTTGATTCTATAAAAAATAATTAACATAAATAAGGGATTATTTTGTATTTATTATCCGTGAATACTTTCTTTATGATATTGTAAATAATCCCCTAAAGTGCAATTAATGCAATGTGCTCCTAACAAACTTTGCTATATTGACTGGAGTACGAACGAAAAAGCGAATTCATTATTTGGTTAAATCAAAATATAAAGTCGAAATAGTTCATAGCGCGCAAATGTTCGTATTTAAGCTCCATCGTTTAGGCTCTTCTCGCTTTATCGCGTTTAAGCTGTGTGGGATGTCCGAGATATTATTATTATTATCGTCTCAAATAAAAAGTGCGAAAATCTTACCCAGCACCCCCACCACCGTGGCGGTCCCAGGTAAGTAATAAGTGGCTATAGGGAGCTTTGGAATGAAACGAATTGAAAATATTTCAACTTTAAATTCATATTACTTAGAATACGTTTTATGAATTCTCTAAAAAGCGACGTGTCATTGGAAATCGGGATGCACGATTGAATTTTTAATTTGCAGTTCCGTAAAAGAAACCTAGTTATGCGATTCACACGTACTATAATATTTATTCAATTCTCAGAACTCAAAAATAATATAGTTAACACAATAGTTGTGAACAAGTTAAATATAATTTAGTAAGTAGCGCTTGTATAGGCTTATCATTTTACGTCTACGTCTAAACTTATCAAATTAGGCTCAAAATGGTAATTTTATAACTGGAGATCTAAGGCAACCTCTGTGCCAAGTTTGACGACGGTCTGTGACAGATAAACTAAAATTATAAAGTGCCAGCGGCACAGAATAGAATAAATACTTAAATTAAAGTTTACTTACAAAACTTATCGCGTCATTTATCACAGTTATGTCATATTTTTATGTTCTATTTTACACATTATATTTTATGTTTATTATACGTATATATTATACATAATATATATATTTAAAAAAATAGTTAAGTATGTATATCAGTTGTCTAGTATCCCATAATACAAGCATAATACTTACTTATTTTACTTATATTTCTCAAAATAAAAACAATGTCTTCCCAACAGTGATACGTCAATATATTCTATCGTAATGTAATGTAATGTAATTCTCAGTAATAATTTTATTATGGAAAATCTTGCGTTATCATTAGTTCTCATAATGTATAGTAGTTATCATAATGTATATATATATATAGCTATCTAAAGAGGTCCAGTAGCAAGTGTTGCAGTCTTGCGACGAACTCTACATTGGATAAACGTCGGACGACAAATTACCTAAATCGGCCGTCGCTCGTGTAAATAGGTGTGTATTGCCATATAGGTACAAAGTGTACAAAATGAAATACGAAATACCTAGACTGGCGAGATGCTGTTTTTGTATGCCTCTTAGGAGAGGTCTGTTGACTTTCGGCTATGTCGGAATCGTGAGTATGAAATTTTATGTTTTATATGTTTTGCTAACGTTATTTCCAGAAATATTATGATGGTGTCTATATTAAAAAAAAAAAAATTACGTCCTCATAATTGTAGCTTTTGGTGTTTATACTTTAGTCCTAAATAAATATTTATATACTTATACAAAGCATTTATATACTTATGTATAGCTATATATAAGTAAACAGTATGTGTATGGAAATTTTTTTTCAATCAAAGATACAAGTAGCTAATGAAATTATGACATTTGAATTAAATAAATAAAAACCAAAAATGAAATCATTAAATTAATGTTTTTCTCAAATATTTGTTTTGATATTCAAGCAACGAAAATATCTCAGTGTACGTTTTATGTATAGAGTAAATAAATATTATAAATCGCATTTTGAAAACTAAGCAATGTAATAATTTGCAAAACTTATCTTGATTGAGTTACTTTACAAAGGAAATTATAATTCCCAAATTAAACTTATCCAGCTATATATACGACTATAACACAAAAACTTTGACATTATATATACATAACTATAAACACCATAATAATATAGCGACCCTGCCTACGAAGCTGAAGGTCCCGGTTTCGAATCCCAGGTCGGGTCAGTATTTATATGATGAATATCGATACTAGTACCGGGTCTTGGTTGTTATATGTATGTGGTGTCTTCGCAAGAATATAAATGTAGATATTATAAAGAATATTTAAGTATGTAAATCAGTTGTCTAGTAACCCATAACACAAGAATAATGTTTGCTTACTTTGGGACTAGATGGCGCTGTGTGGAAAGTCCCATATATTAAAAAAAAATAATAATATAGGTTTTGACGACCGCTTAGCCTAGTGGGCAGCGACCCTGCCTACGAAGCTGGAGGTCCCGGGTTCGAATCCCAGGTCGGGTCAGTATTTATATGATGAATATTAATACTGGCACCGGGTCTTGGTTGTTATATGTATGCGGTGTCTTCGCTTGGTACCCAAAATACAAGCTAATGCTTAGTTTGGGACCTAGACGTTGTTGTGATTGTGTGTGTTTCTATTACTACTATTACTACTAGGTACCGAACCAATATACAGTAAAGAGAGGAACTCATAAAGATGTTCCAACGTAGATTGAACTAATAATCCTAACACATAATTTTCATTTAATTTCAGTTGGTTTCCGCTTTCACGATTGGAATTTGTAGTTTCCTCGTGCACTACGATTACGATGTATTCGAGTATAGTTACCACGGTGGACTCGCACCAATAGGAGCCGAGTTGGCGTTGGTGCTGTACTGTCTGGGCCTAGTGTCCTATATTGTACTCATTTATGGAGCCCATAAAGTGAGTGTCTCTGGAGCATTGATTTGTTCAAAGTTTTTATTTATTTTGTTCAAGCAAAAATTAACAAAATAAAATGATTTTATTTTTTCACTAATAAAAAACTATATTTTTATGGTTTCCTGTTATATATTAATAATATATATTTTTTTTAACTTTTTATGATATTCGTAAAGGATAAATCTAGCAACATTTTTGGAATAAAGTTTATTTGTACCGTATTGAAACACACAAAAAAGATTTTTCAGTACTACGTAGAATATAATTGTAAATTCAAGGTAATTTTACATTAAAACGCCATCAATGTTTCTATAAGTCAGCCCAAAAATCTATTTTGTCATGAAAACTGGAGTCTAAATACTAGAATATTTTAAAAAATCTTCCTTGTACAATTAATTAATTGACTGACCGAATGGCCGTGGGGTTAGAGACCCTAACTGCGGAGTCGAAGGTTGCGGGTTCGATTCCCGCTCGAGACAAATATTTGTGTGCATGAACATGTTTATTTCGTTCCGTGTCTGGGGATTACATATTTATATATGTATTTGTTATAAAGGATATTTAAGTATGTATATCGGTTGTCTAGTAACCCATAATACAAGCAGAATACTTGAATATTTGCTTACTTTGGGACTAGATGGCGCTGTGTGGGAAGTCCCATGTATTATTATTATAAACGGTAGTCGTTACATACTTTTCCATATAAAAGTAGAAAATTATTTATACCTATTTTTTTCATTTCAGAAAAACGTCTTATGTTTGAAAATATTCTACTATTATACATTGTCCACGATCGGCGCGATATTTATAATTCAAATTGTAGAGTTCACGATGGTTCGTTACTTCTTCGTCACCTTCGAAATAGTCACACTTACTTTCACAGGAATTTGTGAGTGAAATTTCATTATTTCATAAAATACCTGGCATATACCTACCAGGAGGAATAGATACCTGTATTTTCGTAACGTAATTATGTCGAGTCGTATTTTTCATATTCTATAATACGCTATTTCGCTATTTTTTTTTTAATTATTTCATATGAAAGAGTTATCTAAATATATCATAACAGAGAAATTATTTAAAAAAATAAATCATTATTAACAAAGTTATGAATGTTTGAAATATTCTGTTAGACAGAGAGGGCAATATCGTACGGCGTACCTATGTGTGACGTCACGCCATTTAGAACGATATTAAATTTCGGTTTGCAAGAAAGAGACAGAGATAAAATTTTAATAGCCTATAATTTCCATATTCTTCAAGTGACCATAATTTTGTTTACAAATTTTCTTATCATTTATAGTTTATTTTTATATTCTCTTGCTAGATATAATATATTTAATATTAGTTAAATATCCTATTGTTTCTGTCATCCATTGTGGTAGTGATACTGTATCATAATATTTAAAGATAACTTTTCTCAATGTGATTTATTCGCCGGGATTTTGGAGTAGTAAGAACTAGAATTAAGTTCATCATCAGCCCATTTTACCCCACTGCAGGGGCTTAGGCTCCCCCAGGGAGAGGAGGGGGTTTGACGCTTAAATCCACCACGCTACTCTACTGCGGATTGGGGATTGTAACGACCGCCATCTATTGACAGCGTCCGGGACCGATTGCTTAACGTGCTCTCCTAGGCACGGAGTCAGTGATAGTTAATGTACTTAAGTCAGAAAAACTCATTGGTACACGCCCGGATTCGAACCATGGCCCTATGGCCTTATAAATTTAAGACAGGTTCGTTGCGCTCTGGGCTATCACGACTTACTGAATTAAGTTCAGTAGAACATAAATTCTAAATTTAATAATAATAATGTGTTATAAATTACAGGTATACAAATCTACGTTCTGATTTTGGTGAGAAGTTTATTGATAAAAGTGGATACATCGACGGCGCATCATTTCGAAAACCAGCTCCACGAAATAGTCGTAGGTGAACGCAAGGTCGACACAGATACCTCAGACTCGGAAACGTTGCATGTGACGGAATAAGATATAACTATTTTAATATCATCATCATCATCATCATCATCAGCCCATTTTTACCCCACTGCAGGGGCTTAGGCCTCCCCCAGGGTGAGGAGGGGGGCTTGGAGCTATTTTAATATATAAATCACAATCAAATGTTATTTATGTGAGACTGTGAGACACGTTTTCTTCGGTTTCAGATGTGTCACTCAATATCAAGAAAAACGTGTCAAAGTTGATTGATTGCCTCTATGGCAATGAAAGACGAGAAAGTCAATAGTAAATAGATTATTGTTTACATTACTTAGAGTTTGTATTAAAATTTAATATTAAATTTTTTAAATGCAAAAATGTCAATTAAATACGTGAAAATATTTAAAATTAATTGTAAGATATACATAAAACTTTACATATTTAAACATTTTTGGAAAATGATGACTTTCACGATTACATTTAAATAAAATCATATGCGGAAATAGTCTTCACCATATTTAATAAGTTATTTATTGTTGTGATAATTATTATATAATTTTTTTTACTTAGCTTAGCTTTAAGCTTAAATACCAAAGAAAATCAAATTGAATAGCTACCACAAAAGCGTTTATTGTACACATGAAATATATACTGTACATTTATTAAATACCATAGTACTGAGTATTTTAGGCATTTGGCAGATAAGAAAAAAATTTAAAGCCCAATTCACCATATTAATTTTTTATTCTGTACATAAAAAGATATCATCGGAAAATATTAAAAATGTGTGCTTACATATAAGTATTGCATTATTGAAATTCACTTATTGCTTTATTTCAATATTATCTCATAGAATTCTATTTTGAATCTCCAAAATGAAATTTATAATTTGTTAATAAATTGTACCCAAGAATAGACAAATAATTGTAATTAAAAGTAAATAAATAATAAAGTAAATAAAATTTGACGACCGCTTAGCCTAGTGGGTAGCGACCCTGCCTACGAGGCCGGAAGTCCCGGGTTCGAATCCCAGGTCGGATCAGTATTTATATGAAGAATATTGATACTGGTATCGGGTCTGGGTTGTTATATGTATGTGGTGTTTCGCTTGGTACCCAAAAAACACAAGCTAATGCTTAACTTGGGGCCTAGACGTTGTTGTGATGTATATGTTATTATTATTATTAATAAATTGTTTTTATTTTTATTCCGTTTTGTTTTTTTTATATTGATTTAAGAACTTTTAAATAGCCGTATTAGTTGATCTGTTTTTTGGTCGTCCAAGCCTTGTGAAATACATCTTATACAAAACTATTTCACGAAAAAAATTGTAGGTACTTTGAAATATTTACTCCTGGATTTATTTTTAGAGACATATTTTTCAAATATAACTCACAGACTTGGATATATTTTTTCCAGTAAGAAAGGGTTTTTCGAAATGCCATCCTTGGCGTGGTAACATAGGGGTTGAAAGTTTGTATGAAAATATGTAATTTTTGAATTTGGAGGCATTAAAGTCAGTCACGTTTCAACATTTTTGGCAATTTAACCCTCATGGGAGTAAAAGGAGCTTTAAAATGTGTATGGGACGTCCGTCATTCATCCGGCCACGTCATTAGAATTTACGAAAAACGTATTTCAGAATTTATGGAAATTTGACCTAGGGTAAAATAGAAGATGAAAGTTGGTACGGCAATCCTGTAATTTTCGAGGTTGAAACCCTGAAAATTGTTTAACTTTTTGGTTAGAAATTGAAAAAAAGATGTTTGTTAGCATATATAAAAAAGTAACTCTTAAAGGGGTAAAATAGTTATAGTATATTTAACCTTTAGGTTGGAAATTTAAAATACCAAGCTTCATCGTTTTTGTAAAATCATCCCTTAATAAATACTAATACACTACACGCGTGTAATCCATACGAGTAAAGACAGGAGCGGCCGCTAGTCATATATAAAGGACCAATGTCAGGTAGTGTATCGGTTTGATTATAATTCAAATTATACTAAATCAATATCAACACGATTTCTATTATCGTGTGGTGGTGCGGCGATGCCCTGGTTTTTTTTTATAATTTAGATCTGATTTCCAACAACACAGAGAACATTATTCCAGCGATAATACAAGCAGGCAGAATGAAATGGAATAATGAAGCGGAATGAAAAACAAAAGGAAACTCACCTTCGAATCTCCTGCGTCCTGAACTGCACTGGTGGCCACCGTATCTCGTGATGGGTTTCCCTTTGTTCTTTTATCACTATTTTCATGAATTTGTTTATATTTTAATGGGTTTGATGTGCGCATGGCGTGACGATTATTCGTTGATAATTGAAGGCGAACTGGGGGTACGAGAACAAAAGGGCAAAGGTCGAATGGGAATAATAACATGTGGGGTATTTGTTCTGGAAGATTTAAGTTACTGTAAAGTTCAAGAAAAGTTCTCGAAAATTCCACATTGAAAAGAACCCTCTTTGAAATAAGCCAATTTGCAGTTAGAGAACAGAAAAGCTATTTCTAGAGATGTCAAGATGATATACTATTGGTAGTTTAGAAGATTATCCTAGACTGTGGCAGAGAAAATTGTAGATAATTCAGAAGATCAATTTGAAAGTTTCCCGGAAATTCGAAAACGTTTTATTTTCCTCACATATTCTCACATAATCAAAATATATCCACTTGGAAAACATTATAGACTTTCCATGTTATAAGTCTTCGAAGATTTTCGTGATTTTTTTCAAACTGTTTAGAATTTTCAATTTTCTTATATTGACGAACTTTCTATAACGAATAACCGCAACTTGACTGCGGGAAAATATCTTCTTATACTTGGGCAAATCCTTCAAGAGCGAGGCGGACTCGCGTAGTAAGGGGGGATAGGATCTGAATAAAAATCAGGTCAAAAATTGAAACCAACTCCTTCGTATAATAAGGCTACTACATTAACCACTAGACCTATTGAACTTACCTATTAGTTCTCAATGATACTAAGCAACACGTTTTGCACACTTTTCTGTTTTCGGAAATAACGGAACAATGGTCGGTTTTCTTATATTTTCTTTGATATGTATTAAGCTATGCATTTAAAAACAAAAAAATATTTATATTGTGTGTAATTTTCATCGATTCCTTTCATCAGATATGTTACATGCATTTGAGTATTTTTTTTTAAATTATTTGGGCATGGTCCTTATTTGTTTTGTATGTTTTGAGGATGCAGATTACGAAAATAATCGCAGCTTTCCGGCTTCACCCGCGTGGGCGTCACGTACAAACTGGAACCGATGGTTTAGCCGTGAAAGAGTAAATAACCATCACATACCCCCCCTCCTCACCCCACCCCCTTCACCCTGGGGGAGGCATACCAAACACGTTTTCCGCGATGAAAAGTAGCCCAGTTCCTTTCCACAGGGTATTTCATTAAGCTGTGAAAAAGTAGTATATTTTTTCATCAATCGGCACTGGAGCAACGGTGGATTAAGCTCCAAGCACCCTTATCCCGAGGGCAGGCGTAAGCCCCTGCAGTGAGGCGTAAGGGGTTGGTGTATCGAACAAAAAATGAAAATTGCATGGTGCATTCTGCATTGTTCTAACAATAAAATTGTATAGATTGCAAAGCTTCTTTTTCCCTTTTCAAGTAATTTTTTTTCACTCTGTCATCAGGGTTTTAATTTTATTATCATACTGATTTTTTTTTAAATCATACTATAAGGCATTGGATTACTTAAAAATGACTTGTATAAATTTATTTAAATACCATATTGCGTACGTATAAATTTTCTTCAAGGACCTCAGAGCGACAACTAACTTAATTACTAAAACTTCTCTCTATTTGTGACTCGCGGTTATGACAAAAGTCCGTTCGACAGATTCGGAGAAGACTACGCGACCTATTTATTTATACCTTATTAAATAATCAACTGATTCGCAGAAACAAATATAAATATTTTAACACCAACTTTGTTCGGTTTCGCAGATATGTATTGCGTGGATTCCGCTTTATCATTTATATACGAAGTCATTTGTTTACTCACTAGTGCGATCTGTGCTATCTTTATGAAGTAATACCTAATTATTATAAATAAGAAATTATCTTAATAAAAATATACATTCAATCACAAAGAGTACTGTAGTTAACAGGTTATTATTTTAATTAAAAAAATAATAATTTAATAATGAAACAATAGTAGGAGATAATTGTTTTTATTATTTTTAATAAAGATTTTTTAAGAAATATTATTAAAATGTATTGCGAAATCCCACGTTTGATGCGATGCTGTTGCTGCATACCATTGAGATATGGAGTGCTTGTTTTTGGATATTTAAATCTGGTGAGCGTTTAATGTATTATAATATTTTTTATAGAATGCAATCGTTACATTATTAAATCTCAATAATATCTACACCGTCAGTCCATTAATGCTCCACTGTAGAGGCTTAGGTATCCCTTCAGGATGAAGAGGCTTGGAGCTTAATCGACCATGCTGCTCCAGTGCGGGTTGGTGGATTTCAGCTTAACCGGGACCGACCGCTTAACGTGCTCTCCGAGGCACTGGATCAATGATAGCTAATATAAGTTACAAAAAACTCGGTGCATGCCTTAGGACTCGAACCCACGCCCTTTTATACAAGAAGCGGGCTAACTACCACTCGGATATCACAACACATGTAATACATAATTGATAGTACAATAAAAATATACATTTAATTTTTAGATTCATATATGTTTAAACATATTTAAAACCATGTAATTGATATGCACTACCTGTAGTTCCATCCTGATTAGTCAATTTGACTATTCCCCGACACAACGCAACTACCACAGCAGTACCCCAAAGTATTACAAAACGAAACTGACGAAAGTGGGATTGTTTTTGGCTTGTTTTATTTTTGTTTTATTTGTCATATCAAGCAGATTGAATTATGGTATCCTAAAAGAAATCAACCGACAGATATTAATTTAGATATTCTATATTTCAGTGAAATATTATCACAATGACGTTTTTGCTTATTTTCAGATATTATCTATACTGATGATAGTCCTTACCGGTTTCTTGTATCATCACAACATCAGTCACTTAAATCCTGATGTTGCTGTGCCAGTGCATGGAACAATAATAAATACCCATGTTGCTCTGCCGATGACCATGTATTCTTTGGAGATTGTCTTCAATATACTGTTGGTGATTGGATTGCATAAGGTGATTAAATTTTGTTAATATAAAACTGCCAATTAAGAGCCAGATTACGTCTAGAATTTAAAAAAATCTTTGCGACGCTATGTCTTCAAAACTTCAAGCTAGATTAAATGTGCAATAAATTGCAATCGACAAAAATTGTAATAAACAATTTGTCAAATAAATACTGGAAATAATTCAATAAAAAAAGACACAGAGAATTTTATTATTTATATAAATTTTTAAATTCATATTGACTTTGACTACATGATACTTTTATTTTGCTCGTCAATACTTACTTACAATTTCAATTTAAATTAATTTAATCAATATAAATTTATTAGGTATTATTTTTGATTAATACGCAATGTATATATTAACTAGCTTGCCTACAAAAGATGAATAAATAGACAGTGTGATGTACAACAATGAAAATGTAGAACATAATTACTAGTACATCTAATAACAAATTACGATAAAATAATGGTAATTTCTATTAACAAAGATGTAATCTATTTTAACTCCAATTGCACCCTCTGTGGCATATAACATGTATCAATGAAATGCAACACTGAAAATTATAACAACAATAACAACAAAAAATCAATTTACAGCCATATTATAGTACAACAAAAATTGCTTATAAATTAGATATGTTATAAATTCACAAACCTGCAATATGGCCCAAAAAATTACCTATATACCGCCCAAACTTCATGTCGATTTTCACGTAACTGACTTTAATAGTTAAGTTGCGAAGTCACACCTTAAGAACATCCCTATTATGATACATGAAATCCAGAATAGGTACATATTTTTTTTCAACGACAAAAATAATTTTGGAAATATAATAATATGAATAATTATATTTAAACCTAAGTATACTTTAATGAATATTAATTTTATTTGTATTAATCAATTATTTTCAGAAAAATATTCTGCTTCTGAAGATGTTCTATTATTATGCATTGGCTTCAACTGTTGCTACATTTATGATGTTTTGTGCTTCAATAATCAAAGAATTTGAACATTTATATTCGTACCTTGCAGTCTGCATTTTCTGTTTTGCTTTCCTCGGATTAGGTAAGAGCTGTTTTAATTACATCACTGGAATTGGTTTGTCTGCCTCTATCTCCGGTTAGAACTTGAGTTATACCAACTGGACCGCAGTTACGCTGGGAATCTCACCATAGTGAAATTTCCATTAAAATATATTGTCGAAATATATTACAAAATCAAACATCTGTATGTTGATCTGTCCGATCATAATCCGAGATATTTTTATTATCGTGTGGGGCATTTATTTTGGAAGATTTTGGAACAAAAATAATTGCTGAAGGTCTGGAGGGAGGTCTAAGAGAATTAAATAATGAACTCTTCTTACCCCAAAACAAATATGTTGGCAAAGATCTCGAATGTGAAAATATCTTCTAGATAAGTTGTGAGAAATTTCTAAATTCTATGCGAAAATAATATAAATTATTGTGCCTAACTCTTAAACTCGGTATCATATAATTGTTAGTTAAAGTCTAAAGAAAATTCTTGAAAGTTTTGCTGCACATTTGAAAACATCCTATAATTTCATGAAGGCTTTCCAAGGACTTTCTTGAGTTACATGATCTTTTTAGAGTCCTTCCTGATATCGACACTTTTAGAACACATTTGAGAACTTCCGTAAAAGACATTTACCCCAGGCAAACATTTTCTTCCTTTAAAAAATACAAAAAATACCGGTTAGTGAACACGCGAAAAATAGGCACGTCGCACGAAAGGTCGTGGGTTGGATCCATAACGTATTGACCATGAGTCGTTAATATAGTTACTTCTGTGACGGAGGTCAACAACACCGAAGCTGCACCGTACCAGCGCATCTTGGTGGGTTGTACTCGAGCAGTGGCGGCATGAAATATCTTCATAAGAATAAAATACTTGCAACTACATAGAGTCATTCAAACAACTAATTTCTCATATACCTATGTAACATCATTTATCAATTCAAGATTTAGCTATATAATTTTATTAACTATTTTCTTTCAGTACTACAAGGTTATATTTTGATACTGGTACGCAGCGAGTTGCTGAAACTCGAAAACAATCAGCAACTACGTTTCGTTAACCACGCCGCCGAAGTGTTTGTGGAGACAGCACCCGAAAACATCAGCTATAAACCGCTCTCTGATAGTTCTTAGAATACAGAAAATTAAAATTATTAAATACTACATTTAGGATTTTTTTTGTTATTTATATTGTATTATCTGGTCACACGAATTAAATGAATATATATCTTTTTATTTTTTTATATTTTTATAATGCCTGAGTGAAGCTACAACAGAACAACAATGTTACGTAGGTCACTATATAAGTTTTGTGAAACTTGAAATTTAAAAATGGAACCATCTAAATCATACGTTTTTAAATAGCAAAATTTTAATATCTAACGTGATGACCAATTTCTTGCTTTTTCGTCTGCTATAATAAAGCTGAAGCAAAATCACTTACATACTATACTTATATGATCTATTATGACTTTCAATTTAATGATTTTTATGAAATGTTAAACTACGAAAATTTAAAAACGGCTTTAGGCGAATCAGCAAATTCTTGGGCAACGATTTTTACATGTTTAACGAATTTAGAATAGGTAGTAATAGTCTTGAAGTCCCCAACCCGCAGTGGAGCAGCGTGGTGGATTTAAGCTCCAAGCGCCCCTCCTCACCCCGGGGGAGGCCTAAGCCCCTGCAGTGGGGTAACAATGGGCTGATGAAGTGAAATGAAGAAGAAGTCTTGAAGATGACAGAAGTGGACGCCTGCAGTAAATGTGTAAACTACTGAAATGCTGGTGCGAGTGGACCCACGAATCACATAGGACATGAAGATAATTTTAGACATAGTTCGGTTAGTGTTTTGTTTATACCACCTCACATGAACATCGTCGTGTTAGAAACTTTGTTATCGTTGGATACCACGTGTGCTCTCTGAAACGGCAAAAGAGGACCGTATATATTGATAATGACAATTGAATTATTATTATTATTCTCAAGAAGATTAACTTATCTCAGCATAAAGTTGGTAAAGACTACATTTACGGGCGCAAGCCAAGTAAGTGCACTGTGAGGGTAGGGTGTGTGTCATTAGTGACGTCAATTTGCAAAAACTTTCTGACAGTTCGACAGTTGTTCAAGATGGCGGCTTTCTAATGTAATGTAAAGAGATTTCCAAAGGTGCAATAATTTCAAGCTATGGTGGAGATGGTTGGGTATCACTCCCGTAGTTGAGAGAATTATTATTATATAATTTTATCAGTCCTTTTCTTTCCGTGATCACAGTAGAACCAAAACTTGTAGGCACAGCTTTAAAAAGTGCACTTCTGTAATGGAGTTTGAGCAGGCGCAATGCATAAGTCTAGGGTGGGTAAATATTTCGCTTACCTACTCCAAAGGTTAAGACACTTAGGAACAAGTTAAGACACTGTTACGAACAAAAATCTAATTCGATTTCGACAAAGTCGAAGTAATTGTGATATCAGTAATGCTTGTAATAAAGTAAACATTTTTATTCTTACTGAGAAATTGATAACCATTCGGCATAAGGTCAAACAGTAATCTATAATATTAACAGAAAAGTCAGTGCGCGGGCAAAGAAAAAACTAAAAAAATTATTCCTGTTAAAACATATCTTTTTTTATAACTCGTAATTTCCAAGTTTTATTTTATTTATTTTATTTTATTTATTTAGAACAACAAACAACAAGTTACTTATATAATTTAAGTCTGTATATATAAATCTATCAGAAGTAACGTGACGCAGGAATAGCTTTTGGGAGTAAAATTTATTAGAACATTTAAACTATTCATGGGATATCCAAACCAGTCCGAACAAAAGATATTTTCTTTTATAAAACTTTTTTGGTTTCTATATTCACAATATAACATACTAGAATATCAGCCTGACTACATTCTGATCAATAATCATAATAAATAAATTCGTTACTGTGCAAGAAGTTTTGTTAGAATTTTGCTACGTGATGAAAAATGTTGTGTATTTATAGGTGACGTCATAGTTAAGAGCATACGTCATAAGCTATTAATTATTAGTAATTGAGTGTTTTTTGAAATTTATTTTCGAAATAAAATTAGAGTGTATAGGGTCACACGTAAGGTAAACTCCTGTTATCCATGCCAACAATAAAAACTTATCATTAACCAAAGTAATTAAAATTATGCATATGACTGAACTAAGCGTTAACTCGATCGACTATAACTCTACTTTGAATGTTTGTATACAATATTAGATGTAGACACACTTATTAAAAGTAAAGATATCTACAGTTATAGCCGGTTCAAAAATTATAGGCAAAAAACCGATAAGAAACCCATCCGGTATTTTTCAATATACACTAAGCTCGTAAACTAGTTGACACTCAACCCTGACAACTCTCCGAGTGAGTCCGTTTCACGTACTATCATGATAGATTTTTTTTTCAGATTTTTTCAAATTGTGGTTTAAATGTAGCGTGTGGAGATTAGCAATTCACGCAAAAAGTCTAATTTACAGCCAAATACTTTATCATAATCATCCATTTCAGCCTTTAACTGTCCACTGCTGAACACAAGCCTCCTTCTCCCATGGCACGCCACGCAACGCAATCCTCCGCTTGCTGCATCCAACAGTGATCTGCCGCTTTCGTCAGCGGGGGCCCTCGACGCTACGCTTTTCCGTGCGTGGTCTTCACTCGAGAACCTTTTCTTTCTTCTTTCTTTTTTATAATATACTATAAATGCTAGGATGCTCTAAGTTTTCATTGAAAACGATAAATAACAATATTCAATGTTTTAACTTCAAAACTTACGGGATTTACGTACAAACTTACATCTCGTATTTTATCTCCTTAAGAATAAAATTTCCATTAAACCTGGAACGCGTTTTTTTTTTAAATTCATAACCTCAAAGTCAAATAACTAACCAAAGCGAAGAATAATATTGTTTAACATTATTAATTACCAACCAATTCTTTCAAAAACTAATTTTCCAAAAATTTTGAAATATGACACATTTAGTTTTTGACCCAAAAGTTAGGGTCGGTAGTTCAGATGTGACCTAAATGTTAAACTCATCCAAGTTCCGCTTAATACTATAGTCTAGCTTGTATAAATTAATTTGGTGTATTTGAATACAAAATTAGGTTTAATAAGCTTCCCTTAAAGTGTTATTTCATCCCATTCTGATAACTTTTGTTAACTTGTCACTGGAAATGTTAGTTATAGTTTGATTTGACTTGTTTGAAACCTTTGGTATGTGCGCGGCGCGGAGGGAAGGCAGCTCCTAAGCGTTGACGACGGACTGACGGAGCTGAACTGCCTCCTTCCGCGCCACGGACATACCTAAAGCGCGGCACAGCGGTTTCGGTCAAACTATAATCACACTGTAAAGACTTGTCGAAATAAAACTTTGACATTGTAAATTGTTATTCTTTGGTCATCTGAGTTATATCCCGACAAATAACATCACTGATCATTATGATGAAAGAAATTATACCGTAGATAATATACACAATATTTAATTTTAACAATGAAACAAAAATATACGTTAATAAATTAAAAGCATTTATAAAAGTAATTCTAAAAAAAAATTGTATACATTTTTCTTCTGTTGGTGCTTTTTTTTAGCGAAGCCGTTTATAAATGCACATTATTATCATAGACCAAATTTTGTTAAAAAAAAATCAATTGTAATGAAACAAGATTATTCTATAAATAACCCTAAAAATTATAGGTTACAGAGAAAGAAAGACCAAAAATCTTCTCTCCTTACATTAAAATTACCTGAGCAATAAAAGTAGGTAATGTATGCATGCATCGGACTAGTAAATTTCTGTAATATCTTGTAATAAATTTTTAACTATATAAAGCAAAATTTATTTAACGTTATTTATAAAAGCCTTTTTAATACTAAAGATAATTTTTACCTTTGTCAATTATTACTGATATTTATACACGAAGATAGCATGTAGTATCCGAAAAGCACTTTACTCAGTCGTCATCCTCGATTGTCATTATGCATTGGTAGTGGGACAAGAGGCACAAACAATCTATAATATAATATTTATAATATAATAACGTCTGTCTGTCTGTCTTCATCTGTCAGTTTTATGTCAATTTGAATCTTAAGGGTGTCAGTTAATGAATTCCGATTTAGTAAAGATTGCAATACAGATATTTTAATTTAAGTTACATTTATTCATAATTTACCCTTAAAAGTTTCCTAGGTGTAGTTACCCCACTGCAGGGGCTTAGGCCTCTCCCAGGGTGAGGAGGGGGGCTTGGAGCTTAAGTCCACCACGCTGCTCCACTGCGGGTTGGGAACTATAACGACCGCCATCTATTGACAGCGTCCGGGACCGACTGCTTAACGTGCCCTCCGAAGCACGGCGTCAGTGATATTGTGTACTTAAGTCAGAAAAACTCATTGGTACACGCCCGGATTCGAACCATGGCCCTATGGGGCCTTATAAATTTGAGACAGGTTCGTTGCGCTCTGGGCTATCACATCATCATCATAATCATCATCATCAGCTAAATTTTTACCCCACTGCCGGGGCTTAGGCCTCCCCCAGGGTGAGGAGGGGGGCTTGGAGCTTAAGTCCACCACGCTGCTCCACTGCGGGTTGGGAACTGTAACGACCGCCATCTATTGACAGCGTCCGGGACCGACTGCTTAACGTGCCCTCCGAAGCACGGTGTCAGTGATATTAGGTTCGTTGCGCTCTGGGCTATCACGACATTAACGACAGTACAGCTGAAATACAGCCTCTTAATTTCATAAATGATACATTTTCATGATTTCGACGTTAAGAAAGACGGAATTCTCACGCTAACTTTCTTCCCCTATTTTCACATAATTATTTAGTTTCTGAACTAAAGATCAAATAATATTCACGCATTTAACCTTAAAAATGTCAAATTTATAATTAATATAAATTTTCATACCCTATTTAATCCTCATCACTACATAGTATAAAACAAAGTCGCTTTCTCTGTCCCTATGTCCCTTTGTATGCTTAAATCTTTGAAACTACGCAACGGATTTTAATGCGGTTTTTTTTAATAGATAGAGTAATTCAAGAGAAAGGTTTATATATATAATAACATCCATTTAATAGTGGAGAAGTACTGTTATTGTTGAGGTTTCTAATGTGATGTCGTAAATAATTACATTTTTTCCGCTTACATTGCAAACGCAGGCTGAACCCTACGAGTTTTATCAAACTAATGTACTAAGTATTGTACACATTGAAAAGGTCTACAGAAAAGTCCGTGATGGTATATGTCTATTTCTT
>OX453258.1:7832603-8172603 GCA_949709985.1 Luffia ferchaultella
TAATGGCACAGAGCTGTAATGGTATGTAAAATTGAAATTTGAAATGTCATGACACATGTCAAACATGTCGCTTTGTCACGTTTGTTTTTTTATTTGTTATCTGGATGCAAAGTACTTAAGGCGCGGCCCCCGAGTAGTTCATCTTCGGTACTAACACCGGTTTACGAATATTTAACGCCAGACGCATAAATATTAAATCTATTAGACACACGGTGACATTTCAATACTTTTTTTTAAAAATTAACTAAACCTTTTTTGTCCGCTCTCTCAGCGCTCGCAGTAGTGATCGCCGGGAAGCGTCCTCTGCCCCTCCGCACCGCTTCCCCACTTGTGTCGCCTATTTATCGCGAAGATGTTCTACTTATAGAATCTTAACATACTTTAATCAAGGTTTAGACAAATAATTTAAGATCTGTAGGTAACGACGTAAAGTCCGGCCACCAAAAAAATCCCGAACTCGCGGCGCTGTCTGTGCATTGCATAAATTCTTGCACCTTGAGAATTATTTTATTTCTCGGGTTGCACTTCGTACGACTTCAGGCATTTTAAACCCTTTTTTAAACGTTTATAGACAATTAAATTCACATTCGATGAAATTCTCATCCGCTTATACAGACAACCAACCACCTTCAAATATAGTTCATTTTTTCGCCGCGGGACTTCTTTGGCGGTGCGTACTTTACCGACTCTATATTATGTATTCCACCTCTGAACTGTTTTTCTTGTTTAGAAAGAAGATAATAAACACCTAGAATGTCAATTTGACAACATTTATTTAAGATTGTAAAAAACTATTAACAGTAAAGAAAAATATGAAAGAAGTGTGTATTATTGAATACGTATTTAAAATGACCTTTTATCGAAATACTTACATCTTCTACGGCGTCACTAAAGCAAGTTTCAAAAATCGCGTTTTAAGTACCTATGTATTTTATGATTTAATTCATTAAAATATTCATTTGCCTTTAATAACTGAACTACACGCAGACCATTATAAATTAAATTCAATGCCATATCCCATAATTTTGTAGCCTTTCTAGCTTTAGCTTGATAATAGATTGTTACGGGCTATAGGTGCAGATATGTAGGATGCACGAAAACACCGATTTAATTGTAAGTCGACTCGACGACCGCTTAGCCTAGTGGGTAGCGACCCTGCCTACGAAGCTGGAGGTCCCGGGTTCGAATCCCAGGTCGGGTCAGTATTTATATGATGAATATTGATACTGATACAGGGCTTGGTTGTTATATGCATGTGGTGTCTTCGCTTGGTACCCAAAATACAAACTAATGCTTAGTTTGGGTCCTAGACGTTGCTTTTCATGTATGCGTCATTATTATTATTATATTATTAAGTACTTTAAGAAACAAAATCACAAACTGTTGCAATCACAAATTCCGCTTTTATCACACTTGAAGTCGATCGCACTTGACTTATCAAGAAAACTGACTCGGTCTGACGACGCTGCGTTGCCTTTATTATATAACCATCGAAATTCCCATCCCACAGCATCTCGAAATTTCCCATCGTCGAACATTCTATTTGAAACGGCACGGCGGCGCTTAGCTTTGTAAACTCAAAAATGCACTTCAAAAATCGGATGTTTGAGCGCGCCATTGCTTTGACAAATATCGTCTTTAAAATAGAATTTAATTTGTGATTTATTTTAATGTCGTAATTTCTCGATATTTCTGTATTAGGTCGATGTGTTTGAATAGCCGTGTGATCTTTCGAGTACTTTATATAACACATCGACGTGCTTCTGTACATAGACGACACAATATTATAAAATATCGATCAACGATAAAATTTCACTATACCTAGTAGCTACATTAATTTTACACGTATTTACACGTAGGTAACCTAATAGGAATTCAATATGATTAAATCTAAAAAGTTATTATAGCACTTAGCATTGTAAAAACGTCAAAACGAAGTGTAGTGAATATGAAAAAAAGAGGAGGTCAAAAATAATGAACTATATAAAATGTTAATATAAAATATATTATATTGTTCGTCAACGATTTCAATTAGAAGATACTGATTACAAACGAGCCCGAATCCAAGATACATAAGAAGTGACGCGCACGAACACCGCTGGAAGACCATCTTGGCAGCTGCGCTCAGCCCCGAAAGAAGTAATGCCGACCTGGGAATATAACGGAGCTTTTTATTGTTCAGTAGTTGTCTATAAATTAAAAGTAACATCTTAGATAAATTGCTAAATTCATCATATTTTTCGTTCGTGATGCGTGATCTTAACTAGTAATATAAACGCGAAAGCGTTTTGTTTGTTCTTTATTACGTCACGGAACAATAAAAAGACGTGGTGCTTACTTAGTAGGTACAGTGATAGTTGAATGGACATAAATTAACAAAGAATATCCTACCCTGCTCCGAAGTTCCCATGGGATACAGAAAAGATTAAGATTCGAAATAAATGAAGAACGAAACTTTGAATAGAATTCAAAATGTGATAATACTCGTACGGGTATGGAAACGGAAATGGAAAACAATGTTAGGGCATCAATGAGTTAGTATATATATAGAAAAAACATTCGAAATGTTAGAATACATAATATTACAATTTGGAGATTAAATCAATATGAAAATGTTTATACCAATATCCTTTGATTGCTCAAATCAACAGCCAGCGGGCTACCAGAGTCACCATCACAAGTTCCGACGCCGTTATAACCGCTAGTACACAAATGACTGGCTGTGATTCTGTTTCCGTACGCTTGTTGGCATTCAGAATTCGTGATGATTTGAAGTTTCACTTGGCTTAGAGCTTGATTGTTACCAATAGCTGCGTCTGAAAACAGGCAATCCTTTTTATTTTCTATGAGCTATCCATGCAGTTATATTTTTTGTGGAATTTGTTTTCACTTTACAATCATTTTATGTACTTAATACGTACTATCGCTAGTCCGACCAAAGCCAGTGGCCCAAGCCCATTGGCCTGCAAAGTCCTCGTTGAGAGCGGCGCCACCGGGTAGAGCAATATTTCTGATGTTGTCTATATAAAAAAAACAAAATATAAGCAAGAGTAAAATGTGAAAGTGACAAATTCAAGTTTTCTTTGCAAAAGTAAAATTAAAAATTTTAAAAACGTACAACTTAAAATGATAACTTAGCCAGCAGTTTGAGAGCTTTAATAATAGATAATATAACTAATTACAGCAATGTAATGCCAAAAATCTAGCCTTTATATGCTTCGGGCAGAATCAAGTTTACCACGCCCACAAAATAATTATGAATTTTTCATGAAAATCGCCAAATTCATTGTTACAAATAAATTTGGCTCAGATTAAGTTTGATTGTTTTTTTTAATCAGATATAACAAAGAATTGAATCGATGTGTTATCATTTTTTAAAAACCTCAATGTGCAAAACTTACTGGAGTAGCTTATCGAAGTTGTGACAATCATAGCAATGTCATTAGCAAGAGTCGAAGGGTTCCAGCCACTATGAACTTCTACGTTTGTGGTGGTGATGCGGGTACCACCGCTGAATAGTCGAATAGAGCCAAGTACAACCACGAACTGACGAGCTCGGTTAACACCATCCCACCAACAGTGGGCGGCGGTTACGAGACGGGTGTTCGATAAAAGAGCAGCGCCACAAACTGATGTTCCACCCGATGTCAGGGTGACGACTAGACCTGCCTGTAATTAGAAGCAGTTGTTTTAAAATTGCCCACTTGTTATTAAAAATGTATTTCTAATTTCAAGTATTAAGAAATAAATGATTTTCAATAAATTAGAAACCTATCTTAATCACAAACAAAAGCTTAAAGTTAATTAAAAATTAATTAAAAACTAAAAGTTCATATAAATAAAATAATATCATTTAAATCAGTGCCTTATGGCAGAGTGCCCACAGCTCTTCTGTTACTCGAAAATCCGAGGCGTCTAGTCACGTCGATAAATCTTGGAAAAACCGACGCGCCTCAGGCCCCCACACGGCCCCATCGTCTCGACCCCAAACGGCTTTATCCAGTATGGTGAGTAGCAGCAGTGAGCTATCGATGAGCGACAACCGTACACTATACTATGAGCCATAATCTACACCAGGCCGGTCATGACTTACGCGTGCCGGGTCTTTGCATACGCCAGCCAATTGGTACTTAAGCCGCTACAAATCATGCAAAATAGATTTTGTAGAAGAGCCGGTCGGCGTCCCATGGTACGTTCACACAAACAGTCTGCTTCACAGCGATTTCGACTTGCCAACAATTCACAACTACATGAAGGACTCGTCAGAGCGTTTCCGATCCTAAATTGATTACAGAGTTGGTATAAATGAGAAAGGAGTTGCAATATGTTCTAGTATACGTATAACAGTAAGTAAGTAACAATAAGTATAACAATTTTAAACTTTATGCAAAAACTTTGAAATGAACACAAAATGGTCGATAAACGATACACGAAGAGAGTTTCAGCGATTGATAAATTTTTATAAACGTTCACTGATTCTAACCATTTTAATTTCCAATAGTAAACCTTGATATATACTAACATAAAACCGCAGAAGGTTTTTACCAATACCGAACGATAAAATTTTAATTTTAGGCATTTCCCACTAATTTTGAGACTATTTTATATGAAGTCTAATTTTAATGTCGAATTTCGAAACTTACTTGATACGGGAACTCTCCGAGATTGGCTGTCGATCCACCGATAATCCTGGACCCCACGCTAGACTCTTCCGCTTCTTTGATTCTTGCAGCCTCGGGAATACCGATTCTGGCATGGTAATCGAAAGCTGTTGTCAATTCTTCTTGAACCACTGTATCCCGTTCTGGGACTCCGGCCGACACAGCCACGCACAACAAAAGAACACCTGCGAGTACCTTCATTTTGAACAGTGTCATTAACTTCTAATAATTTTAACAGGCATTTGCTTTTTTATATATCAGTGTAGTGTGTTAAAATCGATGATAGATTGTGTCAATATATTTATCAACAATTTAATAAGTTATCCATGTTATCGCTTTTATATGAAAACAAATGACGCATAAAGTGTGTGTTACAGTTGGCACTAAAGTTTCTTATAGGAAGTTATGCATGCACAAATATTACATACTTCAAGCAGCAACGTGCTAAGATGAGCTTTACTAAATTTGTCTTAAACTCTTGCTAGAACTTACACTAAAAAAAATTATCAATGATCATTTCTAACATACCTAATCGTAATCTGCAGTCGGTTTATTGCTAGATTTTGAACTAATAAATAAAATAAAAACTTGTAATCTCTATAGAAGGTATTTTCACACTTACTAATATAAAAAGCTTGTTGGAACGTTGGAGTCTTATAACGTACTTAATAATTCTTTAAAAATCTGGAATAGGTAGGTAATGCGGCTTATAAATAATTGAATTTTATAAAATTAAAATTAATATATTTTTATCAAATTGTAACCCTTAGGATTTTGCTTATATGGGTCAAATGCCAAATTGAACCAATCCTTACGTTCAACCTGTCCGTTTGTCTGTCCTTATATCACAAGCTTATCTGTAATTTTTTCATAATTCCTAATAAATTTTCACAGGTCTTATATGAATCGCCATACAAGTCTCTAGAGAAACTAAAAGATGAAGAAATGAATTGAACGATTGATTGAAAAAGGATTAAACTAAGGGATGAAATATGTTTTCTCGTGTACTCGTTTGTGTCGATGTCGGTGTTACTAGACAGGTCTTCGAAAATGCAATGAAATTTCTTAGATGACATTTTTGAAGAGGTGTTAAGATCAATATTTCGTGAGATTTAATGTTAAAGTGTGAACAATGAGTCCCCCATTTAACTTTTTACCGTAGCATTAAAAAAACAAGAAATGAATGAAACAAGTAGCACTTAACAAACTATTTTAGTGAAAGTTTTTGAAATATACGCCATTTCAACAACAAAAATGTTGTGTGGTGGGTGTTTATTGGATTGCTCGTAGTAGGTATATGCTGCAGAACTCTAAATTGATGCGTGTTCAACACATCCTTAGTCAATTTTTAAATTTGTCTTATAGTTTACGCATAACAATAACATTTTTATCCTTATTTGACCCGATACCACAATAAAAACAAAATAAGTTGCATATGGTATGAAAGTGATATTTATAAGTTGACCCTTCGGGTTGTGTCGGTCCTTTGCAAAGTGTTTATTTCAAATAAGTACCTATACAAGAATGTCTTTTAACATACAATTTGATTTGTTTCTCTTATACAAATTTACTTATTTTATAATAATAACTACGTCATCAAATTACGTTATATTTCTTGGAAGGCTGCAATTAAATCGATAATTGTACTATCTTTTCTGATTTTGCGATTAAAAGTGATTTCCCAATTGTAGTAGGTTTTAGTAAATTTAGTAAATTAATATTGTAGGTCAAATATTAATTTAGGATATAAAAGTATATGTATACATGTAAATGTCATGAAAAAGTAGTATTTGTTTTGATTTTTAGGGTAATTTAGCTAAACGTGTTCCCTTAGTACGATTTCGTCACGTACCGTCCGTCCGTGACAGACTCACAATTTCTAAAATTTCAGATAATACCTACTGATATTTAACCATCTTCAAAAGGAGGAGGTCCTAAATTAAATGAGGTAGATTTTGTTTAAATTTGAAGATAATATTCCTTTTCTAAAGGTAGAAAATTAGGGGATGAATCTAGTTTATTTGAATTTCACCCCACTGGTGTAGTTCCATAGGAAATGAAATATTATGGTGACTTTGTGATTGATCTTATCTTATCTAATCTTACTTAGAGTTGATGATGGAAATGGCAGGCAGTCGAGGGGAAATCAAATGGCGCGGTGTACACCAGTTACCTCATGTTTGGGTGAATCTGGGTTTACTAGCCAGTTTGTCTCGTTAGTCAATTTCCGACTTTTCGACAATGTCACTTATTCGACAGTTTAATTAATTAGTCATTTTGGTCTCTTGGTCAGTATCTTTAACTGGCCATTTTCTTGGGTTCGACAGTATTATGTAATTTATCAGAGATGGTACGGGTATGAATAACGTAACCTAAGAATTGTGAAAGCCGTAGACATGGTAGTGTCTGCACAGCATATTGCACGGCGTATTGCACCGAAGGGTGGATGACAATATTGTATTATTTTATTCGGGTTAGAACCTCATCGAAATTCATAATTTATCGATTTTTTATTTTTATTTTTTAGAACATGCTGTTAAAATGCAATTCGTTTAATGTTGCATATGTTGCGAAAAATTAAACAATAAAAAAAAAATCGTGTGCATTTTAGTTTCTTTTTTTTCTTATGATACATCATCAAAGTAATGTAATGTATCAAATATTAAAAAAATTAAAAATGTATAAACCTAGTTTTTGCTAATCTGAATACTATTTTTTTTTGCACCAATCGGTGAAGGTTTAATGGGGTGCAACCGTTAACACCGTTTGTAAGGAACTCTGCCAATACACAGTCCCCTTTATAGGAAAAAAATCAACCTCTAGTGTTAAGACGAAGAAAGTAATAAATGTCTTTAAATAAATTAAAGTTGTTTGAAAATAAGATTAACTATGTCTAATAAATTTGCAGTTTTTATATAAACTCATACAATTTTTATATGTTGAAAGATGTGTGTACTAAAATTTGTGCTATAAAACTCCTGCTAGTGCTATATCAAGACTCAAAATACCTAGTTAAAAAAAAAAATTCGATAGCCTGCTTGATTTTGGACTAATCAATAAAATAGTGAGTGATCACTGTCGTCGACGATATTCCGCACCGTTCCTATTTGTGAAGTGTCGTGTACATTTATAAATATAATAGTGGTACATAGTACTAAATAGTGACAATAAGAGCGTAGTGAAAGTTTAGTTTTAAGACGAATTACGATACGTTTCGACATAGGGCCGTTTAGTTAGAACTATAAATAGATATGTAAAACGAGCCCTATTATACGATAGTTTAGATATAGTTAATATTTGTTAATAGATATAAGACATACGAAAGTAAACGGTACTCTTTCTGCTACCTGCTCGCCCGTCCTTTTACGTAATACGTTGGCCGGACGTTGCAAGGCAAGAGGGCAGCGGGGCGCGCCAGATGTGTCGCACCCTGTGCCCTGACGCAGGACGCTCGCCGGCCCGCTCGCCGCTCGGCCACTTCCCAACGGATACCGAGTGGACGAGGCAGCTCATAGCGGAGAGAAGTAATCTAAAGACTTAACCTTGTGTTTCATTGAACTATTGACCATTGAAGGTGCATCGTGAACAACAGCGAACGAGTCGGCATACCATCCCCGACAATCACCTTTTACTGTTTGTATGATGACTCACTGGGCGCCTGGTAGATTCTATATGATTCATCAAAATCATATGACATTGTAAGAAAGTACGATTTGATTTTAGTCATATAAACGAGGCCAGTATACGGAGCAAACTGGGTCAGGTTTGTGACTAATAGTTTCGAAAGTATTAGCTTTATTTGTCATAGACTTATCATGTTGGTACTCAAACGTTATATTTTAGCGAGATATATGTGACCAAGTGACCAAATTTTAAAAAAATGTATAAATTTCATAACAATTAGTCACAAACCTATATGTAAATAATGAAATCTGAGAACCATCACGACAGGTCTGTGACTAATAGTTAAAAGAATATTACCTTTTAAAATCTTTGTTACGTGGTCACACAGACCTTGCTAGAACTAGAAGTTTGAGCACCTATAATACGATGGGTCTATAAGCCATGGTTTCGAAGATATATATTAGCATTCAAAATTTAGAACACGTAATTGCATGGACCTGGCTAAAACATGTAATTTCAGTGCGACAAACCTGTGCTTTACATGCATTTAAAAATTTGTTCTCGTAATCATAAAAGGCTCGTTAAAACATAAAGTTTTATTATACCGACATGATAAGTCTCTGACTCATAGTACCCCATAATATAAGCATACTTGCTTACTTTTACAAGGCGTTGTGTGGGATGTCTCGGGTCTTATTGTTATTATAGCTTCTCAGATATTAGCATTTAAAAATCTGCTCTCGTAATCACTTCTTCACTTCACTTCACTTCATCAGCCCATTTTACCCCACTGTAGGGGCTTAGGGCTCCCCCAGGGTGAGGAGGGGGGCTTGGAGCTTAAATCCACCACGCTGCTCGACTGCGGGTTGGGGATTATAACGACCGCCATCTATTGACAGCGTCCGGGACCGACTGCTTAATGTGCTCTCCGAGACACGGAGTCAGTGATAGTTATGTACTTAAATCAGAAAAACTCATTGGTACACGCCCGGATTCGAACCATGGCCCTACGGGGCCTTATAAATTTGAGACAGGTTCGTTGCGCTTTGGGTTATCACGACGATAATCACTCGTAATCACATCCTCGCTAAAACATGAAGTTTTGCACCAACACGAGAGGTCTGTGGCTCATAGTTTCGAAAATATTAGTTTTGAAAAATGTGAGTTCACGTATTTTATTAGACCACGCAGTTTGTGAACAGCTTGTAACAAAATATGCAATTAAGTTAAAGTGCGAGATAATCGGCTAATGGATTCATGAATACAAGAAGTGATATCTAAGTTCTAGAGGAGTGACTTCCCTCGAAATATAGCAACACGATTACGTTCTTCAGTTCAGTACATAAGACATTCTGTGCTACTGAATGGTGTAACTTAGCCAGTTTTTATACACCTATTTTTTATCTTCGAATAAAATTTCGTCAAATACCTATATAACAAACTATTAAAACTTTGTATTCGTATAATACCTAACCAAATTTCAAATTTTAGGTTTGTTCAATAAATTTGGGATAATTTTAGGTGTTCGGGGTGAGAAGGGGTGATTGTAAGACATGCAAAATCACAAGTATGTAGGCGGAGCAGGGTCGTGTAATAAAATAATAATACTTGGCTGATAACCATGAAGTTTGGCGACCAACAAATATTAGATAACAGAGAGCTTATTCGTCTATTATCGATGTCACACGAGCAACGAAACAAAAAGCTCAAGCTCGACGAAATCGGTGATTGGTTTCTTGATTTTTCTTATATTTAACTCGTCTCGTAGGATTTTATATTCGCATAATCGTAGTAGACCGCAACAGTAAGGATAACAAGTTGAGTTGAATTGGAACAACAACTGAATACGAGTAATAAATATTTATTATCTATGGTTTTTTTTTATATACAAGTGTTGTTTACAAGCGCGCTTGGATCCAAGATAAGAAGGACGTGACACGTGCGAACGCTGCCGGGAGACCAACTTGGCAACCGCGCGCAGAACCAAAAGAAGTGACACCGACCTGTAAAATAAATAATAGTTTTCAACTTAATTGGAACTCCCGATTGACAGTTCAAGTTTGGCTGATTCAAAATTTGATATTATCAATAAAAGTTGTGCGGAAGAAATATACACAACTGAGAACGAATTTAGTTCTTACTGTACTAAATGTTGTAATGAAATTAGTTTAGATATTTAAAGTATCCAAAAAAGTATCACTCACCAACATCCTCTGGTTGTTATAGTCAACAACTAGGGGACCGCCAGAGTCGCCACCGCAAGTACCGACACCACCTGCGCCGCTGGTGCAGATGTTACTGCCTTGAACTGTGCTTCCGAAGGTTTGCTGACAAACAGCGTTGGTGATGATTTGAAGCCTCACGTGGCTCAAGAACTGGTTATTGCCAATACCAGCGGCTAAATAAGAAATAAGATCCTTGTTAATTTGACTGTCATCAAGTTTAAAAATGACTTCAATTTATAAAAATCAAACGATGGCTTATCATTTACATATTTATGATTTATTCTTGATATCACTTGAATTTCTTTAAGTAACTTTGTTGGTATTTGGGTCGGTCTTCCAGACTTTTAAGTTTACCAAGTTAAGTTGATCTTTCATTTCAAAAATATATTTAGGCTAGGTAAATTTTCTCAACACAATCCAGTTAAAAACGTATTAAATTCTTTTTGTCAGAATATAGTTACAATATATTTCACCATAGTTCAAAAAAAGAAGTCGCTCACTATTACTTAAAAACATAATAATGTACCTATATGTTGATATTAAATTAACAAGACTATACGTACAGTCGCTAGTCCTGCCGAATCCAGAAGCCCAACCCCATTGGCCGGCGAAGTTTTGGTTGGCAGCGGCACCACTGGGAAGAGGGATGTTCCTGATGTTATCTATAAAGATTCAGTAGTGAACAATTCTTAAGTTATTGAATATTTGTATACAAATATAAAATTTATTTATTTAGTATCTCTAGTTGACTATAAAAAAACTAAAATTCATATGAAAACATAAACTAAAAATTAAAAAAAAATAATATAACTAATTCTTAAGAATGGTGATCCAATAAAACTAATCTCATAATCCACCCCTCGTTGCCCCCGACGCAAATGTATTTATTTATTGTGGGAAACCAACAACTTATAAGATACGATAATAGTTACAGGTTTTCTACTTATATAAAGACTTTTATATATAAATATATAATCTGTAGGTTCTGATGATGTTCAATTGACCCGGAATCATGAAAGTTAGAAGGTCTTACAGCATAAGTAAATGGAAAAAACATCAATATATTTTTAGGATTCCGGACTTAAAAAGAGTGAACATAGATAATTTTATAATTTTATAAGTAGTATTAGGCTTCATGTAATTTATATGGACCAAAACGGAACCCTCAGGGCGAGAGTATTAGTAAATAATTTGATAAACAAATTAAACATAAGCAACACTTACTGTTATAGTTGACCCATGAAATTATGATGATGGCAACATCATTTGCAATGGTGTTGGGGTTCCAGCTGCCGTGCATTTGCACATTTGTCGTGGTGATACGAGTGCCGCCACTGAATAGCAGAGTAGAGCCAAGGACAACCACGAACTGACGGGCTTGGTTACGACCGTCCCACCAGCAATGGGCGGCTGTGACCAGGCGTGTATTCGTCAAGAGTGAAGCGCCGCAGACGGAAGTGGCTCCCGTGGACATAGTGATTACGAGACCAGCCTGTATCATACAATTGTTTGTTTTCAAATTATTTGTGATTTGACCAAAATAAGCGCGCATAATGTTTGATATTGTAAAGCATAGAATAAACTTTTTGTTTTTACGATCGACACGAGCCTTGTTAGAATCGACACAATGAACGTCAAACATAGTCAATATGGTGTCTATTGTTGTAAAGTAAATTAAAGTCTAGAATAGAACAGATTATCCAATGGTCGAATATTATTGAATCGTAAGTATAAAAAAATTGAATCCGTCAACTCGAAAATTACTTTTTGTTGTTGCATGAGTCAGGAAATACATATTGGGTCGGGGAAAAAGTTCCTTCGCATTTTATATGAAAACTCAAGATATATTTTTTTTTCTAAGTTTATTTATATTTAATTAAAATACATATGTGGCATTTTGTTTGATGACTGTCTGTCATTTCGTAGGTAAGGACATAATCCCGTTGGTGTAGAAATTTTGGGACTTCTGATCACAAAAACGCGACAAGTAGTTTTGGCAGTCCTCTCTTGATGTTAACCTGATACTGTCTAAATAATTCTGAAGAGGCCGAAACAGGTGGAAATCTGAAGGTGCAAGGTCAGGGCTATATAGGATGCATTAACACCTCCCAGCCAAACTCTCTTAATTTTTTCTGAGTGACTAAAGATGTGTGAGGTCTAGCGTTATCATGATGAAAGACTACACCTTTTCTATTGATTAATTCCGGCCGCTTTCTCTCAATTTCTTGCTTTAATCTCATCACTTGTTCTCAGTAGAGATCTGAATCGATGGTTCTGCCCGACGGTAAAAGCTCATAATGAACAATACCCTTCCAATCCCACCATATACACAGCATCACAGACCGCGAGCGGGTTGCTTTTCGCGGTTTAAGTATGCCTCACAAACAGAATACTCGTTTGTGATTGATGTAAAGTAAAAAGGCCTAGTACTGTAAAACACAACATTACGGTACAAATTTCGATGTCATAGACACCAATGATGTTTTTACTTAAAATGTAGTTTTTACATATTTATTTTTTTAATGCCAATATACAGTACAAAAATTATGACATGTCAAACGTACCTGATGGGGGTATGCCCCAAGACCTGCTCCTGACCCACCGACAATCCTCGTGGCCGCGCTGGCATCTTCCGCCTGCTTGATCCTGGCAGCCTCAGGAATGCCGATCTTGGCATGATAGTCGAATGCTGTCGTCTCCTCTGCAGCCACCACAACCTGTTCAGGTACTTCGGCCAGCACAGCGGCACACAGCAGCAAAATTCCTACGAGTACCTTCATATTGAACAGGTTCGGTGGCTAATAATTACTGTTTTGCACGATTTTCTATATATAATAGTGTATTATCAAATTGTCGTTTTCGTATAATCGTATTTAATCTAATTTAATCTTGTGATTAGAGATACATAGATAGGTAATACGAGAACGTCACAATGGGTTATTTTCGTCGTTCTGATTTATAAAAGACTAGCGACCCACCCCGGCCACGCACGGGTTGATAAATAAGAAAATAAATTAGTATTTTATTTGGGCACACAAAAGATAATTACAATTTTAATAAAATTAATAGAGCGCTACCGATAGATCTGTTTAATACCAGTGTTTCACAGGTGAGGCGTCTGCTCAGCAATGAATTCTTTGTAGGCAAGACTCATAGATAGGAGGTTTGACTAATAAGTATGCATATATTTCTACATATATATGTTATGAGTGTCGGAGGGAGGGGATGAGGTTTTTCATGTCATTTTTATTAGTGGGAACCTGTAAATGGTTGACTGTTAACCACCCACAGCTAATTATTCTCATTATATGTAACTGTTGGTTCTCCTTAACATAAATAAATAAACAATTCCTTACACGAAAATTGTTTGAGTTTAAATAAAAATAAAAAAAAATAATCATCAACTACTATTCAATGGTTTTTAGTGTATTAAAATTAAAATATTTGAGCAGGTAACTAACGGATAAAGCACAGGGCTATTCGCTGACACTGCGGCAATTTTCTTATTTTCAGTATTTTTATACCCGTCGTAACTTTTGAACGAAAAGACCGATTCGAATAAATTAAAGAAAAATTTACATGTATATAATCAAATTTTATTGTGTAACCATTAAGTTGGATAAAGATTAATATCATGAAACCAATGTCATTTTACGATTCTTAGCGTGTTTTGATTGACTAATTTAAACAAAAAATGGTTATTGTGATTTAACTATGATAGACATATAGCCTTGCGCCTCTTATTTTTAAAGGACAGTTCTTGTTACTTGCTGATAATGTAGCCTTCTATAAATTAAATGATTATTAAAATCAGTTGAGTAGTTTTTGAATTTATTCATTACAAACAAACATACAAAAAATCTGTCATGTCAAAAATCAAAGCAAATCTCAAAATCAAATCTTTTCTCTTTATAATGTCTAGTTAATCTATATTAATAAAATTGGAGTGTCTGTCTGTCTGTCTGTCTGTCTGTCTGTCTGTCTGTCTGTTCCGGCTAATCTCCGAAACGGCTAAACCGATTGGAATGAAACTTTGCAGACGTGCAGAGGGCATTACTGCGGGTGACATAGGGTACTTTTTATGTGTCTGTCTGTCCATCTGTCTGTCTGTTTGAGCTGATGTCAAAAACGGCTGTACCGATTTCAATGAAACTTGGCAGACGTGCAGGGTGTTATCATGGGTGACATAGGCTGCTTTTTGTTTTTCTGTGTGTCCGTCTGTCAGTCTGTTCGAGCTGATCTCCGAAACGACTAAACCGATTTCAATTAAACTTGGCAGACGTATCTTTGTGACTAAGTGTCCAGATTTTTAAATGCATATATTTTGGAAAACATCAATCGATGACCTATCGTGTTGGTACTCAAACTTGAGGTTTTGGCGACATCTATGTGACCACGTGACCCCATTTTTAAATTCTTATATTTTCAAAACCATCAATTGCAGACCTATCGTGTTGGTACTCAAACTTGATGTTTTGACGAGATCTATGTGACCACGTGACTACATTTTTAAATACTTATATTTTTGAAACCATCAACTGCAGACCTATCGTGTTGGTACTCAAACTCGATGTTTTGACGAGATCTATGTGACCACGTGACTACATTTTTAAATGTTTATATTTTAGAAACCATAAATCGCAGACCTGTCGTGTTGGTACTCAAACTTGATGTTTTGACGAAATCTATATGACCACGTGACCACATTTTTAAATGCTTATATTTTCGAAACCATCAATCCCAGACCTAACGTGTTGGTACTCAAACTTAATGTTTTGACGAGATCTATGTGACCACGTGACTACATTTTTAAATGCTTATATTTTCGAAACCATCAATCCCAGACCTATCGTGTTGGTACTCAAACTTGATGTTTTGACGAGATCTATGTGACCACGTGACCACATTTTTAAATAGTTATATTTTTGAAACCATCAACTGCAGACCTATCGTGTTGGTACTCAAATTCGATGTTTTGACGAGATCTATGTGACCACGTGACTACATTTTTAAATGTTTATATTTTCGAAACTATCAATTGCAGACCTATCGTGATGGTACCCAAACTTGATGTTTCGACGGGATCTATGTGACCGCGTGACCACGTTTTAAATGCTAATTTTTTTGAAACCGTCAATCGCAGACCTATCGTGTTGGTACTCAACTTGATTTTTTTTATTTACATATATAAAATCGTAGTGTCTGTTAGTCTGTCTATCTGTTCCGGTTAATCTCCAATACGGCTGACTGATTTTGGGACCGACTTATGGGATAGCTATTCTTCATGGCTATATGGATTTGTAAGAAATGAGGTATAGACATTTCTTAGGTAATTAAGTTTCAGAATGTTTTAGAAAGTGTTACAATGTTCTGGACCGTTGCGTTCCTTTAACTGTCCCAATACAACTGTGTAGTCAACGCGAGCGAAGCCCGCGGGCGGAAAGCTAGTGATACTATAAAATAACTGAAACGTTATCTTGAACTATTCACTTTAATTGTACAACAACTTTAAGTTATTAACATTTAGAAATCATGATCTAATTATTTGATACGCATGTACTGAAAAGTTATTTTTAGTATTGTCGTCCATTTACGAAGGATGAATGACAACGAGGCGTTCAGGGGCCCGTGGGATATGGTTCATTGCTATAGTGTACTTTTAACATATACTTCGGATTTACTTACTAGTTCTTTGATGGAGAGGGTATACTCAAACAATATAAATAACATTGATTATGGCTTAATGGGAATTTTCGTATTATTAGTAAAATATAAAATTAAGATCACCACAATTAATGTTATTTATATAAGGGGTTATTTAAAAACTGTGTGGTACGCCTAACGTGGGAAGTTTTGACACAAATTGTTGAATGCTCATATACCTCGCACGGGTAGATAAATAGGATTGTAAACTAGTATTAATTTAGTTTTTTAGTATTGTAGGAAACGTGGACATAATGAACACAATAATTTCTATACTAATATTATAAAGCTGAAGAGTTTGTTTGTTTGTTTGTTTGAACGCGCAAATCTCAGGAACTATATATATATAACTATTCTTTTTGTGTTGGATAGTCTGTTTATTGAGGAAGGCTATAGGCTATATGTATAAAGTAATACTATCTGTCTGTCTGTCTATTCGAGCGAATCTCCAAAACGGCTAAACCGATTTTGAGGAAACTTCACAGATGTGGAAAGGAAGTGGTCAAAAATGACATACACTACTTTTTGTATGTCTGTATGTACGTCCATCTGTCTATTCGACACACGCTACTTTTTGTCCGTCTGTCTTTCTGTACGTCTATGTGTCTATTCGAGCTAATCTCCAAAACCGATTTTAATGAAACCTTGCAGACGTGAGAGAAGGTTGTCAAGAGTGACATCAATTACTTTTTGTAGCTGTCTGTCGTTTGTCCTCACTGATCTATCAGCGTAGATAACGCCGAAACTACTAAGTCTAGGAAGCCGAAATTTGGAACAGTGGTTTATTTTATAACGTGAGTATTAATTTTTTAAGAAAGGAATATATGGAAATTTCAAATTTAAGGAGGGAGGGATGGAGGGGCTTTGTATGAGAGTCTTTGTTCTTTAAAGTTAGAAACATAAAAATTTTAACATAAATAAATAATGACGTGTTTCAGAGTTTTTGGATTTCCACATTTTAAGGGTGGGAAACGGGAGGTGAAAAGTATGGGAGTATCGGTTTTCGTAAAGGATGAGTGATGAACTGACGAGTGACAGAGAGGAGTGGAAGAAAAAAACATGTTGGGCCGACCCCGCCTAGAGTGGGATAAGGGCAGGAGAGAGAGAGAGAGAGAGAGAGGTTTTCGTAAAGGAGTGGGGAGAATGAAGATTGCAAGTTTGAATGGGTGTACCCAATATTAGTTTCAGCAAAAAGTACTTACATATAAACCATTCGAATGTTAATACTACCTAAAACAGGAATGTGTAGTCTACGCAAGCGAAGCTGCGGGCAGTCACTAGTTAAAAACTAAGTGATGAGTAAACAGCTTTAGTCGTGGTAGCCCGAGCCGCAGCGAACCTGTTTCGAATCTATAAGGCCATGTGGCCGTGGTTCGAATCCGGGCGTGTACCAATGAGTTTTTTTCTGACTTAAGTACATTAACTGTCACTGACTCTTAGCACGTTAAGCAGTCGGTCCCGGTTGCTGTCAATAGATGTCGGTCGTTACAATCCGCCAACCCGCATTGAAGCAACGTGGTGGATTTAAACTCCAAGCCCCCTCATCTTGAGGGGAGAGCTAAGCCCCTGTAGTGGGGTATAAAAAGGCCTAATGGTATGGAAAAAACAGCTTTAGTTTATATTTTATATTTGCTGTAAAGCGTGGCTTCTTTGGCCTTTGAAAAATATTCTATAGAATAGGTTAAAATTTTAAGAGTTACCTAGTAGATGTTAGTTGTATTGTCATAAACTCGCATTCGCCTCGTTTTCAAAACGTTTCAAGTTTTGCTCAATTTGTATGCGTCATGGTGTTTATATAGTCTGTGGTATAGTGAACGTAAAATATTTACACATTTATGGAATTAAATAGCGACATTATGTGTTGGTGTTTCCTCGCGTTGTAACGGAGAAACACTAAACAAACTTTGAAATAAAGGACAAGCAAACTTTTGAATTGGATAAGATAGTAGTGAGGGTAAAGCTCAAGTATAGCCAAGAAGAACTACGTCAGCAGGAATAGGAATATAAAACTTTATAATATGATGTATACGTATTCACGCGGACGGTTTTGTGGAGCCACGGGCCAAGCTAGTATATGGCATAGATACATTTATCAACCATAAATAAATTATTGTATTAGGGGAATAATTAGACGTTTTTAAGCACACAACTGTATTGTTAAGCTCAATGAAGCCACGTTTCTGATTATTTGTTATCACTGTAAATGAATATTGATACAGCACAAATAGATTATTGATATGGGAGAAACCAGAATTTATCACAGATTTGTGTATCACCGACTTAATTAATCGTAATAAATTATCAATGTGTTAAAACCATGCACCTAGGAATACCCGGACGTAGCATCGCGAACTACGGTACCGCTAGTAAGTCAGTTGGTTATGTACGCACGCGTCAACTTGAACACACTCATATCATAGTAAGCCTACCGACCGCCAGTCCCCTAACGCTGCGAAGTTCCACTGACTTACGCGACCGCCTTTGCAATGCTTCATCGATTGTTCGGTGACCATCGAGTTCTTCATCTTCATCAGCCCGTTTTCACCCCACTGCAGGGGCTTAGGCCTCCCCCAGGGTGAGGAGGGGGGCTTGGAGCTTAAATCCACCACGCTGCTCCACTGCGGATTGGGGACTGTAACTACCGCCGTCTACTGACAGCGCCCGGGACCGACTGCTTAACATGCTCTCCGAGGCACGGTGTCAATGACAGTTAATGAACTTAAGTCAGAAAAGTCTCATTGGTACACGCCCGGATTCGAACCATGGTCCTATGGGGCCTTATAAATTTGAGACAAGTTCGTTGCGCTTTAGGCTATCACGACACTTTTATTACGTCTGTGATTAAATCTTTGTTTTTTCTGCACGTACGAAATAATGAGCTAATTATAATCTTGTATTTTTAAGGTTCGCTGATATACAGATGCAAAGCTCAAAGCCATTCCCCTGAAAAAAATGTTCTATAAATATAGAAATCGAACGAAGCGTTCAAAAGATATGGCAACTCAAAAATTTCCAAAATAACGTTTTCTTAGAATATGTTCCTGGTTTTTCAGCTCGAAGAACTCTAAATTTATAGAAATTCTATTTTTGAGCTTGGAGAACTCAGAAAACAAATATTGTGAGCTCGAAGAGCTCAAAAACCACGAACATCGATGATATTTTGAGCTTGAGTAATAGCTTTTAAGCTCAATAGCTTTCTAATAGGGATATTTTCGAGCGCTTTCATCTCGAAAATAGCGGGAAGTTTTAAGGATGGCTTGCAGGGTCACCCGATTTTTTATTATGAGTTTAACTGAATAGATAGACATAAAGTGTTGCAACTATTTATAAAACCTATTTGAGACGAACTAAACGATAAAAGCAGTGCACAAAAAGAAAGCTCTCAAGAGGCATGACTTTGATTGACAAATTTCATCATAGTTCAGACAATTTACACGAAATATTTATAAATTATATACACAAACCTTTCTCGTGAACCTGGCAGTCTATTAGAGACAACTGCATCAAAATGCCTTTAATAATTTTTGAGATTAGCTTATACGAACAGACAGACATGGAGTGAGGCTTTAAATTATAAAATATAGAGAAAATATTTTTTTTATTTTTTATTATTATTAGTTAATACATTTTTTTTATCTCGTACGAAATCTTATTATACAAAAAATAGACAATAGAATAGATTTAGATAATACATATTTATGGAGGTTTATATCTTTGCAAGTAAGTAGGTATTATTTTTACTAGATATATCCACATTTGAGGTAATCAGCAATGTAGCATCGATAAGGAATTACTAACTACTTATTTGACTTTGAGTGAATAATCATTCGAAGTAAATTAACAGTTCGTTGTTGACAGCAGATATTATCAATTAATATGTTTTTGAATGAAGTCTATGTAAGAAGTGATACGTGTGTAAACAGCTGGTAAGCCGAAGCTGCATCCTAAAGCCGAACCAAATGATGTCACGCCAATCTGTAAAATATTAAATTTTATTAATTTACCTTAATTTTCTCACTATACTATAGAACGTTGTTTAAGTATACCCATTTTTTATAAACAAGTCAAAAATAAAGAATAAAGTTCAGAAAGTCTTAATAGGCTGTCTGACATTTCTTTTTTATAATTTTATATGAAAGAGTTAGCTAAATATATCATAACACGAAAGAATTTTAAAAATTAAATCATTATTAACAAAGTTATGTTATTAAGTTATTAAGATTAAAATGTCTTAATAGACAGAGCAGGCAATATTACATGGCGACGTACGTATGTGTGACGTCAGGCCATTTAAAGTAATGTTAAATTTTGTTTAGCAAGAAAGAGACAGAAGTAAAATTTCAATAGCTTATAATTTCCATTGTCTTTATATGACATCCATATTCTATAATTATGTTATTACATATGGTCTATTTTTATATTTTCATGATAAAAATAATATATTTTTAATAGTAGGTAGTCAAGTACCACCGTATTCTGTAAGAGGTTCATTTTTTTAATGTGAAAATGTTGTGATTTGTATAATTAATTTATAAATTATATGATAACAGTGTTTTGTTAAAATATAATCATCTAATTAAATATCGATGAAATTCCATGAAGTTTATAAACATTTAAGTATTTTTACTCATAATTCTTGTCCTCCGAACCTATATTTAAGACCAGATTTTTCATAGATTGCTTATAATCTCACCAAAATAGTTTTGTCTTTCCAAGTAGTGATCAACGGTCCACCTGAATCTCCAGCACAGGTCCCGACTCCGCCCAAACCGCTGGCGCAAATATTGCCTTCCTGAATTATACCCGGGAAGGCCCACCGACACACAGAATTGCTGATTACTTGAACCGTCACGTGGTACAACGACTGGTCATACGTAATGGAGTGCTCTGAAACACATTGACAATTGATAATCCGTTGAAACCTTAGGTTGAAACAGATCGGAGTACAGAGAGAAATTAGAAACGATTGCTGCACACATGTGACTATTATTTTGACATCCACCTAGAAATTATAGATGCAACATTTAAAAAAAATCACTGTGTTTTGTTATCATACTATGTATTGAATCTGAAGCAAATAAAACATTTTTTTCGATATGACGCTGTCATACTACTCCTGTTGTGTTCTTTTCCTTTCCTTGGTTTTACCGCATATTTTACTGTGAGTTTCATGTTGGCCAATCTACTTCTTTAATATGACTTAGTTTATGCTTTTTTGAATTCGAAATGAACTTAATCTAGATTCGTAATAATAACTAAGGTACATATAAGTCGGTGGTCACGTCCGTCGTTCTTGCTTTTTTCATTTCCGTCGTGACAGATGTCGCGGAGAAAAAAATTAACTGATATAAACTCTGGCTTTATTCCTCTGAGGATATCAAAATTTATTAATCTGTCAATAAATGATGAATATTTTCTCAATTTAAATACGTACATAGACAAAGAAATTGGAGTCGCTGGAGTCGGAAAGAACGATTCTCTTATAGAAAAGAAGACACGAAAATTTGCTACTTAACTTTAGTACTAGAGACTCCACTGATGATAACGATCAGATCTTTGGAAACTACCTGGCTTCAGCTCTAAGAAATCTGAAGTGTCAAAAATGTAAGAACAAGTTTTGACGTGCGTAATTGATGTTGAAGTAAAAGTAGAAAATGAACAATCACATTAAGATAAATCATCTTCTAATATCAGGTCCAGTCCTGGTAGCCAACCGCTCAAAAGAATTTCATTGAGAAGTAACAGGTTCTTTTGTGCAAACAAAACCATTATAAAACATATATAGTAAATGGCTAAACAAATGTAAATTTCTTTAAATTTTTCTTATGTTACAAACCATGAGATCGTTCTTCTTTCATAACGCAACAACGCAGTTAGTTGTCTTCTTTCTAGTTTCTGGTGGCTACCAAAAATATATTTGACTGCACAATACACGACCTATTTATTTATTAGTCTTGGAACATACATTGTACTGAAGTATTATTGAAAATTTTCTTAATGTAGGGATTTGGGAAGATAACTTTAGGAGAAAGAATATTTAGTACAAGAAAAGTTGAAGAGTTGGGAAAATGACCATAAAGGAATTAAATCCTTAGGGCAATAAAAATCGATGTTATAATAGGTATTCCTTGTGACAAATGTTTACTTACTATCGTCAGTAATGCCAAAACCTGACGTAATAGCAGTCCCTTCAAAAGTTTCATCATCATCTTCTGGTAAGCCTATCGGCGATATTGTATCTGGAATTATGATAGTAGAATTTACTATTAATAATAGGTCTTAGACAGTTATTCTCTACTTGAAAATCGAGCATTTTTTCGACATTTGCGGCCGAACAAAGTACGCTTTATTTTTTTTCACATTTCCAATATTTAACGGTTTTCTCTAAGTAAAACAATATTTTCAAAATTTGTAATGTGTATTTTGCAAGTGTAGGATAGCTTTTTTTACTACACCTGGTCAGATAAGAACACATTTTCCGTATATAATACCTGTAAGATCCTATAAAATTATTTTATTAATATTCTCATTAATAGTCGGTATTTCATTAAATGTACAGTATGAAGAAACATTACAAGTACTCCTTCACCTTTTCAAGATTTAAGAATAACTAAATCTCATATCCACCGACTTCCGAATTCAAGTCCTAGCTTTTTCTATTCAAGATGAAATACTTTAAACAAATCCGATTAAAGCTTTTACTTTATTAAATTCTTAAATCATTGATGATGTTTCATGCACGGCGTAAAAACTACAGATCTAAAATAAATATTTTTTTTTCGATGAAGAATAAACTTAGTGGTCTGACCTGAAAAAGTTACAGGCGATGTCAAATAAATAACAGCAATGTCATTTTTGACGAGCAGTGGGTTCCACTTGGGATGGGCGACCACGATATTGGTTAAAAATCTCTCTCCTCCGTAGAAAAGATATGTTGAACCGAGTACCACAGTATATTGTGAAGCTTGGTTCCGACCATCGTACCAGCAATGGGCGGCAGTGACCAGTCTATTAGAACTGATAAGGCTGGCTCCACAAACAGCCCTACCATCAGTCGTTGCTAATTCAATGATTAGGCCAGCCTGTGAAAAAGAGCATACTTATTGATTCTGTATATTGGTTAGTTTTTGTGTATTTGGGCCTTGAGTGATTTTAGGTACTCGAAAAAAACCCAAAAACACTCATTCAACTTGAATTACATACTAACAGACAGAAGATTCAGGTAACGTGATGATGGTACCTGATTTATAATAAAAATCTGTGAACTTAAAATGTATTAGAACGGTAAGGAAATTAAAACTAGGAAATGTGGGGACAGTAGGAGTAATTAAATGATAAATTTGTCAAATATGCCAGAAGACAAGTTGTGCGGAGTTGACGTGAGCATGAAAATAAAAAGAATAAACATATGAAGTAAGCCTATCAAGACTAAAATGAAATTCCTAGTGTATAAAAATAGAAAATAATCTTCTGTTTGCGACCTCCGCTCTCATGCTTTTAGGATTCGTAGTACATTATGTTTTTATTATACGGTGTAGTAATTTGAGATGGAGCGTCAAGGAATGGTTAAGTCATTGTAGCTCCAGGAAAACTTTCTTAAGACCCCATCAATAGTTTTTTCTGGTTTTTCCATCTGTATTCATCGATTTTGAAAAACGGTACACTCAGGGCGCCAAAGAATCCTGTTTCTTGAAACGATGAAAAAATTCTATGAAACCAACGTATTAGGTTAGAGTACTAGCAACGACAAACACTGCAAAATACTCGAACTCAAAGGATTAGAAAGAAGACAGAAAAAGAAAAAAATACGTTTATTCACAATTTCGAGTACAAAGTACATGTAAAACATAAATATAAACGAAAATCTGTATAATGCATACATACAGAAATAAATGGATATAAAAACAATTGTGCATAATTAAAAAACTTAGCCCATATGAAATGCACGGATGGCAAAACTTGTTTTAAAATTTCTGACATTTATTGAAAAACGCGAGAATTTAAGAAACAGGATAATTTGATACCATAAAAAAAAATTGAGAATTGTCTTTTTTCTTGCTAGGTATATTTACAGTTTAATTTTCAACATTTTTGAATGTAGCTATATTGCGTTGATACATTGATACAAAAAAGCTGCCCTCTTTCCATTCAACATTTTAGGGTAGGTAATGGTCGAGTAACTAAGCTCCCCTTTCATACATAGGTCGTGGGTTCGATTCCTGGCATAGACTTATTAACAACCGATCGTCACTTGTTACCCGGCTACGGCGAAGTCATAAGAAGGGTAATTTCTTTAGAAGTATACAATTTTTGCCCGTCTGAATGTTGTCTGCTTATAACTCACCGAAGGCTCAACCGATTTCCATAAAATTTGGTAAGCAGAACGAACTCATTAACGCGTAAAAGATAACCTAGTATATAATCTTCGAGTGTTCGGCTGAACGTAGTCCAAATATGTGGAGCGTGTAGCCATTAGATAACAATATATCTAAATTATTAAATTTAGAAAAAAAATTTTTTTTTAGATTGTTGCTTTCTAGTTATGGATATACAATACTTATTGGAATTTTTAATAAAAAATAAGATAATAACAATATTACGAAAAAACTAGTTAATTAAATTATATTATAGTGAAAACCACCAATAAACATATATTCTTAGACAACGTAAGTCAGAGACCTCGACAGAGCGCGGAATACTACGGATTGTAACGCTTAGTTATTAGTCCCGATTTAAAATCAACATATTTTTCGAAGGTTAGAAAGTTATGAAATTGATCAATGGGCTAGAGACCATGATAAAAAAAGAAAAGTTTTTCTTAACTAATCTTGAATTCAATTTATTTTAATATTTAGACAATTTATTTTATAAAGTCTTTTTCTTGCAGCGATGTATTTAAATCTTTATCTGACGTTGTTGTTTACAACCCGCAGCGGACCACCGTGGTCTGGTCCAAACCGCTTCTCAACTCAGTGTTGAAGAAGAACTGTAATAGTGGAGTCTTGAAAACCTGATGAATATGCAAAAGTGTATTTGCATTTGTAATTAAACGGCGGTGGATTTTCGTTACGGAGGTAGTTGAAGGTTCCCAGATACGTAACAGTTACCGTATCCCGATACAACAGTTAAACAAATTTTACTAACCTGCCACGGATGTTGACCGAGTTCGCTTAACGTACCACCTACAATCCTTGTTGAGGCAAATTTCTCTTCTGCTATACGTATTCTTTCAGCTTCAGCAATACCGATTTTTTCAAAATATCCGTAGGCAGTATTATAATCGATATTAAAATCATATTTTGCGTATGCTGTCGTTAATACTAACAAAAATGTTACGCTCTTCATATTCCTGGTTACAAGTTATAACGTATGTTGGAAATGTTGGAAAAACATTGTTATATATAGTTTTAAATGCCCTTCGAAATATCGTTCAAGACTAATTTTGTTTGCTAATACTCTTAATATCGATAAAAAATGGTGTCAATTGCTACTTAGATATAGTACAGATAATGTTACAGAAAATAGATGGGTAAATTAATTAACGTACATATTGGAATTCTTTTCTGACAAGGTTTTTCATCATCATCATCATCATCATCATCATCATCATCAGCCCTATTTTACCCCACTGGCTTAGGGGGCTTAGGCTTAGGCCTCCCCCAGGGTGAGGAGGGGGGCTTGGAGCTTAAGTCCACCACGCTGCTCCACTGCGGGTTGGGAACTGTAACGACCGCCATCTATTGACAGCGTCCGGGACTGACTGCTTAACGTGCCCTCCGAAGCACGGTGTCAGTGATGTTGTGTACTTAAGTCAGAAAAACTCATTGGTACACGCCCGGATTCGAACCATGGCCCTATGGGGCTTTATAAATTTGAGACAGGTTCGTTGCGCTCTGGGCTATCACGAGGAGTTTTTTAATATTTATGAAATTATATTTCGAGTAGGTAACGAGGACTATCTTTTGTTCACCAGACTAAGGTGAGGGTACACGTGTCACACGTTAAGAGGAGTGTGTAGTGTATAAAAGTACGAATTGACTAGAAGCCCTCTTCTGAGTTTACCGTCTAACCACTCATACTCTAGCTAGCTGGTGCAAGATGGCGAATTTTAGTCCGAGTTTTAGTGCGCAAGGTCCCCGCGCGCCGTTCTTCACCTCCGAGAAATCCTCGTGCGTCCTAGTTCGACCCTACGTAATGTCACTTCAATACTGTGAACTGACATTTATGACTCTATTAAAACCAAAGCTGCTGTCAAATTAATTTACTCTATGGTGTATTGGTAAATTTCCATACAAACGGCGTTAACGGTTGCACCTCATTAAACCTTAACCGATTGGTGCTAAAAAATATATGGTATTCCAATCAATAAAAACTAGGTTATTTGTACGTGAAAAATGAAACAATTTCGGAAAAAAATCCCATGCATTTTAGTTTGGTTTTTCTTATGATATATCGAAATATTTAAAAATTGAAAACGTACAAACATAGTTTTTGATGATTTGATTACAATAAGTTTATTTATTTATGTCAATCAGTTAAGATTTAATGAGGTGCAACCGTTATCGTCGTTTGTATGGAAATTTGCCACAACACAATCCTCTCAACGTTTGTAAAGATGATTTTTACATATGTACAAAAGGATAGAAGGAACCCTTATATAGTCACTTCGTTGTCCGTCTGTCTGTTTATCTAACATAGTGGCCTAAGATGGTTTTTTTTTTTGTTTTACAAATATTTTCAAGACCATATTATAAGGCTACCATGGTTTAGAAAATATTATTGAAATGTTAAAGTTTACATAATTCACTTTTTTATTTTTGTGGTTTAATCTACTCTTGCGCTGAGCGACTCAATTTTTATTAATAATATTATATGTCACGTTGTCGAAAGTTATTATGATTATTAATTTATGATTGTTAGATTACGTTAACAGTTCAATAATTACGTCTACATTGATTTTTTTATTTAAGATAGGACTTTGTGATATGATTTATATTTTAAGTAATCGATCACGTAGATAACAATAAGGTCACTTAATCGATTCCATCAACTCAACAACTTTAGTTTAATAAAGATCTTTCTAGAAAAATTAAGATCGATATGTAGTAGGTAATTTTTTTTATACTTATCGGTAATTAATTACCTACCTATTAGAACCAATAATACCTACTTGTTTATACAATATGTATAAATTATTTTTATTACGTACCTATATACAAGAATGTTCTTTATTAAAATGTAATATAAATCTGAAAGTAAGAAAGAATCGAAAGATTTCAGTAAATGAATAGATAATAGATAATAATAGGTAATTTTGAGTACGCAAAAAATACACTTTCACTCCTCGGTTCTCATAGAATATTAGTAAATCTATTAAAACACGTGTCGTGATAGCCCAAAGCGCAACGAACCTGTCTCAAATTTATAAGGCCCCATAGGGCCATGGTTCAAATTCGGGCGTGTACCGATGAGTTTTTCTGACTTGAGTACACAATACCACTGACACCGTGCTTCAGAGGGCACGTTAAGCAGTCGGTCCCGGACGCTATCAATTGATGGCGGTCGTTACAATCCCCTACCCGCAGTCGAGCAGCGTGGTGGATTTAAGCTCCAAGCCCCCCTCCTCACCCTGGGGGAGGCCTAAGCCCCTGCAGTGGGGTAAAAATGGGCTGATGATGATGATGACTAACACAACAACAACATTTTAGTAAGCATTTTTTTGAAAATTTTCAACTTTTGCATGATTAAGAATACTCAAATGATAGTATTTACTTGAAAAAAGTGAACTAATAAAAATTATATTTTTTTATCTAAATTTCATAATTTTTTTTTATTTCGAATGACCGTCAATGCGTAACCCATTCACTGCACATATAAGCTTATGTTATTAAAAATATAGTTATTTAATTTTTCACGTTTTTACAGGGTCACATTGCAGGTATTTCTTTCTGTAACTTTTTTTATTTTTTTATTCAAAAAGGCAATGTTGTCGAACTGCGCAGACGCAGAGCAGATATCGAGCCAAAGGACGAGCTGAATTAAAAAAAAACGACGAGCATCTAAGCTTAACACAGTCGTAAATGCCCCGTTATGATTTGTTAGTAACATCGGTTATGCCTTAGGGGTGTAAAGAAGACAATAAAAAATGAAATTAGCTACTCAAAATTATTTTATTGGCTCCGTAACGTACGTATATCGTTTTACAAGTTACCGACGATCCAGCTTCTGAACGAGGTGACACGGACGAACGCGGTGGGTATGCCAATGGTGCATCCGAAAGCTGAACCGAAAGAAGTGATTCCAATCTGTAGAAAAAAAAAAACTTTACGTTAAAAATATCATTTTTTAAATTACATGAAACCCAAAAAAAAAAACATCGGGTCCTATGTGAGTGCCCAGTATTGTTTATATAGATTGGAAGGGATCAGTGGATGAAAACCGAGTTAAAAAATGATGTCTCAAACTTTAAGGCGGATCGGAATACAACGCTATAAGTGTGCTTGCGCAGGTACAGTCATATACCCCTCGCTCCACTGCGTCCCGCTGCTGCACCTAATAATAATACATGGGACTTCCCACACAGCGTCATCTAGTCCCAAAGTAAGCAAGTATTATGCTTGTATTATGGTTTACTAGGCAACTGATATACATACTTAAATATTCTTTATAATATATACATATATAAATATTTTTGCGAAGACCGACCTGGGATTCGAACCCGGGACCTCCAGCTTCGTAGGCAGGTTCGCTACCCACTAGGCTAAGCGGTCGTCGAACCTAAAACTGGTTACTGCGACGCGACTTGTGCCAATGTTCACATCCGCCATAAAGTTTGATTGGAACTATAGCTACTTGATAAACAGATTATGTAGGTATGTCCTGCAGTCGCGTTCCAACATTTATTTCATACCTAATCAATGGGTATATTTATAAGATTTTAGGTTATAAATTATTAAAGTAAGTTATAAAGAAGCAACTAGGTCCAGAAATATTTCAATGGAATTGTAGTATGAGTAATAAAATATTATAATACATGGCGACACTGGAATGGTGAATATGGTAATACCAGGACATCTTCGATATTTAAAGAAAATGGCAGTTATTTATTTAATGTCATGCTTTCTCCGTAAATTTAATAAAATAAAATCCTTGTTTTTTAATTATTATCCCCCAGGTTCCAAATTCAAGAAAATGTTTAATACAATTTAATGTAGTGACCAATGCCATCTAGTGAAAACTAAATGATCTATTGATGTTTTGTTGTTCCAGATTCATTTATTTCGTACTTATTATCATTAAATACTTAATGTCCTTGATAGATGTCACTATTTTGCCTATTTTATAAATATTACATAAAAACACTAAGCAAACATGTACATTTCATATATGAAATAAAATATTGTGAAATCGTTTAAAAAAAAATTAATTTACATATTTTTATTTTTTAATAATAGTCATTTTAATAATTAGCCTATTCCATAAAGTACTACGAAAATATAAACAGAGAAAGGTAACAATTCGGATTACTTGTTTAGACGATTTTGTTTCAAAGCACAGATCAAAGTTTATTTCTTACACCAGCAAAGGATTTGAATCGAGAACTTTCAATTTTCTCAGATCAAACACAGTGTTAACATGCTGCGGGTATATGAATATTGACAAAAGTACTTCTAGAAGTCTCGTATGGATGAAATTCATTAAATTGAAGCAAAAACCCTACTCTCGTAAAAAGCCCATTGATGATATACCTAAGCGTATTTCTTGAGTTTAGATAACGTAGATATTATTTAACGATTATCAGTAACTTACAATGACAGGTTGGTTGTTCCTGGTTAGAACAAGTGGACCTCCGGAATCACCACCGCAAGGGCTGGTGCCGCCTACGCCGCTGGTGCAAATGTTACCTTCTTGGATGACGCCAGGGAAAGCTAAACTGCAAACGGAGTTGGTGAGGACGTTTAGCGAAACGTGGCTGAGGAATTGATTAACTGTGATGCTTCCACCTATAAAACAATTGAAAATAGACATGAATATTATAAATAATTTAAAAAAAATGAAAGAAATTTCAAGAAAAGGAGAGCAGTGAATAATAATTATGGAAATTATTTAAATAATTAATTACTAACTTAAACGTGAGCATATTTCAAGGCCTCTTTGAACGTATGTATATAATTGGCTTTAATTTTAAAGTCAGTTCCGTTCAATTAAGAGATAAAAGTTGGCGCCGATATTGTCGTGCTTATTGGGAATAATTATCAGATAAAGTATTCATAGAATAATAATAAGTAGGTATACCTACACCATATGCACCTTATCATTGTTAACAATCATTTATATTTTTATATATCAGCTTGCAAAAAGTAAAATTGCGTAACAGTGAAGCTATGATTAAAATTAATAATCTCAAATATTTATTTAAAAATTTTACCTCTTAAAAGGAGATGGGCATAACTCTTACATATTTTCTTTTTTTTTCTTTTTTCAAATCACAAGATATGGGGGTTGAATTGACTAGAGTTATGACGAAAGCAGCCAATGCTCGTTTGAATTAACACGAGAAAATTGACTTTGAAGTTTAACATGTACTGAAATTCAACTTGAGACTTATTTTAATTTATTATTGTGTCCGCGGCTATACTTCTAGTATAGCTGAATCTCAGGCTTTATTTTTAGACGGTTTCTTGTTTCATGCTTTTCATTTCACTTTTTCCTATAGGTTTTAGTTTTTGAACTTATTTTATTATTCAAATTCACTGGTTGTTTTTTTCAAGATGAAGAGTGCAGTAGCGCTGTATAATTAATTTTAGTTTTAGGTTTTTTTTACTTAGTAATAATATCCTTATTAGTTCCGTTCCAGTGCAATCAAAAGTATTAAGCACACAAAGCAATGTGAAATGAACTGATATTATAAATTATGATAAAAAACGTCTGAGACGTGATTTTGGGAATTTTAAACAAGTAAACAACATATGTGTGTAATGAATACTTTTTAAATCACTCTCTGAAAATACACGATTATTTTTAAAAGAATTCTGTGACTAGTTCTCTTTAAAATATATAAAGCTTTTGCTAATTATTTTTATAAAAGAACTCACACGTTTTTTTATCAAACTAGTCACATGTGAATTATTTATATTCTACATATAATTTAAACGTTTTGGGTAAATTACACATAAATCTATTTTTTTATGATCTTGTTGACTCATTATTTTCTGTATAACGCTAGCCAATTGAAGTATAAAATTACCGTTTGGTAAAGGAAAATCATAGGAAAATGTGAAACTAAAAATTATTAAGTATTTATTTAGTCAAAATAATTACCCATGTTTTCTACGCATTTCTGCTCTCTAATAGAGAGATCATGAATACCTTTGCGATAGAATCCTAGAGAGCAGGACTAGAGAAAGTTCGTGAAGGTGATTTCTACTGTTTCTCGAAATTTTGTTTTTTATGGAAAACGTTGTTCAAACTGAAACACAAATAGTTGGTGTAATAACTTCTAAAAATTGGATTTATGATAAAAATGTATCTGCTTTAGTATATAGACTAAAGTATTAAATTATTATTATCGACGACGACCGCATAGCCTACTGGATAGCGACCCTGCCTAGGTGCACTGGTTGGGTCAGTATTTATTTGATGAATATTGATACTGGTACCGGGTCTTGGTTGTTATATGTATGTGATGTGTTCGCTTGGTACCCAAAACACAAGTTAATACTTAGTTTGGGGCCTAGACGTTGTTGTGATGTATACGTTATTATTATTATAATCGTTATAAATTATAATAATTGTTCGTCGTACGTTACAATGTGGTCCAAAATCTTCTCATTTTGGTGTCGATTAATCAACATAAGACACCCTCAAATCGTTCACTTTTATTCACGTTATTCAATCATGTTATATTCAAAGATCTAGTTTTAATTTTGAGAATTTGGCACTAGTGGAGCAACCATGCAGCTAATTCTGCAGTGTATTGATACCGATCAGCTTCCACCATGGCTTGCTATTTTTCATTAGTGACTTTAGGATAGGTGGTCACCTGTTGGTTTATTTTGCACATAAAATTTCTACTGCAAAAGCCGCTAAACCGAAAACGTACGGTGCGTTCATTAGTCATGTTAGGCCTATAAACACAGTAATGATCTTTCGAGCTGTATCTGTTGCTTTCGAGGCACGACGGAATTCTCTTTAAAAAATTACCCAAATTTTCGACGTGTCCTGGTTTCAGTGTAGACGCGATTGTGAAAACAATTGAAAAACTATTATCGAATAGTGAAATTTATTTTGAATTTCGAACACAGCGGAATTAATTTGCAAAAAAAATACCAAATTAAGAACTTACATCATTAAAGCGTTATTCATTCAAAATAGGTTAAAACGGCAATTTCATACCTTTATTAGTTGTGTGACAAAAAACCTTAATAATTTTTGAATTTTTTTTTTAATTTTGTGTACTCAAACGCGCGATACCTACTTTAAATCGATCCGCCATCATCGATTTATATTAGTCGGGCACTCATAAACAGTTTGTATACGATTAAAATAGAAAACAAATCATTCACTGCCGAATCAGATTACGATAATTAATATTTCATCAGTATTGCTTCATTTGCTTGTTCCTCACAATATAATAGATTACTCGTAGGTAAAATGGACTGAAGTATCCGTGACCGTATTTAAGTTCTAACCTAGGTTCTAAGTCTATCATCAACTGAACAACTAATTTATTTAAATACTGAATATCCCTGCATCTATATTGTTGTGAGTAGATAATAGAACCATATTAGGCAGGCCCGGCGAAAGCCCGATCGGGCCCCGGGTATAAAACATTGCGGGGTCCACGCCACATTACTTTGAAAAAAAAAATCAATAAACCGGGCCCCCTTTTCTTAGTCCGGGCCCTGGTGGTACTACTATCCTTCCACCCCCCTATCGCCGGCCCTGATATTAGGTTTTGGGCACAGAATAGGTAATAACAGTACTGTACGATTGCCCAATTTTATGATTTTTTTTGTTGTATTGAAAGCCAGATTGACAACGATGTTTGTGTTTACTTACCGTCACTGGTTATTCCGAAGCCAGATGCGATAGCAGTCTCACCAGCAAAAAGTTCATCGTGTGGGGGCAACGCAATTGGGCTAACAGTCGCTGAAAAATATAAAAAAAGTATGTTAAAATAAAATATGCTCGCATAAACCACTGAGGCAACTTGTTACCTACATTTGCAGTGAGAACTAGGTTACTCAAAATGACTTAACGACTTTTCTTCTATTGAGTTTTCCTGAGGGTTGACGTGACAACTACTGGTTTAGTTGGTTATATTATTTCTTTATGGTCGAAAATAAATTTATTAATTTCTTGGAAACGATCATAAAACGAGATTTATAAAATTTATATATACGTATTATTTTATGAATTAAACTGAATCATTAGAATTTTACATGAAATTTTACTTGAGGAGGAACTGGGTATATACTCTAGTGCAAAAGGTTGTAAAAGGGTGTGTTTGTAACAAATTTAACTGTTGTAAAACTTGAGTGTTTGGTTTCCAGACACCTAGATACACAAGCCGCGGTTCTCTCCTTTTTTTATCCGCCCCGCTAATAGATACGCGAATATTTTCGTTTTTACGACCGTATCTGTTACAACTATAGCCTATTGCAACCGCATCCAACAACTTACCGGTGATATCGACAGTTTGCATACGGATCATGGCAACATCATTACGGATCAAGATGGGGATCCACCTATCATGCGTAACAACATCGCTAGTCTGGATCCTGGTGCCGCCGGAGAAGAGCAAAGTTGAGCCCAGGACAACGGTGAACCTCCAAGCTTGAAGGACACCGTCAAACCAGCAGTGAGCAGCGGTTATGACGCGGTTCGCGGTTAGAAGGGAACCACCGCAAACACCATTGCCGGTAATACCAACGAAATCAGCGATTATTCCAGCCTGAAATTGTTGATTTTAGTATTTATTTACAAATGGTTAACCAACACCCTTCTGCATTCCGCAGTATAAATAATTTTCAATTTATGCTCCTATTTACTGCGATTCATGTGGTTTATGTAATTGATATAGTTAATATACTGGTACCGTATACTGGTAAGATACTGGTACCGGGTCTTGGTTGTTATATTTATGTGGTGTCTTCGCTTGGTACCCAAAAACACAAGCTAATGCTTAGTTTGGGGCGTAGACGTTGTTGTGATGTGTACATTATTATTATTATTATATATCAAGCTTAACACTCTGTGCAATATAAGTCGTCCCGTTTTTATCAAATTTCAATCTACATTATTGGCACAAATCTTTACTCAACAGAAACAAAAAAAAGAATTGTAAGTAAATATTGACCTTTGTTTGTCCATTGATGGCTATTTTGAAAACGAGATAGTATTAATTTAGCTCGATAGAAAAAAATCATCAAAAGAACCTTAATAAAACACATTTTCTTTTGTCATAATAATTATCATAATTCTTTAACGTTAAAATAAAACCTCAAACAAAGGTTATACTTATATCTATCTAATAATTTAATTTTATACAAATTCAATTATGTATGTATTTGGAAGATGAGCCCGGGATATTCATTTTTGCCAGGGATCAATCAGAGTTGAAAGTATGCGGATATACGAGAATTATCAGAGAATTCTTAGTGAGGTTTAAGATATAATCGGTGAGTCGTAAGTATCATAAATACTAAATAAAAATATTCTAGAAATCTACGGTCTTTTGTAATCAGTTTATCATCAGAGTTATAACATCCCTGTCCCAAGAGGGTGTGTAAAATGAGAAAGAGCCAAAAATAGATAAAAAGACACTATCATAAAATGATTCTAGAAATATCTAATACAAGTTCCATATTAGAAGATAGGTCTATTACAATGAAAAGGAAGGTTCATATTATTTTAACAGACATACTTGCCAAGGGAACTGTCCGAGAGCAGAGGCGACACCACCAGCGATTCTGTTGGGGCTTGCCAAATATTCAGCCTCACGTTTACGAATCTTTTCAGCTTCAGGAATGCCGTATCTTCCGTAGTAATTGTAGGCGGTCATCGATTCCGGATCGACGGGCAGTTGTTTAGCGTAAGCTACCACTGCCACCAACAAGACGATTCCCAAGGAGGCCTTCATATTGAACGTTGGTTGGCTAACAACTAATAAAAATGTATTAAATTTGACCATTATATACATACATATTAATCTTTTTATGTCCTACTAAAATCTTGATTAAAAGATAAAATAGGTAGCTATTGCTAATAATATCAAATAATTAAATTATCTTATCTTCAGGATATTTAGATTGTGCAGGGATTTAACATTTTTCATGTTCCTTTCATATAAATTATGTATGAGCACTTAAACATGTAATAAAATCATGCAAATAAAATTCATTACATAAACCGACCAAGTGCGTATTGCCATCGTTATCATAATTTAATTCGTTAACCGTCCACTGCAGGTGGTAGGCTTTCTCCTAAATTTTCACAACATAAGCACGGTCTTAGACCACCTGTGAGCCAAAATTTTTATCAGGTCGTTAGGCCACGAGGGAGATCGTCTTACGCTACGACGTCCGTTTCGTAGTTGCCACTCGAGAAATTTTGCTCTTCAGCGGTCATCTGTTCCGAGAGCTTGTCCATTGCTAAACGATTCCGTGAACTATTTCGATCACTCTAGTTCTTCAGCGGATTGTTCCATTACGAATTCTATCCCACATAAAAACTTCAAGTATAGCTTTTTCCGTAGCGCGTTGAGCGAATCTGAGCTTGTGTAACGAAGCCAACGTTTACGGAACACGTCACATTCTCACTGATCACTGGTAAACACGTATTCTTCAGAAATTTTAGCCTAAGTATACAGGAATCAAAATGCTGCATAACTTTCTGAACGCTGCCCTACCGAGTTGTATTCTTGATGTGACTTATCTATCGAAGTCGGACTTACCACATCAGACAGTCTTTCCTGAGTAAATATAATAATACATGTGCCACACAGCGCCATCTAGTCCCAAAGTAAGCAAATGTGATGCTTGTATTATGGGTACTAGACAACTGATATATATACTTAAATATTCTTTATAATATATACACATGGATAATATAGATATGTTCATGCACACAAATATTTGTCCCGGGCTGGAATCGAACCCGTGACCTTCGGTTCTGCGGTTAAGATCTCTAACCACTCGGCCAATCGACAGTCATATATATTCAACAATTTTGCATAAAGAGTCGCCAACAACGACTGGAGCAGATGTCAGTTGGATATTTTAACATTTTCATGTCCTGGCTGGACATTAATTTAGGATTCCGCAGCATTTACTACAAGCAATCACCTTACAATCACCAATACAAAGAAAACGATTAGTAACTGAAACTTGTATACGGATCTCGTTGAAAAAAAATTCTTTTTAAAGTTTTTTTTTTAAATGCCATTGATTTTTTAAAAAATATTTTTTAATCGCACATTGAAAATTAATAAATGGACACATTTTTAACAACTTATCATCAATATCATCATGATCGCCAGACTTCCATGTTAATACTGTATTCGTAACAAAGTTTCAACACTAAGTTAAGAAATTTGGACTACGAACCCGTTTATGCTGCTCCGGTGCGGGTTGGAGAGCTCCACCTTCCATTATCACAGAAGTGTCATGGTCGGTGAAGCTTAAGAGCTAATAACTTGCAAAAAATATTTACTTAATTAAAAAAGTGACTTAAAAACCTTCATGAAATATACATACTTGTATTTCTTAAAACAAATTCATTCATTTGATACTCACATCCACCTGACTAAAAATGCTTCCATAACAATGCCAAGTATTAACCATTGCGTGTCGACCTCCGAAAATAAAATAAAAAACGTATGAATTTTGTAAAAGATCATAGTAGTAATATATGATAATGAATAGTATTAAATTAAGTATATAATAAATTATTTTCTACGTTTTTAAGCAATCTACAAATATAAAGTCTATATATAGAATCTTAAAAGCTAAAAATAACCAGTACCTGGCGAAACCGATGCAAAGGTACCCATAACGCTCGCAGCATTACCGCGCTGGATCGCTATGGCGAGCCTCTGCATCAGAAACGACCCCGAGCGGGGGTCACACCCCCTCTCCTTAAGTCGGCGACCGATGCTCCTAATTAAATTTCTGGCCTCGAGGCTCCAACAGCCCGTGGTCTCCACAGCAAAAGGAACGAAAATATAGGATATTTCAAAGTTTGTGTATTTATTGCGTTTCAGATGAGCCGCGGACTCAGCGGCTGCCCCTGCCACACGCATTGTTGAGTTGAGGTGGGAGAGAGCGAAAGTACTGACGCAAGTTGCGTCCCATAATAAGAACCTCCCTTTTTCCCAAGGCACCAGGGTCAAGCCATCAGGCTTCTTTCCGTCCGTGCGACTAAGACCCCGTAGTTCGGTAACACAGGGCACATTGGCCGAAATGAGGGCGCGACGAATGATATCATTAAGTGTGTGGTGACGTGGAAACCTGCCCGAGCATCTATTACAGCTCAGGGCATGGTGACCGTTGCCTTCCACCATGGCAGCACACGAGCACTGGTGAGGTTCACACACCTTACAACCCAATCGCAGTGCCACTGCTACACGAGACTCATCATCGAGGAAAGTACCCACGTGCGGAGAGGGCAGAGACTGCAACCATGCCCCAGATTCTAGCCACCGCTCTTAGTCTGGCTAAATTTTCACCAGAAGCCTCACTTAGGAGACGCTCATATGTGCGTTTCGCGCTCGCCTCGTCCCACAGATGTTGGCATTCTGGGGCATTCGGCAGTTCTGAGGACGGATGAATATCTGACCAAGCTTTAATTGCCTCGGACATGAAGGGAATGTAAACTTTGCCACTGTTATAATGAAGTAAGTTAGTGACAAGTTCCATAACCCCGTGTGTTGAAGCTAGGAAAGCCGGGAAACTCAAGTCCCGCATTTTCCGAACTCCCAAGCCCCCGTGGTGGATGGGTAATGTTGCTTGGCACCACTGGTTTTTGGATAGATCCACATTCAGGATGCTCTGAACAGTGTCTTTTAGAGCCACATCAAAATAAGAAATATCCTGAGGAAACAACCAAGTGGGTGATGTTCTAAGAAGGTATGTAACTTTTGCAATCGCAAAACATACGCGCAATAGTGTGAGGGCAACATGGGCAGAAAAGTCCAATGCTCTAGAGGCAACGGGATGGCCTCCGGGAATATGGGCGAACCCAGGAGACTGAAGGAGTATCTATCCAGTTGAACTAGACCTGGGATTAAATCCTGAAAGTTTGTTAGACAGGATTTCGACGAAGAACTGCAGGGGTAGATTTCGCATTTCACTGTATTGACTTCGAGCCCCAACTGGCGTAAACGCGGAAACAGATCACGGATGTCCCGCTCCACTGAATCAGGCCTGCCACCAATGGTGCCGTCATCGAGATACCACAAATTTAAAGGTGACTCCAACTTAGAAATAGCATCTTGGATAGCGAGGCTAAAAATAAGAGGCCCAAGAGGGTCACCCTGTTGCGCGCCAACTTGGGACATAATTAGGTTGTTATTATAGTACAGGTTACTATGGGAGTGATAAGCCTGAAAAAGAAACGGGTAAAGAGATGGGATTTTATCTTTGGCCTGACTCAGAAGAATGTTCCTTTCCAAACTATTAAATGCATTTTTTATGTCAAGCTTAATAATGATGCAGTCCTCATTGGTCGGATCAACAGCAAAAGTACGTATCACATGTATGGCAGCCTCACAACCCAAACGGACTTCAAAGCCTAACTGGTTCAGGTATAAGTAGGTGGACATCTCTTCTCTAGCAGCACGACAACCCACTTTAGCGGTCAGGCGACGGAAGGCATTCCCGATAGCAATTGGACGAATGCCTCCGTCCTTTTTTCTTAATGCACAGAGAGAGGCGCCATCCATCAAAGGACAGACCTCCGAGTTCAGAAGACCACTTAAAAGGAAATTGCATAATTTAGTCAGGCACCCGACTAATCGAAGACCATTTTCTCCCGCCGGCAAGGACGTAAGCTTCTTTAGATGGTCAGGTCTGATGCCATCTAAACCCGACGCTGAACCGCTAGGGAAGGAATTCAACGCCTGTACGACGTCTTTAACCATAACCGTGAGGGCTGGGGTTGAAAAATCAGGTGCCGGCGGGATTGAGAGGGGACGAGAAGGCGAAGGATGTTTAGAAAGCAAGGAAGTCAAAGTATCCGAACTGGGTAGGGCAATCGTGTCATCGGATATTAGCAGGCGAACAGCACCCCTCAAGTCCCCCTCGTGTACCTTACCCTCAATACTTTTAACGACAGACAACAGCTTAAAAGGTGATGGGTTGAAATAGATATTATTACGTGATAATTATATATTACATACATATTTTAATGCACGCTGTTCCGATATTTCAAATATACCAACTCAGATTTTTTGACCTTCTGTTTATTTAGTAACTAGCGACCCACCCCGGCTTCGCACGGGTAGCAGAGCGAGCATATAAGCCGTAATGTTTTTTTTGTCGTAGTGTCATATCAGCTTTTTGCGTCGACATGTGGATTGGATTTAATTACCTTTAATTGTGACGTAAGTTCATCCTACTTGGAGTGATTTTGAGTATTTCATTTCCAATTCTATAAATATTTGAAAAAGTAAAGAATAAATACATATAACCTAACCTAAATACGCGTGTCGCGTCGTCCCGCATGGCCGCCCCGTTGGTCGCTCGATATTTATATGTCGCGATAGTTCCTAAGATACTAATTTAAATTGTATAGTGCAAAGGGCAATCATAATGTGCATAAAATGCTGAAGATAAATAATTAATTTAATTTGATAAGGATTAATACTGTATCCGTATAAATTGCTTTCCAATTACCTCATCATATGACACCACTTTTTTAAACATAAAAATAGGTATAGTAAGCTATCCATGAAAGATAGACATATGCCATCGCGGACTTTTCTTTAGTCCTATATAAGATACACAATTCCTCCATACATTATTTAGTTATATCTCAAAAGGATAGGCAGCGTTTTCGATGAAAGATCCCAGCCGGCTTAATTTTTTCCGACTTCTTCAACAATAATCATCATATTTCAACAAATTTGCACAAAACATTAATAACCTTCCTCTTGAATCTCTCTGTCCATTGGTGTCAACAATATGCCAATCCGTTTTGTAGTTTTTGAGTTTATCGCGTTCAGACATACAGACAGACAGACGCGGCGGGGGACTTTATTTTATAATATGTAGTGAAGTGTCGTTTTCTCGGTGGACGATGCAAACTGCTCTCCGCCAGATCCTACAATGAGTTACTAATGTTCTTAAAATGAACCATATGTGACCACAGATACGATCTCTATACTTTCCTAAACCATTTTTTAATAATAAATGAACTTAAGCAATACAATATAGCATAGTGCATTCTACGTTGTTCAAACTAAATTCTATATAAAAAATATAGCTTTTTTTTTTAAATTTTGTTTGTTTTGAATATGACTGACCGGTTGGCCGAGTGATTAGAGACCCTAACTGCGAAGCCGAGGATCGCGGGTCCGATTCCCGCCCGGGACAAACATTTGTTTGTATGAACATGTCTGTTCCGTGTCTGTGTCTAAAAGTGTCTATATATTATATATTATAAAAAATAGAAAAGAATATATATATATATATATATATATATATATATATATATATATATATATCAGTTTTCTAGTGCCCTATAATACAAGCATAATAGCTGCTTACTTTGGGACTAGATGGCGCTGTGTGGCCTGTCCCAGATATTACTGTTATTATTATCATTTTCTTTTCAGTTAAGTGGTTTTGCAGTCGGATTTTTTGTTTCATTTTAAATAATTTAGTTTCTCCTCCTATTCCTCGATTTTATAATGTCGGTCGCTTATTGCTTTACTGATACTGAACACTTTTCTTAAGGTACAATTGGAGCCGTTTGCGGTTTTACGATTGCCCGTTTCGTTTAGCGAATCAATATAATTGCGATTTTAAGGACTATTATTAAAACAATAAGTGACTTCTTAAGATCATACTTTATTTTTCCTTAACAAAGGATCTTTTTGAGTGAAGACAAAAGATTTTGAAAACAATATTCTTTATTAGTGTTAAACACGTGTAAGCTTTACAGTTGCTGGTTGATCCAGCTCCTAAATGAGGTAGTACGTGCGAACGCGGCGGGACTACCGACGGTGCAGCCGGCAGCAGAGCCGAATGAAGTTATACCGATCTGAAAAAAAAATTAAGTCATTGGATTAATGTCACCAGTACGTTAGTAAAGCAAGAATTATTTACAAAACATAATTTCGATGTCTCTATAGTGTTCGTACTACACATTGTATAAAAGGTCTATCTATGATGAAAATTTTATATAAATAATATTATTATGCGTAGATCAAAATTTCTTTTTGACCATTTGAGTGATATGTAGGCAAGATCCAATTTTCATATGTTAAAAAATTTAAAAAAATTAAAATCAACAAAGAGAAACTTCAAGGTATATTCCTATCAATTTTGTGCTTTCTTCATTTTTTCGCCACTTAAATGATCAAAGCGATGATCATGGTGTCCATATTATAATTATATATGAGGAGTAGAATGCTGGATCCAATCAATTTTATTGTACAAGTCAAATTTCCAGTAATAGAATTAGAATTAATGGCTGATCCTGTACGTATATATATTTTATTGTTTCAAATGTATTGCAGGATATTAATGTGTTCGATTTACAGGAGGCTGAATCTTTGGATGCCACTTCCTTATAATATGGCTGCTTGAACCGAAGGGTAACTAAAAAGGTATGTAACTAACTCAGTAGATTTGACCATCCGTAATGATACTAGTTACTTTTGAGTTTGTAAATACAACTTTCATAATCAGGAACTTACCAATACAGCCTCGTTATTTCTGTTTACAACTAAAGGACCTCCAGAATCGCCTCCGCAAGTGCTGGTACCACCGGCGCCGCTGGTGCAAATGTTACTATTCTGAATGATGAAAGGAAAAGAAAGACTGCAAACGAAGTTGGTGATAACATTTAGGGAAACGTGGCTGAGGAACTGATTTGTAGTGATACTTCCACCTGTTAGAAATGAATTTATATTAATAATAAGTCACTGTAAGTAAGCAAAGGAAGAAGATTGAAAAAAAAATTATAATGTTCTTTAAAATTGAAAGAATAATGGAATTCCATTTTAAAATATACTTTTCCAAATGGAAATTCTCTGAGTGTTCTATCGAATATAGCACGAGTCCGACTCGCAGTTAGTTCAGTTTGTTATTTTATCGTTTTGTAAGTTAATATATATTTATACGAATATTAAACATGTTTGTGCTTACCGTCACTGGTCAAACCGAAACCAGATGCGATAGCAGTTTCCCCAGCAAAGTCTTCGTCGGTTGGGGGCAAAGCAATTGGACGAATCGTATCTGAAAATTTACGACGAATATTAGACGAGAAATTACAGTCTTGATTATCCTATGTACATAAAATTCTTTACGTGTATGTATGCACATTTGTGACGATTTAACCTAAAAACTAATTAACAGATTACAATGAACTGTTAGCGCAGATTTTTAGATTAGTTTGCTGCTATACGGTTTCTTCAAAACGACTTTTTCATTATCATCAACCTATAAAAGTTCCACTGTTGGGCAATAAAACTAAATTTAAAAATTTGAATAGCTCACCGAAAATAAAAATTAAAAATATTACATAAGTAGGCCTCTAGAAAGAGTGAAGTAATCAAATAAGGGTAATTTTACCTAACATTCCTAAAACAATAAAATTTAAGATTTTGATTGAACGACGAGGCTGACCCGTACAGAGTGCTGAGTAAAATTTTAGTTACAGTCGTAGATCCTGATCTATCTTGTAAACCCCTCATTTTTTTCTCAGGCGAAATACAATAAAATGTATTAATAAACATTACAAAGGAGGATTGGCACCATAATTTCGGTCTAAGCTATTTTTAATTAAAACTGTTATATATATATATTTTTTAATAATTAGAACCACTCTTTTCCCATATACATTTTTGTACCAAAAGTTAATGTAAACTCCAATGCAAGCTTCAAATCATGTAACCTGCGGTATAATTCCCAAGGTATATATCAAAACCAACAAAAGTATTAATAATAATAATTGTTGTAATGGGAACAAAGTTTGATTTTTACCAGAACTGGTTAATTTTTTTTTTAAATTTTTGAATCCGATTTTTTAAAAATATCCTTATATAATAAAATACTTTTATTTTGGTTTTTATATGTTAAAATCAATTTAACAATTTTAATTAAAAAATGGCTAATGTATTTTACAGTACTAGGCCTTTTTACTTTACACCAATCACAAATGAGCATTCTGTTCGTAACGCATGCGTAAACCGCGAAAAGCAACCCGTTCGCGCCCTTAGCTCCCACCATTTTTACATTTGAAGTATCTTCCTAATTTTAATTGCAAATGTATTGACGAACGTCGTATGATGCTCGTACTCAGTAAACTGGCTATTATATGTAGTTATCAATTTATTATAATGACAAGGTAAAAATATAGATATTTAATTATTTCACTCTTCTTGATGGCATCTTTGTTGATATTCTGTTTAATGTTTTTCTCATCGTAGGTTTTGTACAATTATAAAGTTTATTATTTTAATTATTTCAAAAATAAAAATACTAATCAAAATATTTTTCATTAAAAAATAACTATTCGCATTCCTATAAACATAAATTTACGAACTGACTATAAGCCCTCTTCTGAGTTTACTCTCTTACCACTCATACTCTAGTTAGCTGGTCTCCGCGTACCGGCTTTCACCTCCGCGAAATTGCGTTTGACATTTTATATACTGTGAATCGATATATCTAACGCTATTAAAACCAAACGCTGCTATCCAATTTATTTTTCTATGCCTATAAAAAATTAAGAATACGTTCTGATGACAATTTGCTTACAATATTTACGCATTTAAAAAGGGAAACTTAGGATAATTGTTGAACTAACGGAAACGATAAAAGCGAAGCGCGTGTTAATATTATGAGATGATATACTAATGTAACAATACAACTTAATCCAATAAGGTCCCGGATCTAACGGCTGTGAGTTAGGGTTATTTAGAAAAAAATGTTATCCTGCAGCAATGTCCTGCAGCGTCCTTTTAGTGGTTCCAGTAGAAATGTGTAGCCCTATGGACGGAGCTGTGGGTGTATATAATATACCCAGTGAAGATCACCACTGTATATAATAATACTAGCGACCGCCCGCAGCTTCGCCTGCGTAGACTACACATTCCTGTTAAAGTGATCTATTATTAACAGAGAGATGGTTTCTGTGTTCTTTTTGCTGATAAAATTTTGGTTTCTGTCATACAAACTTTTGACTCCCACCTCCCTCTTAGAATTTGAAAATAAAAACTCTAAAACACGTCGTTACTTATTTATGATTAGCGGTCGCACCCGGCTCCACCCGTGTGGACTATAGAAACGTTCCCCATCGCGTTCTCCCTCGCCTCCCCTTTCCTACAATCCATTCCTAGATAACTAACGTATTTAATTTAATAAGGATTCAAATCATGTTTAAAAAACACCTTCGCAAATAGTGCATTATGTTGAAATAAATTTGATTGCCATAAAAAAGTTTATAGTAAACCAACCTTAAAAGATAGACATATGCTGTCGTAGACTTTTGGTTAGAACTTTCAAAGGGGAACAATCCCGTCATACATGACTTTTGCTCAACATCAACCATTTACGCAGCACACGCAACGGAAGTTCTCAAAAAGAATATTTTTTCCCGTTTTTGCAACATTTTTCGTTGGTGCTCCGCTCCTATTGGTTGTAGTTGATATAATAATAGCCTATAGCCTTCCTCAATAAATGGACTATCCAACACAAAAAAGAAAATTCAATTCGAACCAGTAGTTCTTGAGATTAGCGCGTTCAAACAAACAAACAAACTCTTCAGCTTTATAATATTAGTATAGATACACTAGTGAAGATGCTTTCCTTGTAGATTCTGAACTTTGGATGTAAATGCAATTGTTTGAAACTGTCATTAAAAACAACTTACTGCTCGTAGGAACGTTTATAGGTAAAAAGATCACGGCAACGTCATTGCGGATTAAGTTAGGGTTCCAACTGTCATGCATGACAACATCGGTACTTTCGATCCTGGTCCCGCCGGAGAACAGGGTGACTGAACCTAGTACAACGGTGAACCTCCAAGCTTGGTTTCGTCCATCAAACCAGCAGTGAGCAGCGGTTATAACGCGGTTGGCGCTTAACAAGGAACCACCGCAAACACCATTGCCGGCAATATTAAGAAAATCAGCAATTAGTCCAGCCTGAAATTGTTAATATAGGTATCTTATAATCCACTTATAAATAAATCAATCTTCGAAAAAATTACGTGTATACATACCTGACATAGATGTCGATATTTATAGCACAATTTCTATGAGGTATCGTAGATTTTAGAAGGCCTCAGACTGTTTTTTTTCGAACACTTTCGAAATAATCGTATTTGAAAAAGTTATGGGTTTAATTATATTAAAAGTGGGAGAAATAAAAGTCTCATCCTCTTACGCTTCTGGTATTCTAAATAAACTGCAGCCAGAAGTTCTATCCAGCCAAGGGCGGTCTTAGCCACATAATGAACTCCGAATTTCGAAGACCTAAAACTGTCCACTCTTACTCTATCCCATTTTGCCGTATCTTCAAGCTATATTTTTATAATTACAAATACATGGGATAATACACGATACATCCCACACAGCGCCAACTAGTCCCAAAGTAAGCAAATATTATGCCCGTGTTATTGGTTGCGTGACAACTGATATACACACTTGAATATTCTTTTATAATATGTACATATATAAATAATTTACACCCAGACACAGAACAAATATACATGTTCATGCACACAAATATTTGGCGATTCCTTCGGGATTATCTAACTCGCAATTTTTCGTTCTGCAGTTATGGTCTCTCATTTGGCCAATCAGATAGTCCAAGTAATCTGATTACGGTTCTCGCAGTCAAGAAGATCGCCGTGGTCGATTAAGCTAGTAGCAAGTTGTACCGAGCTTGCTTCAGGTTTGCAGAGCTCCTTTAAAGAATCACAAATTTTATTCGTCGTCTGCTCATGTCGAGTCATCGCCTGCACCAGTCACCACTGCAAGTAACCGCCACTGGGCGCATCACAATAGATCTCATGCAGTATAGGTAATAGAAAGTAATTAATATCCTGTTATAAAATATAAGTATCTGTTGATATTACATTACGTCATACATGGCTGAATACTGCGTGTACTCCGTACTCTTTTTCAAAAACAGTTAGCTGTATAAAAATGGTCAAAACGATAATCGTACATAATTTCATGTTCTGTCCCTTTTTAATAGATGGAAATACCATTTCAACGCATGGGAAGCGAAATGTTTGTGAAAAATTGTTTTTGTAACTTTTGATGTTTAACATCTTATGACGCGGACACAAAATTATATAATACTTTTGAAATATCAATTACAAATGTCAAAACAAAAGTCCAGACAAATTTTCAGCTTAATAACTCTCATTCCAAGGTTGTTCCAATTTTTTGCCTTACATGACCGTACTTACTATTATAGGTTTACTGCATACCAAAAAAAAAAAAAGAAATTCAGTTTTTGGACCCAATCTTTCCGAATAAAGAACATGTTTAAAATACGTGAGAATATTTCGTAAAAGTAAATAAAAAAGACGTACCTGCCACGGGAACTGTCCGAGAGATGAAGCACTACCACCAGTGATTCTGCCCGGACTTGCCAGATATTCTGCTTCACGCTTACGTATCCTTTCGGCTTCGGGAATACCGTACCTTTCGTGGTAGTTGTAAGCGGTCATTGATTCCGGATCAGCGGGTAGTTGCTTAGCGCAAACCACTGCTGCCACCAATAAAACAATTCCCAAGGAGAACTTCATTCTGATCGCTGGTTTGTTAACAAGTAACGAGAATTAAGATATGTCCCTTATATACACATAAGGTAATCTAATAAATCCTGTCAAAATCTTGAAATTTTTGCACGGATTAAAAGATAAAGTAAAGGGCAATTTATACGTTGATAAATGAAATCATTCATTTATTATAATGGATATCTGAATCTTATCATTTATAAATTTCCATTGTCTTGCGATTTATCTACTTTTAGTGTTGTTTTGTGTTACATATATAATTTTAAATTTAAAACATATTCTGTAATTTATTACTGACGTACCTCTGTTCAGCAACAAAGCTTCCTTTCTGGGCAGGTAGGTAGAGATGCTCAAGAAACCAAAATATATACAATTATTTTGTTTAAACTTAGCCTCATAGACATAAGTGGTCTCAATTTTGGTCTCGAGGTGCTTTTGCAAGCTTCAGTTTTTTTTTTTTTTTAAGGATTTATAGCTCACTGTATTCATATTAGTTATTTTTATAAACCGCTAATCTTATCTAATAATATATCACTAGATAAGATTCGCGGTTTCTGCCACAATTGTGGAAGTATAAAAAAGTAAAAAAAAACGTCCAACACATAGCCTCCTCTGTTTTCTAAGAACAAAACTATTTTAACAAAATTTCTGGATCTCTTTTACCAATGGACGGCGCAGTCAGCCCGCGAACAGAGATTGTAACGCTGACTGAGGGTTGGGCGGAGGTAAAAGCGTGTTTGCATCCGAAGAACCTCGATATGATAAGTGCTCGTGAAGATAAATCTAATGAATTCAAACTCGGTTGAAATCGATCAATCAATCAAATATAGTCATTTCGTAGTTATGTAACATAATATTGAAACGTCATCTATCCTTCCTCCTCCTCCTCCTCTACTCTCTTTTTTAAAGAAATTATAAACAATGTTTTAACAATAAGTGCTATTAACTTGTCATCAATCATTATCAATGAATTGTCTCTGTCGATCAAATTGATCATGACCTTGGACCTGACCCAAATGGGTTAATCCGTAGTACCTGGGTTATAAAAATTAATAATATTGGAACAACCAATAGGCGAGCGGTTTACACTCATGGATTTTCATCATCTATGTAGTCCGATACTTTATAATAAGCTTTATGCATAAAGTTTTCGTTTTATTGTAGTTTTAAACTTGTTAAAGGGTAGATTTTGGATGTCAACTGGGATCTTATTGTAAAAGTGTATGTATACAGTGCCTTCAAAAGATTTTATGATTTTATTGAGGCGGATAACACGGTAAACAAGTTTTTCGTTATTTCTGGTATTAACATTATAAAGGTCACAATTTTTCTTAAATAATGCTATATTTTCCTTTACATATCTGCATTATATTCCCAAATATATATTGAGACGCCAATGTCATTATGTTAATTTCCATAAACTTGTCTCTAAATGATACTTTAGGCCTTAGTTTATAGATTGCTTTAACAGCTCGTTTCTGCAGCATGAAGATTGTCTATACATTAGCAGCGTCTAAATAAAACTAAATTCTGTAGAATATAGCATTTTTTTCATTTTATAACTTTTTTTTACAGTGAGGTAAGTAGTTTAGCAGTCAGATTTTTTTAAATTTATTTTATTTCAAACTTTTAAGTATTACATCCCAACAAAGATATAACGTATCCAGCCTTTGTGTTATCTTCACTTCACTTCATCAGCCCATTTATACTCCATTTTTACCACGGGGGGCTTAGGCCTCCCCCGAAGCAAGGAAGGCTTGGAGCATAAATCCACCACGCTGCTCCACTGCGGATTGGGGATTGTAACGACCGCCATCTATTGACAGCTTCTTTGATTGATTGATCTTTGTGTTATAAACACATAATTTTTTGTTTATGTCAAAACTGTAGCATAAAATTGTTATAATAAATATATCTATATATGGAAAGGTTTATATTTACCAGTTTTTATTTGATACCCATATTGTTATAATTAAAAAAAAATTTTATTGCCCCTCCTTTTTTTGATACGCAGACATCATATTAAAATGCGATATACCTTAAGCGTTTAGGCTACAGAATGTGCCAAAGAAATATCTAGGATAGAAAAAAAACATATTCTCGAAAAACGTTACCCTTCGCACTCGGGTAAAAAATAACGACGAAACATATGAGTGCGTATCATTGTGCAAATTTATAATATTATTAGTACAGTAGATTTTTCGATTCCCGCTTCCGCAATTTTACTACTTTATTACTATATTTTTTTTACTACTATATTTTATTAGCAGTTTGGATTTTTGCACGAAATTAATTTAATTTTCAAATGTAAATACGATAAATATTATTTTCGTGATTGTTAGTTGCACAGAACACAAAAAAAAAATTAATATTTCTCTATATTAAATATTACTGATTAAAAAAAATATATGATTCACTCTATAATGTAACCTAAATCCTCGGGTTGGTTTCCCTTTTTACAACAACAATAGTCATGCGTACAGTCATTTTTTCCATACCTCAAGGTCAAAGCGAAATCTGGTTGCAAAGTATATATAAATTGTGTTTGCATATCAAGTCGATATTGAAACATTAGTTTCGATATAGGTTCCTATAGATATAGGATATTAGTTCCCACTCGTCATACTCATCCGGATAAACCCTTTGCTTGGCGGTTTAGAAGTTATTTTTGTATTCTAATCATTTTGCCATTTCTCACGACGATGGACGTGTTACAATGCTTTGGGTTTTTGTTATTACTACACTGTAATCGAGACAGAATTGACCATTCCCAAATTTTATGTTTTATTTCGGAAGAATAGGCAATTTTAAGAAAATAATTTCAATCAATTTTTTTTAGATCTGTATTTATTCTTATGAAAATTCTTATTATAAAACTCTTATGACGTCACCGGGTGTAATTATAAGTTAATATGATATAATATAAAATTTTTTTCTTAAAATTGCCTATTCTTTCGAAATAAAATATAATGGACTTTAATTAAATCGGGAATGGTCAATTGGGATCGTTTGTTAGTCATATTTTGTATCCCATATGGGAAGGCCATCGTCCATACGAACCTTCATGGGTAAACAGTTTATGATTCTTTAGATTTTTCGGGATTTTGCTTTCCAATAGAACCTCTATAATTATAAAAGCGTAGGTACTATCAACCAATGCGTCCTCCCTACAATGACGTACGGTGCCAAAACATGGACTCTCACGGCAGGTCTGATCCACAAATTTAAAGTCGCTCAGCGTGCTATGGAGCGGGCTATGCTCGGTGTTTTTTGATGGCTAAAATCAGAAACACTAAAATCCGTCAAAGAATCAAAGTTATCGTCATAGCCGAAGCGATCAGCAAGCTGAAGTGGCAATGGGCTGGTCACATTTGCCGTAGAACTGATAACCGATGGGGTAGACGAGTTCTCGAATGGAGGCCACGTAAGCGAAGCGTTGGACGCCCCCCGGCCAGATAGACAGATGACCTGAAGCTCCATACCGGGGGTAGTTGGATGCAAAAGGCGGAGGACCGTGTGTAGTGGCGAGCCTTGGGAGAGGCCTATATCCTGCAGTGGAGAGACACGGGCTGATGATGATGATGATGGTGAGGTACTATCAGCATTTTATAGCAAAGTCTGAAGGAAAGTCCGAAAGTCCGAGAAATTCCGAAAGTCGCAATCTCGCGTTAAGCTACAAGTTGTTTCAGATTAGTATCAAGTCGTTCAGATTTAGGTGTCCCGTTGGTACTCGGAGCAGGTTAATTTACTATGCCAGGTAAGTTGGCTCGGGTAAGTTTTTAATTTCATATAAAAAGAGCATATTTCATTGAACAATTGGCCATGTGGTAAAAGACCCTTTCCCTAATTGCTTAGTCAAGGGTCGCGGTTTCGACTCCCGCCACAATTATTTTAACCAATATTTGTGTGCCTGAACATGTCTAGTTGTTCCGTGTCCGCGTGTAATAGTATCTATGTATGTATACATCATAAAGAATATTTAAATATGTATATCAGTTATCTACTACCCCATAATACATGCATATTCCTTGCTTACATTGGGACTAGATATCGCTGTGTAGGATATCTCGGGTATTATTATTATTTGAAATTAGCGACACTCCGGTACTCCCATACACACATTTACCTCTCGTTTTCCCCCTTAAAATGTGAATATTAAAGGTCAGTATTGTAACAATGACAAGTGATTTATTAAACAAATTTTTTTTTATTCTGAACACATGCAACGTCTATAGGTTCTGGTTGATCCAGCTTCTAAATGAGGTAACACGAGCGTACGCAGCAGGACTACCGACAGTGCAGCCGGCAGCAGAGCCGAAAGAAGTTATGCCAATCTGTCGAAAAAAAATTAAGTAGGTTAATATCATCAGGTAGTTATTAAGCATTTTCTACAAAACGAAACTTCCTTGTCTCTAAAGTACTCGTACTATCTTAGCATTATCTAAAAGGTTATGATGAAAATATTATAGAAGTAAAATTATTATGCGTAGGACAAAATGTGTTTCTGATCATCCGAGTGACATATGCCAACAACCAAATGCATAGTGACCAACAGAATTTGAGGCATTTAACCGAATACTGAAATTTTATAATGAAAATAATATTGGCTAGTACGCTGTTGTTATATATGTAGATACGGTATCACTTCAGTAAGACAGAAAACATGTACAGCCCCCCACATAACTGACCCAAGACGTCTTTTGCCCACGACACTATTAATGCGGTTTAAAGTCCGTGGTTGAGGATCGTTCATTAATAAGGTGCGTTTTTTTAGCCATTTTCAAATCCTTCAAATTAACCTTTTGGTAATAAGTGGTAAGTTTTAAGTTACTTTCCATTCCCCATCCAACATTAACAGTAATAAAATAATATTTTAGTATAATTTTGCAAAAGTTGCAATAAGTTTCCAAAGCTGAACAAGAATTTCAAGCCCTTTGTGAAAGGATCAAACAGAGATATCGAGGCTACTCGAAAATAATTAACACGAAAAATTTTGCGAAAACAATTGCACACAATATGTCAAAATACCCCTCCCCCGACCCCGTGATCCTCCTAACCTCCTGTTTTAGCCTCATTTCATTGGACGAACTCTAAGGAATGGTAGTACTCAAATACCTTACACAGTGTTAATTGTGCAAAAAAAGTAAATAGTATGAAGGTGACAGTGATACTAGCTTTCTGCATCGCCAAGATTATTAAAATACCTGTATGATTTATTCGTGATATTTTTAACCATATCTACCAACCTAGCGAAATTCACAAATGTTACTCAACTGTTGATTTCGTTTCCTTAAATGCAAATTAAATTACAATCAATAACTACTACTATAATAATTATTAATTCACTTCATCAGCTCATTTTTACCCCACTGCAGGGGCTTACGCCTCCTCCAGGGTGAGGGGAGGTTTGGAGCTTAAATCCACCACGCTGCCCCACTGCGAGTTAGGGATTGTAACGACCGCCATCTATTGACAGCGCTCGAGACCGACTGCTTAACGTGCTCTGCGAGGCATGGTGTCAGTGATAGTTATGTACTTAAGTCAGAAAAACTCATTGGCACACGCCCGGATTCGAACCATGGTCCTATGGCCTTATAAATTTGAGATAGATTCGTTGCAATTTCGGCTATCACGACACTTAATTTGAATTATTAATTACAATTGCATAAATAATGTCAAAAAGTCCAAATTTTGTTTGAACCAATTTTAAATAACCATATAATTACATAATTGTCGAAAAAATTATGTGCTGTAGTTAGATACATAAACTAGTGCTTTTGACGGTCAGAAACTACAGTTTCTGTATGTATGTATAGTTTTTGTAGATATACATATCTTGCTCATATTAATAACTTTTATGTTAATAGTATGACTTTCATAATTATGTCACGAACTTACCAAGACAGGCTCGTTATTTCTGATAACAAATAGAGGACCTCCAGAGTCGCCACCGCAAGTGCTGGCACCACCGGCACCGCTGGTGCAGATGTTACTATTTTGAATGATAACAGGAAAAGTAAGACGGCAAACGAAATTGGTGATGACTTCCAGAGAAACGTGGCTCAGGGACTGATTGATGGTAATACTTCCACCTGTAAGAAATTTAATACTTAATAATAAGTAATTGTAAAAAATGAAAGTAGTTTTATCGGAGAAAACTGTAAAATGATCTTCGAAGAAGAACGAATGATAGAACTGCATAGATTGTGCTAACGAATATTAATACTACGAGACCGACTCGCAGTTAGTTCGGTCTGTTATTTATTCGTTTTGCAAATGAATATCTATACTAATATTATAAAGCTGAAGAGTTTGTTTGTTTGTTTGTTTGTTTGAACGCGCAAATCTCAGGAACTACTAGTTGAAATTAAAAAATTATAGTTGTGTTGGATAGTCCATTTATCGAGGAAGGCTATAGGCTATACTACATCACGCTACGACCAATAGGAGTGGAGCATCAATGAAAAATGTTGCAAAAACGGGAAAAATTATTCCTTTTGAGAGCTTCCGTGGCACGCGCTGCGTAAACGGTTGATGTTAACCAAAAATCATGTACTACGGAATTGTTCCCCTTTAAAAGTTCCAACCAAAAGTCCACGACAGCATATGTGTATCTTTTAAGGTTAACTTACTATAACCTTTTTTATGACAATCAAATTTGTTCTAAGATTATGTACTATTTGCGAAGATGTTTTTTAAACGTAATATTAATCCTTAACAAATTAAATACGTTAGTCGTCTTAAGCATTTCATGCATATTATAGTTGCCCTTTACACCACACAATTTAAAGTAATATCTTAGCAGTTTTTATCGAAATATGAAAACTATAGCGGGAGAAAATAAATTCGCTGTCTGCCTCTGTTCGTTAACTTTTTACTTCCAAACCACGCAATAGACTTTGATACGGTTTTCAGTATTATCTTATTTTCTTATTATCTTATAATCTATTAATCTATATAATAGAAATACTTATTATAAAGCTGAAGAGTTTGTTCGTTTGTTTGAATGGGCTAATCTCTGAAACTACCAGTCGGATTTGAATTTTTTTTTTGCCTTTGATAGCCTGAATCTAGCGGAGGGTTACAGGCTATATATATGAAAACGAACTGTCTGTCTATTCGACCAAATAGGTTTCGGCCAAAACAGCTTAACCGATTTTGATGCAACTTTACACATATGGAAAGGATGTAGTCAAAAGTGACATACTGAACTTTTTGTATGTCTGTCTGTACGTCCATCTGTCTAAACCGATTTTAATGCAAGTCGTCGTCGTCAAAACTAACATGTTACTTTTTGTCCGTCTGTCTGTCTGTACGTGTATCTGTCTATTTGAGCTAATCTCCAAAACGGCTAAACAGATTTTAAGGAAACTTTGCAGACGGGAAAGAAGGTTGTCAAGAGATTTGACATTAGCTACTTTTTGTCCGTCTGTTTGTCTGTACGTCTATGTGTCTATTCAATTCAATTTTATCTATTCGAGCTAATTTCCACTACGGCTGAACAGATTTTAATGAAACTTTGCAGACGTGAAAGAAGATTGTCAAGAGTGTCATAAGCAACTTTTTATGTTTGTTTGTCTGTCTATCTGTCTGTCGTTTGTCCACACTGATTTATCAACTACTACAGCCATAACTACTAAGTCTAGGAAGCTTAAATTTGGAACATAGGTTTATTTTATAACGTGAGCATTAAGTTAAGTAAGGCTTTTTTAGAAATTTCAAACTTAAGGATGGGAATGGAGGGACTCAAATAATGACGTGTTTCAGGGTTTTTAGATTTCCACATTTTAAGGGTGGGAAACGGGAGGTGAAAAATTGTATCGGTTTTTTTAAAGGGTGGAAGGGGAATGAAGATTGAAAGTTTGAATGGGTGTAACCAAAATTGGTTCCAGCAAAAAGTACGTATAAACCATCTCGAACGTTAATAGTACCTATAACAGGAATTCGTAGTCTACGCAAGCGAAGCTGCGGGCGGTCGCTAGTACATTATATTAAATATGTATGCGCTTACCGTCACTGGTCAAACCAAAACCGGATGCGATAGCAATTTCCCCAAAAAAGTTTTCATTGGTTGGAGGCAGAGCAATTGGACGAATAGTATCTGAAAATTTAGAAAACAAATATTAACAATTAATCAAAATAAGGCAGTTTATTGAAGTATTTTGTCAAATCAAATCAAATCAAATATCTTTATATATAAATAACCATGTCAGCCGCCTCAATAAAATCACAAAATCTTTTAAAGGTCAATGTATACGCTTTTACAATAAGATCTCGGTTGACATTCAAGATCTACCCGTACAAGTACATACAAGTTTAAAACTACAATAAAACGAAAGCTTTATGCAAATGCTTATTATAAAGTATCAGACTACTTAGAGGATAAAAATCCATGAATGTAAGCCGCTCGCCTATCGCCGGTTTGTTTCAATAATATCAATCTTTAAGCACTTATTGATAAATAATTGTTTATAATTTTGTTAAAAAAGATCGTTTCTGAGAGGAACCAGCACTTTTTGAATGCGCCTTTGTGCATTGATGACGTTCTTCCACAAAGTAATAAATTCACTCTTGTGACGTATTTCAAGATTACGTTTATTACTACGAAATAAAAATATTTGATTCAAATCGCGCTCGTCATTATTTATATCTACTAGTATATAAATTTCTTGTGTATGTGATGATTTAACTTAAAAGTTTAAGGCGGATTTTGATGAAACTATTTCTAAAATGTTTCATATGATTGTGGAAGTCCTATATTTTTAACCCCCGACCCCCCGACGAAAAAAGAGGGGTGTTATAAGTTTTGTACTTATAGTATTATAGTAAAATATTTACGGTTATAGGCCACTAGAAGACGCAGCAGCACATTTATCTCTCTAAAACGGTTGCGCCGATTTCGATGTGCTTTTTGGATTATATTGGTATTACCCCAGGACAAAATCTTAGATAGGCTTTACCGTTATAGCCTATCAGCGAGTGCTACAGCAGATGTGATTTTCCAAAACATTTGGGGCAATTTTGGTGCGGTAAATTGCATTACATAGTATCATCGCAAAGTAGGCTATTAGGCATCTTTTAAGGTTATATGACAGTAGGGGGCGCTGCAATGGGTGTGTTATACTATAATATATATATATATATATATATAAAACTAAAAAAAAATACCACACTTATCTATGGCGGTCTTGTGACAGTTTTAATAAAATAAATAGAACTCTATAGATATATCTGTTTAATACCAGTGTTTCATAGGTGAGGCGTTTGCTCAGCAATTGTGAGTGAGACTTATTGATTGGAGGTTTGACCTTTATACATATATTTCTACATATATATATTGTGAAGGTGTTGGGAGGAGGGAGCTAGGTGCTAGCTCCCTCCTAGAGCTGGAGTAGAGTAGAGTAGAGCTATAGCTAGGTGTTGGGAGGAGGGAAGAAAGTTTTTTTTGTTATTTCTAACAGTGGGAACCTGTAAATGGTTGACTGTTAACCGCTCACTGCTAGTTATTTTCATTTGTGTGTAACTGTTGGTTCTCCTTAATATAAATAAATAAAATAAAGGGTACTGCAGTAGATATGTTTCTTTCAAACGGATTTCCTACTGTAATCAATTTATCGGTGAGCTATCATAAAAGTTTCACTGTTGGGCACAGGACCAAAAAATAAATAAAAAATTAAATTAAAGTTTTTAACAATCAACAACAAAAAATCTTTAAGTTAAAGAATACTGAGAAAGTGGTCCCCTAGGTGAAATAATTAAATAATTGTAATTTGACCGTACAATCCTAAAACAATAAAATTAAGAGTTTTGGTTAACCGTCGTGACTCGATAGATTGCATAGACCAGTAGATGATATGTGGTAAAAATACAGTTATTTAATTAGTTTACTTTCCTTGCGGGTGACCTTTTTAATATTTTAATTACAGTTTTTATAGGTGTCAAATGTTTAAAATTTTTAAATTTTACTGTTTTCGGAAAGCTTCAGAATTTCCTAGTAAGCTCCACAATATCCTGCACCGTCCTTTTGGACCCGGTAGAAAAGTGCAGTCCATGTAGACGAATAATCAGTAATCATAATACAGTAAAAAATGGTTTTATTTCTTGATCTGGTAGATTATGAACTTTGAATGTTAGTTACTTATATCGAATCGAAATGGTTTGAAACTGTCATTTAAAAGCCACTTACTGCTGATATAAACGTTAGAAGGCAAACGGATCATGGCAACGTCATTTCGGATTAAGGTAGGGCTCCAGCTGCCATGCGTGACAACATCGGTACTTTGGATCCTGGTCCCGCCGGAGAACAGGGTGACTGAACCTAGTACAACGGTGAACCTCCAAGCTTGGTTTCGTCCATCATACCAGCAGTGAGCAGCGGTTATAACGCGGTTGGCGCTTAACAAGGAACCACCGCAAACACCATTGCCGGCAATATTAAGGAAATCAGCGATTAGTCCAGCCTGAAATTGTTAAAACTCTTATATGTAGTCAAACAACACTCTTATAATCTGCATCCTAAAATAAAAATAATTTCACATTTTAAGTTCTCGTTTAAGCTATTTATGCAGTATAAGTACCTATTGATGTTATAAGAAAATTTTCAACAAATAAAATAATTAATACCTAGCTTAATTTTACGAAGAGTCTATCGTCGTCCCCTTTGTTTTTCAAATATGTAAATAAGAAAAAATCGCGAACTGCTAAGTTTGAGCTGTAGAGTGGGTGGTAAATTTTTGAGTTAGGACGTCGATGCCAACTTTTCTTTCAATGCCCACTTTTAATAATTTCGTACTAAAATTTCCGCCATGCCAACTTATTTAACTTTACTAGGAATTCGTTTCTATAAGTCTACTTTCTTATGATACTTCCTTTTTTCAACATTCAATTTGTGTAGTTTATGTCGCCAACTGTTATAAAAATGTTTTTTGCCAAGTATTTAATACTTGACTTGAAACTTGATTGTTTGTATTCATTGGGAAATACGTATTGATGCAACAGTTTGTTGTAATATAATCAAACTATGTATTAAACTACCTATGCAAGCTGTAGAAGATAACTTCTTGTCATGTTCTTATATATTATGACAAGAAATAACACAAAGGAAAAGCTTTCAATCCCTTTTTAAGCATAGATAACAAATTCATTTTTGTTAATTGCCCGCTCTGTTGCTTGAGCAGTATACACAGGTGCATTACCGTGTAAAATCAATAGGCTTCTACAGAGTTTGCTTCTCATTTCGCTTAGTTGATCCAACAAATTAACCAATAAGCGGCATTTATCGTAGTTTTTTTTAATAAAATATCTATTAGCAATATACCATCAACGTTTCAAAATGTTGGAATCAGTTTTCCTGCCGATCTTAAACTTGCGATGTATTATCCTTTTTCCACTGCAAGGATTCTTTTCTTTAATTAACTTTCGGGATCGTATTGTCGGATCCAGGTCTCATCACAGGTTCTATACACGTATATATACTTAATTTCTACTTTTTTACTTCTACTCTTATTTAAAGACACATCACAATGTTTCACATGTTCTCATGTTGACTGAGGTCCTAGAATTACCTCTCAAAATATACATTTTTCTATTGACGAATTTGCCAGATATATTTATGAAAATTCACCTGACGTTGATATTGTTCCTATGACGTCATCTGGGCGGTTAATTTCGCTGCTTTGTACAATAAAAAACCAAAGCTAAAACTAAATAAAAAACATTGACGTTAGGTCACTATATCAAAGGAAATTGTAATCCTCATACATTAAAAAAAAATAAAAATTTAGATAATCTAATTAGTAAACATCTGTCCAGTTGACGTCACATGGATATTACATTAATATTTTTATTGGAAAATATAACTAAGAAAATTATCGACTTTATAGTATAGATTGATTTACATTTTTGGAAACAAATATAAAGACTATGTGTTAAAAATGTTAGTCCAAGCCTATCAGAAGTGGGTGAAATGAATTTCCTTAGATTCCATTACAATCATACATTTACATATATCACCGACATAAATTGTACATTTATGTACCAGTGGCATACATGCAGGTGAAGCCATGGTGAAGCTAATAAAAGGGTATTAAAAATATTTCAAAATAAATAATGCTTGTTTTATTGGAAATATTTAGTTTAGGGATTATGAACTTTCAGGAATCAAACCCTTGACTTTCAACATGCCTAAATATTTATTAATTATTTCGTTACACGTTCCGACGTCTGTAGCGATCTACCAGTTTACTTCGCAGGTTTTCTCAAATTGATTTCTTTGCTTTATAAGGCCTTGCTTAAACTGTTTTAATAAAAACTTAGTAACCAAATCAGTAGAATGAAAACCACTAAAAATATTTAACGTACGTTGTATTTAAATAAACAAATTTCATTTTTAGACTCATCCTTTCAAAGGAAATGTACAAATAGGTGAGGATATTTCGTAAAAGTCAATATAAAAGACGTACCTGCCACGGGAACTGTCCGAGAGATGAAGCACTACCACCAGTGATTCTGCCCGGTCTTGCCAGAAATTCTGCTTCACGCTTACGTATCCTTTCGGCTTCGGGAATACCGTACCTTTCGTGGTAGTTGTAAGCGGTCATTGATTCCGGATCAGCGGGTAGTTGCTTAGCGCAAACCACTGCTGCCACCAATAAAACAATTCCCAAGGAGAACTTCATTCTGATCGCTGGTTTGTTAACAAGTAACGAGAACTAGATTAAGTCCTTTATATACGTACGAGTATCAGGTAATCTAAATAAAGTCTATCGGAATCATGAAAATTTGGCACAGATTAAAAGATAAAATAATGTAAAGAGAGTTGATACGTTGATAAATAAAAAAATCACTTACTCGTCATAATTAATGTCTCAGTTCTATGATATGAAACTGTTAACTTTGTTTTATTTAACAAGTCAAACGTAAGAATTTGGTAAGAAGTACAATACGCGCCACCCGATGTAAAAGGCTGCCGGCTGTACACTTCTCTCTTCTCTTCACATAGCGCAGCCTCTGGCGCTCGCCTTAGATCGGTGAGTGTGTACAACCGGCGGCCTTTTACATCGGTGGCGCGTATTGTACGGTAGAGTTTATTATAATATGACCAAAGTTCTAAGTTCATCAATTCTTTTAATAAGCAATAAAATGTTCAAAAGCGAAACTTTGAGCCAGACTGAAACAAAATATCTTTTGGTAAATAAGGAAATCTTCATTTCAATCCATCCAGTTGTGCCATTGTTTTAATTTTGTTTTTATTCCTACTTTACTGCATTTGCTCTAATGGACATTGTTCAAAATTTTGTATCACGATCTAAAACATTTTGCATTTATAGGAATAGAGGTGTCCTTATTTAACAGAAAAAAAGGAAATTTTTTGGAGGCTTAATAACAGAGATATAAAAAGGACACGTGAAACATTAATGTGATGTTACTACTAGGCACACGCAGCGACTATGGGCTATACAAATAATTGCAATACGTACAATATCGTCGCTATAATTTAGTAGTGGTGACCTAATCAGCTATCAATTTTTAACAATTCATTATTCCTTTAAAATCTATATTTAAAAGTAAAAAAAACATTGAAATACTCCAGATTGTCTACATTTTTATAAAAAAATATTCAAATTATAGTCAAAATTTCTGGACACTGTACATTGCTCCATTTGCTCCAATTTCTCTATTTACACCAGTTTTGCCTTTATTTGCTCCAATTCTTCCATTAGTTCCGATTCCGCCATTTGTTCCATTCAGTTTAAAATAGAACTTGCGAAACTAAAACTCAAAAGGGACTTCTGCCCAGTCCGAAACCGTCACGTGTAGCACCATACAAACCCGTAAAGGAATTATCGGTGCTGTTGAGTTAATATTTGTAAACATGTTTATTCCAATGAATATTAATAATAAAAAAGATAAACTGCAAACAGGCGCTCAAGTGGTCAAGGTTCGTTTTTTAAAATGAGTAAAAACAATCACTTAAATATTAAATTAAAATTAAAGCAACAGACCGCCACCGCCAGTCACCGAGACCGTTTTTTTAAATGTAATCTAATCGTATCGCGATTTTAACAAAATGTGAACTTCGAGTAACAGGCCGAGTGCAAGCCGGACTCACACAGGAAGGGTTCCCTACCACCCTACAATATAAAAACAGGTTTCTTGTATGAAATCCACTTTGGATTTTAATTTTTTTTTAATTTATTATTTGTTCTTATAAAGCGGCTATAGTAATACATACTTCATAAAAATTTCAAGTGTAAGCAAGCAATGATTTCACAACCACCGGTCACCAAAAACGTCGAAAAAAACACGGTTCTTGTATGGGGCCTTTCATTTTTAACTTTATTTTATTTTTATTGTTTCTTGTTATAGCGGCCAAAGTAATAGTCATTCTATTAATAAATGTAAAAATTTCAAGTCTCTATCTATATTCATAAATGCCTATATTGCGCGTCAGACGTACAGCCCTGTGACAAACGAACAGACGGACAACGGGGCCTTAGTAATAGGGTTCTCATTGGTACCTTTTGGGTATGGAACCCTAAAAAGTACCCTACCAAGTACGTTCTTAATCATAAACGTGCGATTATGCCGTCCGATATGCCGTTTTCTTTGTTTATTTTATTTTTCTAATTTGTTACTGTTCACTCCAAACACTCCAGATTACGGTGGTATGAGTTTCTAATTTTAATTTTCTCACAAATGGGTTTTTTTTTTAATAACTACACATTTCCATAGGCGCGAAGCCCATGTCTTTAGAAGAGCTTTCTCACAAATGGGTTAGAATCTATTGGTATTTCTACGACCTACACAAAACAGGGTTGCACCGATCTTATTTGAAAAATATGCACTGGAAATTTTATTTCTTTATTACAAAATGTTTATATAACTGTTTTTAAAATAATTCTAAGACAATTGTTTTAAAATACGTAATTTATAAATTATATATACTATTAAATCATACGTTTTCATGGTACCCCGTGGGTGCGACCACGTTGTTTTATTTCGAAAGTCAGACAAAATAAAAACACGTATAAAAATCTCCATCAAATTAACATTTTCTCATACCTGATACTGTGCACTAATAATTAAGTAAGATCAAACAAACAAATTATAAATAAGCGCACGTTATATAGGGAGGTACATGTTTGAGGACAGAAACTTGTCTTTACCGTCTTTTGAAAGAAAATATTCTGTGTATAGATGTCTCATTCATTCTAACGAGTTTCCCCGCCCGCGAAGGACACGCAAGTCTTCCATTGTACTAGGCGTAATGCCCGTCAATGGAGGTGTGTTGTTTTATCGACGCAGCAAGTGTTATACAAACTTAGCTAAAAAGTGTTGTCCTTTTTTTGTCTTTACCAGTTTTAGTGTGTCTTTACCATTTATACTATTTAACCTTATATATTTATTTCAAATCCACAGGTTCATATATAAAAAAATTTCTTTGATAGCCTTGAGGATTTTCTACCACCTAGTATTTAACTTAAGAATGTTTTATAGGTATATTCGTGTGTTTAGCCGTTTCTGACGTGTCTTTACCAGTTAATCGTTGCTAAATATTTTTCGAATACATGAAAATAATGAGTGCACCATGGCTTAATAGTTTTGCAAAATACATCTATTATCCATAATGTATACAAATATCCTGTTATCTGAAAGTTTTTACGAAATTGCTAAGTACCCGTATTTCAGAGATAAAATAGTCCATCAACCTAGCCATTTATCTTATGCTATAATATGAGCAATTATTGTATATTGTATTGTATATATTGATAGTTCCTTGGACTTCCCACCCAACGCCATCTAGTTCATACATTTCACCTATTGCGAAAACGGCTCTAACGATTTGGATGCAATTTTGTATTTAGATAGGTATTATCTCAAGACAGGTTTCTAAATAAGTTTTACGGTTATTTACCCTATAGGGAGTACTGCAGTAGATGTGTTTCTTCGAAAAGACTGGACTGATTTTGATGCGGTTTTTTGCGTTACATAGATATTACCTACAAGTATAATAAAAAATATGTGCAGCTATGGGCCATCAGGAGGCGCTGCAACAGATATGCGTCTCTAAACTGGCTGGGAGGATCTTTATGCAGTTTTTTGCGTTAGATAGAAATCACCTAGAGCATGTTCTTCAGTAAGGTTTGCAGTAACGGACCAGTAGGGGGCGCTTCAGTAGATATGTTTCTCTAAAACGGCTGGGAAGATCTTGACGTGGTTTTTTGCGTTATATACATACACGTATCACTAAGTGCATGTTCTTAGATAAGGTTTGCAGTCAGGGGCAACCAGGGGGCGCTGCAATGTATATGTTTTTCTAAAAGCTCGGTCGACCGGTTTTATGTATACATAATGTGATAAACATTTATTGCCCGTGCGCATTTTAATTCGTATCCCCGCATTCCGTATTTTCCGCGATTCGCAACAACGCGAGGGACTGTCATTCACCTGCCGACCCATGGTTTACATTAGCTGTCATGCCTCGCGCTTTGTCTGCATAGGGCTTGTCTGTGCAACTGTCAGACAAAAATTCGTGTTTCCATTTCAAAACTATAGTGAATTTTTTTGAAAGTGTTAGATTGTATGTAATAAATACAATTATTGAGTAAAAATGTTTTTTTTTATTTCATTTTAAAGCGGTATTTTCATGCCTGGTTACGTGATGGCGTTTGAAGTTTCTCGGTAACAACTGGTAATCAACGATACAAACACAAGCCTATCTCAACCATTGACCATTTAGGTAGAATATCAGCTTAGCACGTGAATCGATTTTCAGCACAAACAATAGATCTAAATTGCTATCGGTCGCTCTCCGATGCCAGTACGTGTAAATAGCAACCCTCAGCAATCCTGGTAATGGATGTTCATTTTGCAATTAAAGTTGCAAACCTGTTGATTAAATAGGATTAGATTTTATTAACCTTAAAGAATAATATGTAATAATAATACATAGGACATTCCGCTTAGCCTAGTGGGTAGCGACCCTGCCTACGAAGCTGGAAGTCCCGGGTTCGAATCCCAGGTGGGGCCAGTATTAATATGATGAATATTGATACTGGTACCGGGTTTTGGTTGTTATATGTGTGTGGTGTCTTCGCAAAAATATTAATATATGTATATATTATAGATAATATTTAAGTATGTATATCAGTTGTCTAGTAACCCATAACACAAGCATAATACTTGCTTACTTTGGGACTAGATGACGCTGTGTGGGAAGTTTTATGTATTATTATTATTATTCCACACAGCGCCATCTATAGTACCAAACTAAGCAAAGCTTGTATCATGGGTACTTGACAACTGATATACATACTTAAATATTCTTTATAATGTATACATGTATAGATATTTTACACCAGACACGGTAGACATGTTCATGCACACTAATATTTGTCGAGGGCGGGAATCGAACCCGCGACCCTTGGTTCCGAAGTTAGGGTCTCTAACCACTCGGCCAATCGTTCAGTCTACGAAAAGCGTTTGGAATCCTCGGTGAAATGCGAGCTTTAAAATCACGGGTAAGTGCATCTTGGATCACGCACAGTGAAGTTCCGTAGTCGGGATGAACGTTTAAGGTTAAAATTCAAATAATAAGTTTGAAAACAAATATCTCAAAAGCTACCCTATACAAAACCAATTTTGGTTGAAAGCGTTTTTTAATTGTATTCATTTCATTTTTTTCAGTATTTTTACCCTGATGTTGAAAAGTTAAAAAGGACACACATACATTTTACGACTTTAGAACGCATGTCTCACAACTATTGACTCAAGTTAAATCTGTTATCTGTGTTACACGTATCCGAAGACAAATATTTTGTTAAAAATATTACAAGTTATTTAAAAAAAACATATCGTTATGATTGTATCTAGTATAAAACTAATGATTACACAAAGTAAGATCCACTTTGTATAATCAGATAATGAATAATTAAATTTATCATACAGATGACGTCAAATAGGAAAGGCACGTGCAGACGCCCATATGTGCATGAATGTGTACCTATTGCAAAACGTAATCTCTAAATGCAGCCCGCATGTCTCGTATCGAACGACATGTCACTGGGCAACTCCTGTTTGTTGACACAGGATCTATATTCACGCTAAGGGAGAGTAACATATATGCCATATATGTACCAAAAAAAAAGTCACCCGGCGTTTGCAAATTAATACAAATCAAGTGATTTTGATTACGATAGTATTTATTTAGTATTAGCGACCACCCGCAGCTTTGCTTGCGTAGACTACACATTTTTGTTTTAGGTAGTATTAACATTCGAAACGGTTTATACGTACTTTTTGCTGAAACTAATATTGGATACACCCATTCAAACTTTCAGTCTTCATTCTCCTCACTCCTTTAAGAAAACCGATACTCCCATACATTTCACCTCCCGTTTCCCACCCGTAAAATGTGCAAATCCAAAAACCCTGAAACACGTCATTATTTATTTATGTTAAAATTGTTATGTTTCTAACTTTAAAGAACAAAGACTCTCATACAAAACCCTTCCATCCCTCCCTCCTTAAATTTGTAATTTCCAAATATTCCTTTCTTAAAAAATTAATACGTTATAAAATAAACCTCTGTTTCAAATTTCAGCTTCCTAGACTTAGTAGTTACGGCTTATCTACGTTGATAGATCAGTGAAGACAAACGACAGACAGACACAAAAAGTAGCTGATTTCACTCTTGACAACCTTCTTTCACGTTCACGTTATGTACTTAGATCATGATGGATCCTGGGAGTATTGCATATTGCATTTGTATTAGAAATAATCAAAGTTATTTTATATCCCCCTGGTCCGGAGTATGGAGAGGCTGGTGATCTGTCATACAGGCCTCCTAGTACGGACACCAGTCTCTCACATAGAGAATACATTTTCTTGTACATAGATTAGTCACTTGTATTTTATTATTACTATTGTATTCTGTGTGAGAGAGAAAATAAAGATTACTATTAGATTACTATTTCACGTCTGCAAAGTTTCATTAAAATCTGTTTAGCCATTTTGGAAATTAGCTCGAATAGACACATAGACGTACAGATAGACAGACGGACAAAAAGTAGCGTATGTCACTTTAAACTACCTCCTTTTCATACCCGTGAAATTTCATTAAAATCGGTTCAACCGTTTTGGAGATTAGCTCGAATAGACAAATGGACGTACATACAGACATACAAAAAGTAGTGTATGTCCCTTTTGACCACTTTCTTTCCATATCTGTGAAGTTTTATCAAAATCAGTTTAGCCGTTTTGGAGATTTGCTCGAATAGACAGACAGACATATAGTATTATTTTATACATATAGCCTATAGCCTTCTTCAATAAATAGACTATCCAACACAAAAAGAATTTTTCAATTCGAAGCAGTAGTTCCTGAGATTTGTGCGTTCAAAAAAACAAACAAACAAACACACTCTTCTGCTTTATAATATTAGTATAGATTTTTAAATATTGTAAATCTCTTCTGAGATAGCTTTAATATAAAAGCGAATACGTTTCTTAACAATTCAAGCGTGCGTTATCTTCGTTTAGCAAAAGGTTCCGCACCTTCCTTTGGTATGTACTAATATTTAACGATGCTCCAAAAATTATATTTTTATAATTGTAATAATATAAATAATAATAATACCTGACACATTCTACATAGCGATATGTAGTACCTAAGTAAGCAAGTATTATGCTTCTATTATGGAATACTAGATAACTGATATACATATTTATTCTTTTTTTTAAATAATTAATACATATATAGATACTTTTTACTCCTAGACACGGAACAAATAGAGATGTTCACGCACATAAATATTTGTCCCGGGCGGGAATCGAACCCGTGACCCTTGGCTCCGCAGTTAGGGTGTCTAACCTCCCGGCCAATCGGTCAGTCGTAAAGTCAATTGTAAAGAGTCGCATTTAAATTACCATGCTCTTTACGTTAACTTACGTTACCCATTAAAAAAAATCCCACTTATTTGGCTTGTATTTTTTAGAATAATAGAATAGTGTATCAGTCCTAGTATCTTATATTTTACAAGCGACCTAAATTCGAAAAATAGTTTAAATTCGCCCGGGTGAATGACATGTTACCCACATTATTGACTAATTAAAGAAATAAAACTGATAAAATGTTCAGTAGTTTATTAACGAAAACAATATTCGGAAACAAGTGTGATGACTTCACTTATCTCCTATTCAAGCTGAACGTTTCTTATGAAAGTTACGTTTCTTATAAAAGTTACGTTTCTTATGAAAGTTACGTTTCTTATAATAATAATAATAATAATAACGTTTATTTACCAAAAAATATTATATACATTATTATAGTACAATAACTCCACCACTAGGCCTAGCCTGTATCGGTGGAGTCATTTACATTTGTGTTTTTTTGTTTTTACATTAACAGTATTACTTAAAATAAAATTAAATTAATCACTAATAAACAGATATTACATCGCGTTCGGCAGCAAAAACAGGTAAGAAGTACGACTAATTTATAATTGAAGGTATACAAAAATAATTTTATTTATGTTAACGTGGAATCGTGACAAAGAATATGACATGCGAAATAAACAGTTGAGACACAGAATTGCTGAGGCAACCCACCACAATAAAATAATATTAATTTGTGTTGCAGACAGCTTCCATACAAATGAGAAATGTTAATAAGTTTGTTGCTATTTATAGGAACACTTGCAATCCATTCATTCCTTTTATAATATGTAGTGAAGTAATAATACACATCCAGTTATTCCAGCCATCTGGCTTATTTTAAAATAATTAAAAAACAAATTTTTCTGTTTCTTCGTAAGACAGGGAAAGTAACCATTTGTTTATAATAATTTTCGCGCGAGAAACTGAGGATTTACGAATGTCACAATAACGGACAATTTTATTATATATATGTGGCAATTGATTTAATCTTCTACCAAAGGAAGTTTTGAAGGAGATAAATGGTATTTTATATATTCTTGTATTTTTTGAAGGGATGATTTCAAGAGATTTTACTTTATGATGTATAAACAAGCAAGCCTTCAACAGATATAATTGACGAACCCTTAGTATTTTGCATTCTTTATAAAGCATATCAGTGGGATAACGATAAGGTTTTCGTAGCATAACCTTCAAGACTGATCGCTGAGCTCTCTCCAGGTCAATCATGTAACTTTTGGCCGCGTTTCCCCAAGCAAGAATGCAATAGCTCAAACTGGACTGGCAAAGAGCATAATAAACTTGTTTCATAACAGGCTCATCTGCACAATTTCGAAGCAACCTTATGAAAGCTTTCATATAAGTTCTATAACGCCAATGGTCCATTGAAAAGTTACATTTGGGGTTGCGTTTTTTAGAGGATGCAATTTTATTTTTTAGATGTGTAGGGGGGGTCAGTGTAAGGTTAAAACCAAGTTTGTGGGGTCGCCACCCTTGTCCCACGGCCGCCATCTTGGAAAAAAGGGTTGAAATGGTTTTAACGGTTTATCTCGTAAACTATTGGTCTCATAAAAAAAAATAGTTAACATTTTTTGTTGCAAATTAAATTATCTACAACTTTGGTTTAGTAATTTTTTGTCGCAGAACCATAAACAACAAAGTTATGAGCAAAAATGTACAGAAATTCGATTTTTCGATATAACTTTTTTTCTAATCATTTTACGAATAAATGATTTCAAATCATTTTTGTAGATCGTGTTTTGAGGAACAACTTATATTTGGAATATTTTTTAATTTAGTCAATAGTTAAGGTTTTACAGCGCTTCGAAGCAAGTACCATTTTTCAGTACTCATAACTATACATATATTATATGTATGTATTAATGATTTGCCATAAGTTTTTATCATCTTGTTTGTTTTTTTTACGATAATCTTTTTAATTATTGATTTTGCAATATTGTTAATTAATTATTGACTCTTTTCCCCCCCACCCACGAGGTAGAGTCTGGAGGCGTGTTTTTTTTTACGTGGTATCCCCAGTAGGCATAATTCACGGTGATTTTTTAAATCACAACTAATCTGTCCTCGGTTTTTTTGATGGACCAGGCTGCGGCTCAGCATCTGGTTGGCTTTCTACATTAAATATTAGTTGGAGAACTGGAGAAGGAAGTGGTGTTAATGTCGGCCGTTCATCATCAAAATCATTTTCATTTATTAATTTTGAGAGCTCCATTACGTTTCTGCAAGTCTCAAACAATGGAAGCATACTGCAGAACATTTTAGCCCTGCTTTTCGACATCCACACATCGCTCCACAGTTTCCTTTGCATTTGCAAAAAAATAATTTTAGAAGCTCAGGGGGTGCTTGAGGTTTAGAGCTCTGCACTAGCATCAATAATTTTCCACATTTTTTCCAGCCCCAGTCTTCAGGATCATTATAATTACCAAGCCACGACTGGACCTGATGGTAGACTTGGAAACTGTGAAAGCGAGCTTTGTCTTGTGTTGGAGGGAGTGAAGATAGATTAAATGTACTTTACGTCACTGACTTGGCGAATCGTTTATATCTTAGGCTGTCAAGAGAAATTATTAATTTAAAAAAATAAAATATTTTAAAAATCAATAATTGTAAAGTTCTGTAATGGAGTAGCAAATCAATAATTAATTAATATCAATATTGCAAAATTAATAATTAAAAAGATTATCATAAAAAAAAAAACAAGATGATAAAAACTTATGGCAAATCATTATTACTTTCATATAATATATGTATAGTTATGAGTACTGAAAAATGGTACTCGCTTCGAAGCGCTGTAAAACCTTAACTATTGACTAAATTAAAAAATATTCCAAATATAAGTTGTTCCTCAAAACACGATCTACAAAAATGATTTGATATCATTTATTCGTAAAATGATTAGAAAAAAAGTTATATCGAAAAATCGAATTTCTGTACATTTTTGCTCATAACTTTGTTGTTTATGGTTCTGCGACAAAAAATTACTAAACCAAAGTTGTAGATAATTTAATTTGCAACAAAAAATGTTAACTATTTTTTTTTATGAGACCAATAGTTTACGAGATAAACCGTTAAAACCATTTCAACCCTTTTTTCCAAGATGGCGGCCGTGGGACAAGGGTGGCGACCCCACAAACTTGGTTTTAACCTTACACTGACCCCCCCTACACATCGAAAAAATAAAATTGCGTCCATTTAAAGTGTCTCAGTTGGCACCGACTTGATTAACTATATGCCGCCTGTTAATGCTCCTTTCTTTAAAGTGAAAATTTTATTTTTAACTTTTTAGTTTATGTTTTTGAAGTCGGTTTTTATTTATTTTTTAAATTATTTTATTTTTCAATTTTTAGTTGAACGCATCTATAACTTATTTGTATTTAGTATAATAGGGGCTTCTATACGCGCTACTCAAATGAGACAGCACCGCAATTACGCAACGTAAATTCAGTATCAAATTGACGCATCAGCATACCTAGTAGGTAGTGGTATTCCTATGTAAAACTTCAATCTTAATTATTATTTTTGTGCAAAGTGAACATTTTAGCATATTGAACCGTATGAAGTAAGCCCAACAAAAGGTAACTGCTGTAAATCGTTGAGGAATTCCCTCGACTGTTTATGGTCTTCATCATCAGACCTGTAATAGCACTTATAACCCACATGAGTGCAAAGTTCTCATCAATAGAAATGAATTAAGTCCAAACACCAGGTAATTGCTGTAAATCGTTAAGGAGTTCCTTCGACTGTCTATGGTCTCCACCATCAGACCTGTAATGGTACTTATAACTCATATAGGTGCAAAGTTCTCATTAATAGAAATGAATTAAGTCCAAACACCAGGTAATTGCTGTAAATCGTTGAGGAGTTCCCTCGATTGTGTATGGTCTCCATCATCAGACCTGTAATGGCACTTATAATCCATATGGGTGCAAAGATCTCATCAATAGAAATGAATCAAGTCTAAACACCAGGTAATAGCTGTAAATCGTTGAGGAGTTCCCTCGACTGTCTTTCAGCTCCATCATCAGATCGACCCCCGACCTTCATTAAATAGTACTAGTAGTAGTACTTTATTAAAATACTTAAAATACGATACTTTAAAATACGATTTTCGAAGGTCGCCCTCGATTTCTCTGGGATGCCATCATCAGATCCTGGTTTCCTTATCATGGTACCATTCTGAAGATATCTCCCTTCCACAAAAAAAAATCATCCAATTCGGTTCATAAACAACGAAGTTATTCCTGAACACACATAAAAAAAAACATATATACGGTCGAATTGAGTAACCTCCTTCTTTTTTGAAGTCACTTTTTTAAAAAAGTAGGAGTTAACGTTTTTAAATGTTGTCAATTGCAACAAGCCCAAACACGGTCAGGATACAGGACTGACTGTTTGGCCGAATGAGTAGAGACCCTAATTGCGGAGCCAAGGGTTGCGGGTTCGAATACCGCCAGGGACACATATTTATGTGCATGAACATATCTATTTGTTCCGTGTCTGGGTGTAAAGAGTATATGTATATATATTATAAAAAAAGAATATTTAAGTATGTACCTATACCAGTTGTCTAGTAGGTACCCCATAACACAAGCATAATACTTGTTTACTTTGGGACTAGATGGCGCTGTGTGGAACGTCCCAGAGTTATATATTATTCAGTTATGAAGTTCCAAAGCCTACCTTGCGGCTTCATTATCAGATCAGACCGATTATTATTATTGTTTTGTCATTAAAATTATACACAGCTGCCAAATTTCATAATGGTACAACAGTAAAATTAGACGTGGGTGAAATTGAATTTCATAAATTCCATTGCACTTGTCTATACAGGCAAAGTTAATAAAACTGTGAAAACATTTTTGAAGTAAAATAGAATGATAATTGGTTAAAATGAATTGTCATTTAAGACGTATGTTAGCAGATATAATATCATAAATTCTATTGATAGAGCTCGCTCAAACTTTGTTACTAACTGAATTTATTTAAGTAATTGTATATATTTTTTTAAATAAACATGTTAATAACTAAAACCCACTGATTGATTTCAGAATGTTAGGCGTACTTAAATTTATAATTTTTTTATCAATTTAGGCAAGCACTGCTGATGTGTTGCTCTGATACAAGGGCCAATCAAATAACTTCCGGTAATGGTATAAAAAACATAGATATTACAATAAGTAATACTTTATTTTTCAACATACTTTTTTTTCTCTATTTTAACACATTTTTATTAATACACAGCCAAAAATCTTGTTTATGGGTATCTAAAAACTGCACTAGTGCACCCGTATATATATATATACATTTCTTTTAATTTTTGGATATTTATTATTTATCAAATTATTAAACACCACCGACTTCGAAAATATTTTTAATTTTATCCGTTTGTCAAGGATCACTAAACTGATTTTGACTAAACTCGCAGTTGAAATAATGATAGGTACACAGGATGTGTGTCGATGTGCTATTAATAGATTTATATGTCTAAAAACTAAATAACCCGAATAGTGGGATATAAACAGATTGTGACAGTGAAAACGGTACTATGAGAAACTGTATCTCTAGTAATATACGTCTGCTCTTAATTGGGAATGCTTGGTGGGGTAGAAACTGAGAGTTTTAAGTAAAAAAACCGTAGCGTTAAACGACGACCGAGACCTCTGTGAGAGCGGTTCCATGTCGTGATGTATTTTTAATCAGCCGACCGGACACCGCACTATGTACTGAGTCTCCAGGGGTAGTTATATTTCAATATTACCAGTTTTTTTTTAATGTTTAGATAAACCAGGTGGTTTTTTCATGTCTTTAAAAATTTTGATATTATAGTCTTCGTTGAAAATAACAAAATACGTATTTTTCTCTTAGGATCAGTAGTAAAATATTGAATTATGGTGCCACAAAGTTATCGTATCTATTATTGTAGAGATGTGCGGGTGATGGAAAATTGCGTCGGTTGGTGGCCGCCGGCGGAACGCCCCTGTTTGCCACACCCGTGGTAGCCTTCCTCGTACGCAATATTTATATTTCTCACGGTGACTACGCTGTATAGTAAGTTCTTTAAAATGTTTTCATCTGTGAATTTTTTTTAAAAAGCATTTTTTTTTATTAGGTAAAATTCACATAGTCTCTAATGTCTAGAACTTTTTTGGAAAGTGATGAAATAATCTACTTGTATGTTATAACCAATGACCAAGTGATAAGTGGAACACTATTATTAATACCCAGACAATAAAACTCACTAGAGGTTTTAAGAATTATGTCTTTTATTTAAGAGCAAATTGATAAAAAATCGTTTTTTATTTATTTATTTTTAGTGTTTTTATCACTTTTTATAGCCAGTTTGAACATAATCAGACTTACACACAACGAACAGTCTACTTACTACTGCCCTTATATGCCCCTTGCCCTTCATCGACACCTATCATTCACTCGGAGTTGGAAAATGGAAAAGCGTATTAGAAAGAAAATGTTTAGTGGAATGACGAAATAAAAGAAGAATACATTTAATGTAAAATGTATTTAATCTGCTCCAAAATCTGTTTCACGGTATACAATATTTGACTGGCAGACGGGCGTTTGGGGAATCTAAAATGAAGACGGGACGCGATCTCTAGACAGAAAATTTGGACAAGTTAATAAATATAATATCACCCCTCGGTAAGTTTGGGAGTAGATCGTGCATCTCTTTCGCTCTAGACGTTTCTGTTATTATTTCATCTCGGTCTGTATGAAGCGGGAATCACGCGGCGTGTGCTACTGACATTTAATAAACTTGTGCACGAGGATTAGAAGTTCGTGGCGGTGGATACGTTTAAGACAAGTCGGAATTAAAAGTCGTGAGTATTTTGTCTACAAAAGCTCAGAGTTTTAAACATATAGTGTCATATACATATAATATACATAGCACTAACACGTGTCGTAAGAAATATAACAAACTTTCTCTTATAGTAATCGAAAAAGAAAACCTAGGCGATGATTTAAAAAACTTTTGAAGAAGTTGGCATCAAGTTAGATATTAATTCCTTTAATATCTAAATTGTATCACAAGGTCTTTGTAGCGAATTGTGCCCTATTTATTTTTTTAATATTATTTTGATTATGACATTTTATTTATTGCTTTAACCATGGATTATTACAAAAGGTGTTAGCATAAAAGTACAAATTGAGTAGAAGCACTCTTTTGCGCTTACCGTCTAACCACTCTTCCTCTAGTTAGCTGGTGTATCTTTGGTAAGCCTCAGTCCGGTTCCAGTCCCCGAAATCCCTGCGCGCCAGTCCGTCGCACGCACCCACGCGAAATTGCGTTTGACAGTTTCGATACTACAAAAAGACATTTCTGACTCTATTAAAACCATGATTAAAACCAAAAGCTGCTGTCAAATTTGTTTACTCCATGGGTGTTAAGTTTTCGCGACGATTTGAAATAAATTTTGAATCTCGCATGAGCATTTTTATAGACATGGATACTTGACTATCAAAAAACGGATAAAGTGTGAGTGGGACTTGCATAGAAAGGGTTCCGTACCATAAGTCATCACATTACCTATTTTGTTTTTTTTAATCCAAATCAAAAGGTTAGAAGCTGCGAACCCGACTTCTTTGTATCACGACTAAACAAATTGAATTTGTTAATTCTAATTATAAGGGTTCTTTTTTCGATTTTGATGGACGGAACTTGTCCTAGCACGTACAGTGTAGAATACTGTAGTCAGAACGTTTAAATGAATACTTGTATATTATGTAGATAGCGTATTTATTTCGGTTTTGGCAGTTTTCTCTCGATTATTCCCAAACTAATCTATAGAAGTTATTGGAATCACTTTTATTTAACCTTGTACTCAATATCCACTCACAAGATTTTTTTAAGGTTTTAAATGCCAGGCAGACACGAGAAAACTATATTTGTGCTGAAGATAGAATTATTAATCATAGATTCAGTCTTTAGTACAGTTCCAATCAAGCTTTATGGCGAATGTGAACATAGGCACAAGTCGCGTCGCAGTAACCAGTTGTAGGTGTAGCGGGACGCAGTGGAGCGAGGGGCATATGACTGAACCTGCGCAAGCACGCATAAAGCGTTATATTCTGATCTGCCAAAAAGTTTGATTGGAACTATAATGTGTTTTAAAATTTTCATTAGTGGCTATTAATAAGTAATCAATAATAAATATGAAATAAATAAAGTCGATGGAATTTCGTTTAAAAAATAGTCTCAATACTCGTCCATCGCCGTTACAGCTGCACACGTCAAGTTTCGAGACACTGCAGAGCGAAAGCGCGCTTCCGGAGTTAACTGATACCTAGTTATTAGAAAATTAATTTTACATTCTCAAGTCATTTTGTGTTGTTCCCGAGCTACTTACATTAGAACGATGGAGCCTACGAATTAACAGTTTAGTCAACACTATATGGGAAACTCGTCAAGTTGTCATTGGAAAGACAGTTTCCACGTACGTATAGCAAAGGAGCGTATAGTGTGTTTGTACGACTTCGAATTCTGTGCGATACTTTTTTTTCAAAAGCAGGGCAAATTATTTACACGTAACTTATGTTGTATGAGTGTCGTGATAGCCCAGAGCGCAACGAACCTGTCTCAAATTTATAAGGCCATAGGGCCATGGTTCGAATCCGGGCGTGTACCAATGAGTTTTTCTGACTTAAGTACATTAACTATCACTGACTCCGTGCCTCGGAGAGCACGTTAAGCAGTCGGTCCCGGATGCGGTCAATGGATGGCGGTCGTTACTATCCCCAACCCGCAGTGGAGTAGCGTGGTGGATTTAAGCTCCAAACCCCCTCCTTACCCTGGGGGAGGCCTAAGCCCCTGCAGTGGGGTAACATGGGCTGACGATGATGATGATGATGGTGAACTTATGTTAAATCACTTTTTAAAAGGTAAATTTGTTTCTGCATATCTCTCCACCATAATTCTATGTGTACAATGTTTTGTTATTTGTATTTTCTGGTCATCTGTATTTTATCGATTTTCAAGTTTCGTGTTGTATCGTGATAGCCGAGTGGTGGCGACGCCGCTTCTTGTTTAGAAGGTCGTGGTTCGAATCCCAGAAACAAATGAGTTTTTCTGACTTAAGTACTTACATAACTATCATTGACTTCGTGCCTCGGAGAGCACGTTAGGCCGTCCCGATTGCCGTCACCAAATGAGAGTCGTTAAAGTCCACCAACCCGCACTGGAGCAACGTGGTGGATTAAGCTCCAAACACTCTCATCTCAAGGGGAGGGGTAAGCTCCTACAGTGGGGAATAATAGCCTGATATGGATATGGACGTTTCATATTAATATTTATAATCATTCCCTTCATTAATTGATTGATTATTCATTATAGTTAGGATAATGATAAAAATATATCAAAATTTCTGAATTTTAAAAAGTTCATACCATAATAACAGTTTTTCATTAAAACATATTTTCATAAGTGGAACATTATTTATTTGCGTTCCGCCTGAGGCTACATCCACGTGTACATTACGTTATTCTTTTATTACGTTTCACACAAATCACATCAGTGATAGCAATTCAAGTATTAAATTGCTGTTCTTGCATTTTTTGCATTGCAAATTTCATTCATTCATGCTAATGAAAATAAAACCTGCACAGTGAAAGTTTAATTTTTCGGATGTAATCGAATGAAACCCACATTGTTTAAATTTCAATACAAATAAAATAATCTGACAATTGCTTTTCAATTGTTTTCACGATCGCAACTACACTCGAAAATTAGACACGCCAAAAATTCGAATGATTTTATACGATTCCCTCTTTGCACCAATTATTTACTTTATAAAGTCATTATATATAAGTCAAAAAGATGTATTTAGAGGAAACATGGCTAATGAACTCACCGTACGATTCTGGTATAGTCGTTTTCGCAGTGAAAGTTTTTATTTCGAAATTGAATGAAGAGATAGGCCTGTTACTAAAGTCTATACTACTACTAAGTAATGGATAATTTTAAGCCATGGTGGAAAAGGAAACCTCTCGGTGTACTATAGGATTAGCAGCATTAAACCAGCGAGAATCCACTAAAATATTTAGTAGTTTACTTTTCGAAAACGTAACATTTACCAGTTTCGTGTAGATTACACTTATTGTTGGCGAATACGCTTAGCGCAAATGTTTTGTGGTAGGATGCTGGACCCGATGATTTGCCATTCAAACATAAGCTTTGTGACAGATACCCGATAGTGTCTAACCTGGGCTTCTACATTCCGTTGACCCAGAATAGTCCCCTCTTTTAGCGCGGGTTTCGAGTTTCACCGTCCTAGGAGGTTTAGGGATTTCACCTTTGTCAGGTCACAATCGTCATTAGTGACCACATGGTCACACCATAAAAAGGTTCATAATTTACACCAAACTTCAAATTACATTTTAAGGGTGACAAAGGCACTAGAAGTAAGTGTCAGAATAGCAGCGCGTCCACCAAACGTCCACATTGTCAAAAGACACAGCCAAGAAAAATAAGAATAAGGGGTTCGAAAAATAAGATGGGTTTAAATAAATGTTTATTTATTTATGTATTCTCAACACCTATGGTTCGACTCTTCTCCAACGGTACTTCATACTTTTTTCCACTTCACGAGTTCTGAAGTAATTTGTTGTAAATAATCCGTCTACACCTGTTAACATTTCAAAAATCGATATAAATGTTCAATGACTTGACATTTCCGATGGCTGATTACGCTTTGTAGAGAATTCAAATTATGGGTAATTTTCATAATTCCTAGCGTTCAATACGACAGCGGGTATTAAGATTTTTAGTTTGCAGAGTGAACGAAAATGTGAACTTTTAAATTTCTGCTAGGAAAAAGCTTTAAATGGGTTATTAAACTTGTGATGTGATAAGTAAATTCGTTGATATTGATGATTTTAATTGTTTCTAATTATTTATTTGTAATATAAATTACGTAATTGGAATGTAATGATTATAATAAAATTATAAACAATTACGAGGAAAAAGTATCAAAATCGCAAATCAGTCGAAGAACGTACATATAAGTACATGTTATATTTTAAATAAAACACTATGAACTTATTTTCCGAATATCAGGTTCACACACTGGAAAAAAAAGACAAAAGAAGAGCGTCATTGCAAACCATCAGCTGTTTAATTTACATGGAAAACTTTCAAAGATTTCTTGAGAAGAATAATTAACCTCAACTATGTAGGCATCAAATTAATGAAAGACGATTTTTTAACAACCAGGAGTGCAGTTAAGTAAAATATGAAAATCTAAGTAGGTTATATTATATATGTAAAATGTAATAATAAAACAATAAAATATTTTTATATACTAATAAAATCGTAGTGTCCGTTTGTCTATTCAGGCTATTATCACGTCGGAATTTTCCAGATTTATTTTTTGTATAGGTCTAAAATTTTTAAGGAATGGAGTGGGTAAGTGTATGTATATTTACAAAGTAGAAATCAAAATTTCCATTTCAGTATAAGATGTATGGACACATCTATAAAAAGTAAATATGTATATGGGCTTTTCTCTGAAATGGATAAACCATTTATTCTTTTCTATCCAGAAATATTTCGAAATCCTTCGGGTAAACTTTCAAAATTGTAGAAACTGTAGAAATAAAAATAGCGCTAATGGTTGCTAAAATTGAAAGAAATAAAGTTATAGAACAACTTAAAATATGTACGAGTATTTATTTTGTTCACGAATTTGCCGAATATTTACGAAAGTTCATCTAAAAGTTCAGCTATTCCGCTATTCTACAGTAAAAAAACAAAATAAAAAGCAAATATTAAAATATTGAGATTAGTCACCATGTCAAATGAAATTGTAATAAACATGAATCATTAAAAGTATATGACTTTATTTAATCTAAGACGATGCAAACAACAAAAATCTGTTCAGATAACGTCTCAAGGATATTCGATTATTTTTGTTATTTTAAGAGGAAGGTATTCCATTCCACCAGCCCATTATGCCCCCATACAGGGGCTTAGGCTCCCCACAGGGTGAGGGGTTTCGAGCTTAATCCACCACGCTGCTCCAGTGCGGATTGGTGGAAAAGGAAAATAATTAGTAAAATATAAGGGCGAGTCCATTTCGTACTGTTATACGTACAATGTATTTAAACTGCCAAATGGCACGTAAACGCATATATCAATTTCATGATTATAACAGTTTTTGGATTTTTACCTTTACTTGTTTTGTGACAACTTGTTTCATACCAAATTTCATAATACTAGGTTAACGGGAAATACCCCATAAATTTTGATTTATTCGCGAATATTTGCGGTATAAATGGTCGAATTATTTTATTGCGTTAATTTACAAGCTTTATTCTTTTGCATCTCCAAGCAACCGTAGATCTAAAAATATGATATTCAATTTGATACCTACACGCGTTGATGAGAAAAAGGGTATTGACAAACAGATAGACAGACAGACGGACAACGAAGTGTTCCTATAAGGGTTGCTTTTGTCCTTCTGTGGTATACGGAACTCTAAAAATTATATGATAAAATTTTTAGTCCGAGCCCGTACTCACTCACGTGTGCACGAACGAGACATTCTAATAAAATAGTTTCCTTTGTTCGACGCTAATGAAATCTGACTCATGAGTGGCCATCGTAGTTTCGGTCAGGCGTTACTGAACTCAGATCAAAGACGTGACCATGAAATTCCATGTTAGGGCGCATTACCTTAACAGTGAGTGGACTACCTATTGAAATGTGCATTTATTGTATGAATTTGATTAAAGGAAATTTCACGCTATCCTGAAATTGAAGAAAGGATTTTGATATACTGTAAATATTTGCAATCCATCGCAATTCTATGCTACCTACCTATATCCGGAGGAAAACTGCCGCTTCATGATTTTGAGGTCTGGATGATTCCTAATTTTATTCTCTAGTTCCGGTTTATTGTTCACCCATATAACCATATATAACCCAACTATCCTGTATATCGAATCTTATACAGAATCAGTTATATAAAAAACCACTAAAATTAATTAATTTATAAAAGAAGAATAAGCTGTATGCTCTGTGCAGTAATATAGACATTAAAATCACCGAACTTGAATCTACTGAGGCACTTTTTGGAGTAGTTTACGTAAGATAAAGCATCTTCTAATTATACACTACAAATCACTTTTTGAGCACTAGAAACATTCACACCACTGGCAAATAAAAATTGCAAAACATTTCTTAATTCCTCCTTATTAACTTCCAATTGGAAATTATTATAAAATGTGCAAAATTAACACGCTTATATATTTTTTTCTGGTTATTAGAAGAAAGTCAGCTGTTAGACGATATATTAGTTTCCCGCCGGTGCTCAATATTCCCAGAAATATAACACGCTAAAACCATACGTTCAAAAAGACCATGAGCTTTTCTATTCCATAACTTGAATGTTCAGGCATGTACAAATAGAAATTACATAAGATATTTATAAAATCAAGAATTATACTTGAATCCACCGCCAAATATAATTTGGTTATAGGTTTGTCCCTCCTGCGATGCCATATTACATTAAGTCATATTAATATAAGGGTATATTTTATTCCAGGATTCACCAACCTGCATTGGAGGAGCGTGGTGGATTAAGCTCGAAGCATCCTCATCCCGAGGGGAGACTTAAACCCTAGCAGTGGGGTATACTGGGCCGATATGGATATTTTATTATTTGCTTAAGTAGGTATCGAACAAAAACATTACATTGTGCATTCTACATTGTTCAAAAACACTGTAAAGAATCTAGAGCATCTTTCCGCCATTATTGTAAATTTTAATTGAATGTGGGCCATTAAATAGTGTTTACTAGGTTAGGTTAACTTAAAATTATAAATTTCATTAAGTAATCATAACTAAATGAAATCTTATCTGATAATTGCTTAAACTTATCAGAAATTATTCAAATTCATGTAAAAGTCAAATCAAGCTCGGTTTTATCGCGAAACAAGGCTTGTTTACTTATTTATGAAAAAAAATTACCAAATTATACCACTCAGGTAGATTTTACTTCGTACGTCATCTAATGCGGCATTAGTAAGCGATTAAGCGAGGCCGGCGCGCCAATTATCGTTCTAATTAAATTTACGCCATATTATGACAAATTTGTTCGATAACAACGACTCTACGCAACGGTTGGTCGTACTTCGTAAGCCCTTCGGCGCATTTTGTGGCACGATAGGTAGGCGACACTTTATCGTGAGGTTAATAGTTTTTTACTAAGATATAGTTTTCTAGGTCGCCAAATAATCAACGCGATTACGTGGTTTTTTTTTCTCGGACCTATTATCTGTAGACACGTACCAGTGTATGAAAAGTAGCCACACAAAAGATGATGCCGTATTTCATCGACATATAGATTTATTTATTTATTATTTCATATCAAGTAACAAAGACTTATTTGTTAGTAAAACACTTACATTACAAGCTAAATATTAGTAACATGATATAACAGTCAAAATTATAGATAGATATTCTTTTAATTTGAATTACAAATATTTGTACCACGGATTTGCAGTACAGTGTACCTAACGAACCAACTTTGGACAAATATGAACGCGAAAACTTTACGGGTAGCGACTTATCAATTGATTACAGTGGTGCCAATCAATCAAAAAAGTATTTATTTCCTTTGTAATAGGCGCTTTTTATGAATAGCAAGCTTATCTAAAGATACTGATGTCGTATAATCTCATTTCTAATAAATACTATTGTAACAGTACTACATATACTTTATTGATAAAATCAAGATTCTGTTATATCTAAAACTGTCTAGGTATATTCCCTTTTCCGTATAATCATATAGGTTATCTGCAAATAAATGGATTGTGTCGTCTGATACATTCAAAATTATTATTCACAAAGCTTCTGGTTATTTTTAATTGGTTTTTGAGTTGATTTGCACCGCTTCTTTTTGCTTTTATAAATACGAGTAGGCAGCGTCAAATGAACGGGCCATGGAGGGAAGTACCGTAGATATTAAAGATACAAATTATACTTTCTGTTTTTTTTCGGTACAAATCATGCAATCAATTTAAAACTAACTTCTCGGTGAACTAGATACTTAAAACTTTAAACATAGCTCAAAATTAAATATTAAATTTCACACAATACCTAAAAGCGAAAAATAATTATTTAATTAACAATTATATAAAAAACCACATATTTAGTTCTATTGGAATTTAAAAAGAAAAACGTGGGGCGAGTGCATTATAAAAAACTTTTTGCAATTTCATGACATCAACCCTTCAATAAACATTGTTTCTAAAATAAAAGCAGACTATGAAATATACTATAATTTTAACACAAACCCAAATGAATAAATATTTTTTTAAACATTCAACGTGTTTCTACTAGACAACGACTTATTAAAAGAAAAATATAAAAAAATAATTAATTGTACTGGCTACACGCACTCCCATCCAAAATTAGACATAGAAGTATACGAGCCCCATTGCCCCAATGCCCATGTGGCCGTGATGTGGACCTTGGACGTAGACTTTCGTGTCACAAAAGTGCCGGTCGTACCTACGGCCACGGAGCCATCAATGATTTGATCTGCCGGGCTCTTGTGACTGCCTCTATCCCCTCATCTTTAGAGCCGAAAGGTCTTTTCAGGGACGATGATAAGAGACCCGACGGAGCAACGTTGGTATCGTGGTGCCTGGGCCGTGCTTTGATTTGGGATGCCACAAGTGTGGATACTCTGGCCCCATCCCATGTGCGGGCCACGGCCCAGAGTGCTGGCGCGGCGTCCGAGCAATTATTTCAACGCCGCAAATACTCGGGGTTGATTCCTCGCTACGAGTTTGCGGCGGTTGCAGTAGAGACACTCGGTCCGTGGTCGTCTGATACGAAAAAAATCGTAAGGGATTTGTCCACTCGTCCAGTCAGCACTGCTGGCGACCCCAGAGCAGGCGCATATATCGCACAGCAACTGAGCGTCAGTGTACAGCGTAATGGGATCGATGCCGCACGGGACCAACCTAGACGATATTTTATATTGTAAATATTACTTTAAAATAATTTTATTAACTCACTATTTATTTATTTCAATTTATTTATTTAATGCTAGATTATATGACAGTAAAGTTACATACTACGTAGTTACTTAAATTTCGAAATGAAATTACTAAAGCAATATCGACTTTTATATTAAATAACATGGCTTAAAATACTTTTATGAGTATGATAAAGCTATGCGCTATATAATTTTATGTCCTTTTTTGTACGTTCACGCTGATTGACAATTACAATAACGGAGATTGTGGTGTCTTCATTTCAGTTTGACTTATTATCAATTTATGTATACTTTTATGTCGGACAAATAAAAAAAAAAAACCACTCGAGAAAAGAAACGACTTATTCATAGAGTATGTGCGACACAGATATACCTATATATTTCTAACAACATATATCTAGATACCTTGTAGATTACCTAGGCGATCTGCAGGTTACCATATTAGTAATCTATTCATTACACATGATTTGTTTACAGTTTGAACATGTCTTCTGTAATATTTACATAGCCAAGCATAATAAGAACGTACATAGATCATTGATCAAAGTAATCTGTACACATGAATTTATCGTAGCGTTATGTATCTAGATAAGATTGTCGCGGTGACGTTAGTAATAATATTTAGGGTTTTTACGACATTATCCAAGGAACTGATACAGTTAACTTAGATTATTTTAAAAAAAGCAGTTTCTGTGAATTCCCATAGACCAAGAGAGCATGTACACTTCGTGCATAACAAACTATGAAATGTTGCGGTTTTATAGTTGTTGGTATCAATCTGTCATTTAAAGCTAATTTTATTGGTGAGTCGTAACTTTGTCGCGTTGTATGTCAGGACCCTCCAACGCCACCCAGTAATTGGCGCCGGTTTAGTCGATAGGCGTCGAGCCATGAGGGCTCGGTAACGAACGAACGAGATCCACGCTTTATGATATTTAGCGGGATTTTAAATGCCCGCCGTACCGACTAATTAGTTTGCTCTATGAAAATGTTGAACTCGTATATTCCTTCGTATTTGTGATGATATTTAAAAAAAAAATCATTGATATTTACGACATCGGATCATTAACTCCGTAGAATTTTACGTACTTCAATATCTAATTATACCACAGAAGTAGTAACATCTACACAGAGTTTGTCCTATTTAGAGAGGGTATAACTGGCATTACAATTTTGACAAACAAGTGCGAACAATAAAAAATATGTTAATCACTTTGTCAGTTTATAGACATACAACATCGACATATATGTTTCATACATGAAAATTTTAAAGATTGCATTTTCTTGATTCATTACCACGACAGGGTTGGCTATTTTATAGTTAGATAAATAAATAATTAAATTTTCATCTTGCAAAATCAACGATAAGTTACAGCTGAAAATAGAGATAGTAAAAGGCAATCTTCTTTTTTTTACGATAATATTATGATATTTTCGAGTGGTAAGCGTTCATATAGAATGCCTTTACAGCATTGGCGACTTTGGTACGTACTTGCTGTTAGACGTGGTTAGTGTGAAATAGGAGCATATTTCTATACCTACCATCTCTCTTAAATTTGTCACTTCGGTTTCAAATCATGTATCACATTTTTTTAATGTTTTATATATGTTCGTGATGCACGGATAAACTGTGATTTTGTATGAAAAATACTTTACTTACTTAAACCCTCTTCCACTGAAACACAGGTACAATAACATCAAAAGAAAATTTGAAAGAAACCGAGCTAAAGTACTTTAACCGAAAACAAGTGTACGTGTCCAAATAAAACATTTGTTCTATAATTAACTTAGTTATAACAGATAACCCGAAATATTTCAGTTCGAAACCAAAATCAATACAGATTAGGAATAGTTCCAGTCTAGAATTCGCTCGTTCAAATCCACCAAGAGACAATTCAAGGATATCAAGCCTACTTGACTTGTACGGATTCGATTACAGTATCGAGTGGCACCGAGTGGAGACGAGAATCACAAAGCGTCGGTGAACCGCCGAGCGTGTGCTGTCCGTAATCGAATTCCGGTCCACGGAGAGTCGGCGATCAAGCACGAGTTAGTGCACGTTACGCTGCTATATAGAGTAACTTGATGAGTACTTCGTAAAGTACAATTATGAGCTTATTAAGCTTTTGTTACGAAATAAAGAGGCATAATTGTTTGTTTCTTTATGTGCTTGACTGTGATTAGATTAGATTAGATTTTATGTGCTTGACTGTGATGATTTTATATCTGTAATCAAATTCCAGCCCATGGAGAGCTGCCTAACAACTAAGAGTTAGTGATGAGTAGTTCGTAAAGTATAATTCTGAATTTACTGACCTTTCGTTATGAAAGGAAGAGGACTCAATGTTTATGTGCTTGGCTGTGACTATCTATGCTCTATCTGCAATTAGATTTTGGTCCGAGGAGAGCTGTCGATCAAGCTAGAATTAGCATTTGTCACGCTGCTATTTAGTGTAATGTGGGGAGTATTTCATACAGTATAATTTTGATTTCATTGAGCGTTTGATATAACGAAAGAAAGAGGGCTTAAGGTTTGCGTGTTAGATTGTGACTGTTTATGCTCTGTCCTTTAACGAATTCTGGTCCACGCAGAGCCGTCGATCAAGCACGAGTTAGTACATGTTACACTGCAACGTGTATATAGAGTAACTTGATAGGTATTTCGAAATATATATATATAGTTTACAAAGCATTTGCTATAAAACGAAGTTTGCTTAATGTTGAAATGGTCGATTTCCATTGTCAATCCTCTGTTCCTCACTGCATACCGCTCCATGGAGAGCCTCCGACTAAATACAATTCAGTACACGTATAGTGGAAGATTAATTAGAAAATCTTCCACACCTTAGAAAATTTTAGATTTAAGGCAACACAAACATAGGACTCTATGAGGAAAAATTAGATTCTTCTTCGATTACATACAGAAGCTATGAATGAAATGTTGCGGATGAGCAGGTGGTAAGAAGTCTATACCACCACCGCTCTCTAGGAGAAAATTGTATATTGCACTGCAACTGCGTAACACATTATCGACAATACAACGGTTTCTTACCCCCCATTGACTGCTCGGCGGTGCATCGACTGGTGGAGTAGTTCGTGTATATCTGTAACATTTAATAACTCAATTTCGACTTACAGTCGTTTTTTGGAACTGTCATTTGAACTGTTCCTGTGTACCGTAAATATTTTTAAATTTTTTAGAAGTTTTAAAGTGAATGATTTAATAAAAGCTTTCAAACAATTCGAGTCTACAATCAACCGCTAAAGAAATAAATTATATCTCACGAAAAATTATGAACAGCTGAAGTTACTTTCTACGTCGTCTTAGTTATTCGGATCGATTCGATATCGACATATTGCCACAATCGAGATATTTCTAGCCTGTTGCTAGTGATTGCGGCCTGTCTGGTGGACGAGGCGATTCGATTCGACGCAAATCGAGTAGATACACGACCGATGATTTACTATGCCACTACTGAATTATTCGAGAAATAGCAGCATGTGGAACAAAATTGAGGAGTGTCCTGTCCTATCTGAAGATAGACGCCAACTATTAATACTGTTCTAACACTAACACATTGCATGTACCGATATTAGAATTGAATAGATCGGGACTTCCGATATTGTAAGCAGATAGTGCTTACCCACAGTACCACTAAACCAAAACGAAAATTTATTATTTAATTATTTATTTAAAATGTTATCTTGTATGCATTTTATCTTAAATGCATATCAAATTAAAAGAAAAGGTTTTCATTGAAATAGGAGTTTGCAAGAGTTTTTAATGTCACGTTTTAGAACTTCCTCATCATCATCAGTGTCTCTCCTTCAATCAGTTATGCAACTGAAAGGGATAAATCCCGATATACCGAAGGGTCTTGGTTATGGAAGGGAGTGTAGGTCGTCGCAGCTGAGAAAGGGAACGAGGGGATTTTTTATATCCGACCGGTTTACATGCAACCTGTAGCCAGAGAAAGAAAATGGGAGAAGTGGATAAATATTATACTGTGTACATATAAAAATGGTGAGACGATAAAGCTGCATTTATGGGTCTTCCTCAGATGTTTTGCTGTCTGCCTCGGGAATTTTATATAGTTCAGCTGCTGCTGCCTTTACTCCTTGTCTATCTTCTGCTAGCCTGATGCGATCCCGGTGGTTACGTTGGTGCAATACTAATAAGTATGGCATGTCTTGATCCAGAAAATCTCTCCAGGTGAATATTGGTCTGCCTTTTTTCTTTTTGCTTGCGAACAAAGAGTCCATAATAGCATGTAGAGGATAGGTTAGTATTTACCGCAACCGTGGGAGTTCCATTCTGCGGGGCTTTGTCTTTAACTACGTGTATTGAGTTTCGGGACCCGATTTGCAAATTGCTTATGCCGTTATTTTTAATGTTGTTCTGTTTTCCGCAGTTCTTTTTCAGTAATCCTTCTCGTAGTTTGTGTAGTTAATGATGTCATGGTTTAAGGAGCATTTCCATACTTTAAATAGGAGGATGTATTTGTCGCTTTTCTTCATTATAGTTATATGTTACATAGTAGGTAGTTGGGGCATTTTTCTTGGCATGTGTTCATAATAGGAGATTCTACGCACTTTTACAGTCTTTGTTATTGTGTTTTTTATTTACCTTTGTTATTTACCAGGTTTTTTGTTAGGTATACCTTCTGCTACCCCCAGCATATAATACTTTTAGAAATATACCGTTAATTTCGTCTAAGGCTTGAGCGATTGGCTTTTGCAAGCGCGGTCAATTTAAGACCGTAAGTCATGGCCGGTGAGGTAACTTTTTTGTAAATAAGTTCTGCAATTTTCTAATCTAGTTTATTTGTTGAGTACACGGTAGAAGAATTTTGGGATAAATTTAATTATTTACTACACATTAAATTTAATATTTACAGTAGCTTTTTTCTGTCATGCGTAACTGTTATATAAGTGCCTTTATAGGTACTTTATTTCTTGGACTGGGAATATCATTGCGCCTCCTAGTAGAACAGAAATTTATCGACGGTAGGACCGAATGGGTCTTGTGTAACGTATCTAGTTTTTCTTCTTTTAAAACGAATTCTATTTATTTCGTAAATTTATCTACTATTGGTTACGAAAGCAGACTCCGCCTCGAACAACGTACAAAAAACTACAAATAACATTTCAACAAACTAAATACAGAAGTACATACGTCCAAAAATGTTGTTTATTCAGTAACTGATAGCCCCATTAAAAATTTCTTAACATGATTTTAAAATTTATTAAAACATGTAACTTTTTATAAAATTAGTATGGGTCATACATTTGCGCATACACGGGATTTAAATTTAGATTTTCGCGCATATAATGGATTTTGTAATTTTTAGCGCATTTTCTTGAGGTTTCAACATGACAGTCCATTTACTTAATATATATTTCCAATGTTAAAAGCGTGCCACAAATAAGTATGGGATTGTTTCGCGTGTTTACAATCTGTATATAATAGATATTTGTGTTGTACTTATTATAGTTTATTTTGGCGTTCAAATGTTAACATAAATAGACTTTTTAAACTGGATCGTTATATTTCACTGTCTACATATCTATAGCTCACACGTCAATAAATTGTTTGGAAACAAAACATTTTACGAACTCACGAACTTTTGCGATCAGCGTCGATCTGTTCGACGTATATTTTAGTAGATATTTAAAATAGCTAAAAGCTTCGCTCCCTCGTGTTTCGCGCTGTCGCCGCGGTGCCAAAAATGCTGCATTATTTTGTCAATTGATCGCAACGGGTACAGAACCTTTTAGTGTCGTTTTAGGGGAGCTCGGCGTTGGTACGTGCATTTCCATTAACTGAATGCTTACTCAGTGCTTTAAAGCTCCGATGAAAGTTCTAGATGATTTTAAATATATAAAATAAGTAATCTATGATGAGTTTATGTTTCAACGCGTGCATTTTCTATTTATCTCACAGAGGAAACAAAATTCGTGTTCATTGCAGTAGAGATAGCATTTCAGTCTTTCAGAGTAACCATCTTATCATCAGTTGATGTTGCTAATCGAATCGAAACATCTGACAACGACCGTTTGACGACACCCGCGCAACCGTCTTCACACCCACCATTTCTATGCACGTTCGCTGCGTGGTTTTAAGTATACTACAAAATATACCGCAACCTGTTGTAAATTTTGATACTTTAAAATTTAAGTTTTATTGCTTTTTACTTAAAAATAATATAATATAAAATATAAGGTTCACATTATTATTATTAATTTCGTCTCAGTTTGTGCTCATGCAGTCTTTTCATGTCGAAATATAAACTGAGGCCTGGCTTGACAATTTTTAATGCACCGCATGTTACAAAATGTAATAATTATAAGAAAAAATTAGGTTATTATTGGTGTTTTTGTTTAAGGATGGCTAATTAATCGTTTACAATTAATTCTCCATCAACATCTAATATTTACAAACATCAAGCCGTTACAGATGAAGAACATGTACTGACTGACAGAATTATTTAACGATTCAACTATTCGTGGCTCACAGATTGCAACGATTTAGGTAACTTTAAGCTGCATTACACAACCAATGATAAAGAACTATGGCAGCCTTAATTAGAGCTATAACTGCACTTGTAGTTATAATGGAACGCCTTGAGTAAATCAGATAATCAAATAGTATTTAATTCTTAGATTGTTCTAAATGAGACAAACATTTAACATATGAAATAACCTATCCGGAGACATATTTTTCATTATAAAAAACTAATAATAATAACGTATACATCACAACAATGTCTAGGCACCAAACTAAGCAATTAACTTGTGTTTCGGGTACCAAGCGAAGACACCACATCCATATAACAACCAAGACCCGGTACCAGTATCAACATTCATCATATAAATACTGATCCGACTTCGGATTCGAATCCGGGATCCCCAGCGTCGTAGTTAGGGACGCTACCCACTAGGCCAAGCGGTCGTCATTTGTTAACTAGGCATTTCTTTAAAAATAATTCGATTTAAGAAAGAACTGAAGAAACACGTATGTTTACTAGAGAATTTTCATATTCAATTTAATAACTGGGATACTGGTTCAAAATGGGCATTTTGGAGGAAGCTCACTAAAATCTTAGCCTGTGTAAAATAGTGATTAAAAATTAAAAATAATTAAAAACAACCGAAACTTGAGTATATTGACAAACTAAAAAGACCATACGTCATTATGATAAGTGTGTCTGTTTTAAACATTAACTTAAATTACGAATGAAATTTAATTTCAGAATTTTTATTTGCCTTCCCAGTACAAATTTTGCATGTGCGTCACACTTTCAATTTCAATTTTCAATTTCATAGTGAACATGTAAAAATATTATTTAGTCTATATTTTAGTGTGTGGTGTTTGTTTGCTCACGTTTTTGTCACAACGATGCAGTATTTCTATGTACATACATACATGACGCTAAGCCGAAATACAAACTCGTAGCACACACGGGCGAAGCCGCGGGCGATCAAACTTGGTTAAAACAGAAATAACACCGATGTGTAGACCACGTGGGCGTAGCCGCGGGCTAAAAGCTAGTAATATTATAGACATCAAAGTAGAAATCATGAAACAGCAGTTTTATAAAATTTTCCGTAAGTCTGGTTAGGGTTTAGCTCATATACATAGTTAGTTATATACGTCGAAACAAGCACTCAGGTAGACAAGATAAAGCCTCTAGGCAGCCGCGTTGCGGGATGCGGTAGTACGACCTCGGGACGGCGGGGGTCACATTTTGCATTAACGGTCTCTCCCACAGCTTTAAAGGAATTTTAAAACCTATTAATGTGTTAGAAGGGACGTCCATTACGCGGGTTAAACTCTTTCACCTCAAACATAATATGCGGTAAGCAGATTTGTATTGTTTCTGTTGATGTGCTTGGATTTGCCTACATGTTAACTTTGAGGCTCAATATGAAATTTCTGTTTTTAGATAAGCTGAAAATTATGAGGGTTACTGCTGCTCTGGTCACCATCAAAAACTGTCTTCGAGACACAAACACAAACACACTTGCGCATCTATGTGCTATTACTTTTTCATCAAGACATATGTTAAATCTTAAATTTACATCATTAAGGTTCAATCTCGCCTATCCCATTCTGATTGACCGGTTGGCCGAGTGGTTAGAGACCCTAACTGCGGAGCCGAGGGTTGCGGGTTCGATTCCCGCCCGGGACAAATATTTGTGTGCATGAACATGTCTATTTTTTCCGTGTCTGGGTGTAAAAGTATCTATATATGTATATATTATAAAAAAAAGAACATTTAAGTATGTATATCAGTTGTCTAGTACCCCATAATACAACCAAAATACTTGCTTCTTTTAGGACCAGATGGCGCTGTATGGGATGTCCCAGATAATATTATTATTTCATACTTAATTATTAAATAACTGCTTAATTACGCAATTTTTTTTGGTAGTGATTGCTTCAAAAATATAAATAAACACATGTTTAAATAAAAACGTATGTAGCCCACAAATGTGTGTGTAAAAGTCTGTAGTATTTTTTATCATTGGCCATTTCACAAGCCGTTAAAAGTAGATTTGTATAAATATTTCAAAATATTCATTACCTAACCAAATTGCATAGTCAAACTCTGTTCTAGTCTAGTAATCAATAATACGAGCATAATACTTGCTTACTTTGGGACTAGATGGCGCTGCGCGGGATGTCATATAGATATTATTATTATATGTGAACAAAAAATCATATTTTTTGTTATAAAAGATCCTACAAGCCCTTGAAATTCACTTACTATAGGAACATTATTACCAGGTTCTCAGATAAAGAAGAAAAATAATTTGAATCGTTTAAATATCGATACTTACTCCCACAACATTTACCGCCCTTGCTAAGTAGTTCGACGCGTGCCATAGTTGTCATTCGGAAGATTATCTATCAAGATGGCAACCCGGGGCATCCAGTTGGGTACAAGATCGATAAAGTGATTGACATGTCGGGGAGGCAGACGAGGGGTACGAATAGCTTATCAATTATTCTAACTCCAAAACATAATACCTACATATTATCATGCTACTATTCCAATTTAAACTATGAGCGTTAATATAACTATAAATAAATTGTTAGTAGTAGGTACACTGTTTTCAATAAAAGTAGTATTAATTAAGAATTGTCTCTACATATGTTTATTTATTATTATAATCCTATCTGATTTGTGTCGGCAATCGGCAGAGAAATTAGAGATATGCATGTGTTCTTATTGTTCGATTCATTGATATAGTTCGATTATAGCAGTAATGCCTAATATTCCGGGAGGTCACGACAAATTTGATCACGATCTCCAAAGTGGCCTACTCTGGGTTGACATGATAAAGAGCAACTGATGGTAAATATGTCGGTTTGCCTGTGCAGAGAGGCGCTTTAACTTTATATGGCGCTTGGAAAACTGGTTATCGTGACCAAAAAAAAAACGATAACCAAAGTGGCGGGATTTGATACAGAATTAAGTACTAGTTGTATGTTAATGAAAAACATAAAAACTGACCAAATACTCGGTTGCGTTATTTAGTAATCTTCGTTCAAAGATACTTCTTATAATCTAAAAAAAAACGATAAGGTAAGTGGCTTAATTTGATAGCGAATTAAGTAGTTTTTTTTTTGGTCACGATAACTAGTTTTTCAAGTGCCATATAAAGTTAACGCAACCACTCTGCGCGGGCAGACCGACATATTTGGCATCAGAGAGTTGCCCTTTATTATGTCAACCCAGAGTAGACCACTTTGGGGATCGTTACCAAATTTGTCATGACCTCTTGGACTATAAGACGTCAATTGACTAAAAAGCAGATTACTTCCAGTGTATCTTAACTACAAATACTAAATGCCTAAGAAGCAGATCACCCATAATGTACAGTGAGTATAATTCTGACTGACAACTATTAAATTTGATATCTTTAAATAATGTGGTTTAAATATGAAATTGCCATGTTAACCTGGCCTATTAAAATACGAAATATGACAAGCTGAATATGACTTGATTTACAGTATACAATAATTTGTCTTTTCTTTTCCAAGTGTCAGTATCTAGCAATAGTTTTTATGTATTTTTTTAAACGGTAACATAGGTTTATAGTTATCTGGTGATCGTCGATCTTGATTGATAGTATAATTGAGTTACGACAAAAGAGTTTTTAAATAAATTGGCACATTATACGTTGGAGCGACATACTGTTGTTGCGAAATAATATATAGGCAACTACAACGTTTAGGCATTTAAAGTTAGGGAATCTGCTGCAGTGGTATTTTACATTTTAGGCACTGTGCTTATTTATAACTCTACAATTTTATAATACTATAGATATTCTTCACAATGCACAACAACTAAAGTTTCTGTAATAAAATAATGATGCGTAAATCGGAAAACATCTAATGAGGAATTAATAAATTTTCCTTCAAGGAGAATCGTACCTTAGATTAAATAATTTTGTGACAACTTAATTTTTAAGGTTCCGTCCCAAAGAGAATCAACTGGAACCCTTTTACTAAGCTCCACTGTTGGTCCGTCTGTCTGTCACAGGGCTGTATAGACTGAACCGTACTAGCTAGACTCTTGAAATGTTCAATTTGTGGTCGCTATAACAACAAATAATGAAAATAAAAAGTTATAAATTAAAGGGGATTCCTATACAAGAAACGGGTTTTCTTCGACCCAAACAGTCACGTAATTATTTGGTGAAATTTTGGTAACTACCTAGGAAAACAGTATTTCCATTGAAAGTTTTCAAGATGACGCAGCCAAGCGTGTAAAGGTAGAACAAATATATTTCTTTTTTTTTTAATTCGACAACTAAAAACCTACATACGTTCAAGTTAAATTATGGAAGTTTACAGCAATTTAATGTCATATATGATACACAGCCGCCGCAGGCCACGGCTCACAAACTGCTATTTGTCACGAGTTGTCACCTCACAGACCGTTTCACCGCAATGCATCCTTTTGCATTGTCCACGTAACGTACTCTGTTTTCGTATGACATTCCTAAAATAATTCGCTTGTGTGTGAAAAATTTCCTTTTTTAAGTTCAGAAATTGTGTTGTTTTAATGTATGAACTTACTTTTGAGGGCCTTGCTTGAAGTACCACTATGGTAAGTTCAGTCAAATGATCCGAAAAGGTGACGTAATATTAGGTTTCATCGTTTTTATTTTTCCTTCTATGTCTGGAGAATTTTCGTACCAAATAAATTATATTTTGATAGAATTAATGGGGTAGACGGGTTCTCGAGTGAAGGCCACGTATTGGGAAGCGAAACGTTGGACGCCCCCCGGCCAGTTGGACTGATGACCTGAAGTACCATACCGGAGGTAATTGGATGCGGAAGGCGGAGGACCGTGTGTGGTGGCGAGCCTTGGGAGAGACCTATATCCTGTAGTGGAGAGACACGGGCTGCTGCTGATGATGATGATGATAGATACAAAAGATTAATTGCAGTAACAAAAAGTTATTAATGTTAAGTAAACATTTTGTAGAAATATTATAAGCTTATTTTTAACCAAAATATCGTAATAAAAACGTAATTAAATCAACCTTTATAAAATGCGAGTCTAGAATAGGGTACCCAAGTGTATGAACCTCACGTTGCTACTTGTGTTATATCGAACACGTACCGTTATCATGTTATCATACTTAGACCTAATCCGAATAAACAGAAAATATATTAAACAATAATCGCAAATAATTTTTATTTATATTAGGTACAAGTATTTTACTCATCCCTCCGACGACGTACACCCCACTTAAAGTGATAATGTCCTTTTTTTTAAATTTCGTTTTAGGTAGGCATCTAAACATTTATAGCAGTTTAGGAAATTAAACACAATATTTTTTAATAAAACTAATGTGATAGCCGAGTGGTCGCAAGCCCATTTCTTGTTAAGAAGGCCGTGGTTCGAATCCCAGGGCATGGATCGATGAGTTTTTCTAATTTATGTACATAAATATCACTGACTTCGTGCCTCGGAGAGCACGTTGAGCTGTCGGTCGCGATTGCCGTCAGTAGATGGCAGTCGTTACAAACCACTAAGCTGTATTGGAGCAGCGTGGTGAATTAAGCCCCAAGCCCCCTCATTTCGAGGGGAGGCCTAAGCCCCAGCAGTGGAGTATTAATGGGCTGATGGATTGGAACTATTTAGACCTTTTTGTTGACCTTTCTAACGGAATGTGTGACGAGGTTCTTTCCTGTTGTCAATATTTATTTACCATGGAACATATGTTATGTGAACGACTTGTTTAAAAAAAAAAATCGTAAATTCTAGAAAGAGTGTGAATGTCCAAAATCGGTAATAAAATCGTTGGGGTACAATGGAGGCAGCATAGTCTTAATGGAGGGTAAGACCTCTCAAGGAATCCGTAAAGTGACAAGTGCTTTGAAAACGATTTCATAAAGCACGAAATTCCACTATTTGGTGGGGTTTTTTTTATGGTCGGTTATTGACCAGTATCTGCCAATGATTTTTTAATTTTTACTTGGACACCTTGATTTAAGGAACCATTACAGATTTCCCTTTATGTACACGGTCGTTGTTCACATAAATGTTGTGTTATTTTAGGTGATAAACAGCGTAGGTAATTAAATCTCCAAAACTACTTGTGTGTGTCCAAAGTTACTTGCATTAGCCAAATTTAACTACAGTAAATAAATAGTGAAGGTAGTGACTGAAATAAAACACCCTAGTAGCAATTACGGTCCCGGTCGTTCAAAATGTCACACGTGAAATGTCGGCCTATTTTAAAGTTTCCATCCGGCTTTAGGCTTGCGTTCGCGTAGAGTTTAAAGCATCAATCAATTGGCCGCCGATGTCGATGTCATTTATGGAGTCAACGCTTTAGCTGCCCGAGTTGAGTATACGTTATGTATTTTATTTTGAAATACGCGTATTTCTTTTAACAAGTTTATTTGATAGTTGTTACAGTGCGATTAAGTTATATTTACCCAGACTTTGTATAGAAAGAAAGAAAAAAAGAAAATTAAATGTAGAAAAGTAGTAGATTTGTATTCTTATCCAGAAACCGGAACCATTTCTTGGAGTAATTTCTATTTTAGGTGTGATTTTTTGCGGTCGAGCTTTTTAATAAAAATTTGTGGTCGAAACTATTGTTTGGATGCAGATTGAGAATATCTAATTGAACCAATTTTAACAAACATGGATGGAGCGTAATAAATGAGCTATGTATAAGTGCGGCGGTAAAGAAAGATTCTATAAATATCAATCTCTATCGCAAACAGAGAGACTCGTTTAAATGCGCTCGGGTTGTTGTTCAATAATCACGACTGAGCCCTAAAATGTCATAGAAAGGAACTCGTTCTAAGACATTTTAGGGCTCAGTCGTGATTTATGTATTTATGTACAAAAACAATATTTAAAGGAAGCGTACAAAATATATTATATAAAAAAAAATAAAAACCGACTTTTTAGTTTATATTTTTGAAGTCGGTTTTTATTTTTTTTTTTTGAAAATTAATTTATTTTTCAATTTTAGTTGAACGCATCTGTAACGTATTCGTATTTAGTCTAAAATGAGTATAAATGGGGCTTCTAAACGCGCTACTCAAATAAGACAGCACCGCGATTACGCAACGTAAATTCAGTGTCAAATACTGTGTTAAGTTTATAATAAAATAATAACTATTTTAATATTGATAAATATTTCTAATAAAAATAAAGTAAATAAAAGTAAATAATAAATGCCGATTAATATAATATTTGAGATGTAACGTTATGTGAAATGTAATGTTAATTTGTTTTTGCTCCCCACGTGACAGGCTGTGCCTAGTGTGGAGAGCATTGATGTCCTGTGTTGCGTTATTTATGAATTATTTTGATAAATAAATAAATTTGAATTTGAATTGAAAATTGACGCATCAGCATGCCTAGTAGGTAGTGGTATTCCTATGTAAAACTTCAATCTTAATTATTATTTTTGTGCGAACTGAACATTTTGGCATATTGAACCGAATGAAGTAAGCCCAACAAAAGGTAACTGTTGTAAATCGTTGAGGAATTCCCTCGACTGTTTATGGTCGTCATCATCAGACCTGTAATGGCCCTTATAATCCATATGAGTGCAAAGTTCTCATCAATAGAAATAAATTAAATCCAAACACCAGGTAATTGCTGTAAATAGTTAAGGAGTTCCTTCGACTGTCTATGGTCTTCATCGTCAGACTTGTAATGGCACTTATAACCCATATGAGTGCAAAATTCTCATCAATAGAAATGAATTAAGTCCAAACACCAGGTAGTTGCTGTAAATCGTTGAGGAGTTCCCTCGACTGTCTTTCAGCTTCATCATCAGATCGACCCCCGACCTTTATTAAATAGTACTAGTAATAATATTTTATCAAAATACTTAAAATACGATACTTTAAAATACGATTTTCGGAGGTTGCCCTCGATTTCTCCGGGATACCATCATCAGATCCTGGTTTCTTTATCATGGTACCACTCCGGAAATATCTCCCTTCCACAAAAAAAAAATCATCCAATTCGGTTCATAAACAACGAAGTTATCCCTGAACACACATAAAAAATTAAAAAAAAGTATAAAAAAAAACGTATATACGGTCGAATTGAGAAACCTCCTTCTTTTTTGAAGTCGTTTAAAAAAGAAAAATAACCATTAGACTAGTTTTCACACAAGGTATTTTCAATTATATTCGAATAGTTCCGAGAACTTGATTAGCTTTTTTAAATTCATTGGTGGATATTATGCTTTTCTTAAAGTCAAAGAGAACGTTGGCTATGACATCTCGCATTATGATTTATTAATGCGAATCACGACTTTTATATACAGTTCAACTACAAAAATCTTAATAATCATCAATGCGTCGATACTATCCCTTCGATATAAACGTTGTAGGAATTATTGATTCCATATCTGCGAACAATAATTATGAAAGCTGCGTATTGGATAATGACATAACTCAAAGGAGCGGAAGAAAAAATTTAATGAAAAACTAGATGTAAATTTCCATTAAAAAAATATAAATTTATCTGTTAATTAACCTTTTGAGTAGATGCTTATAAAAAAAGTGTCCAATGTAGTACATGACTTTGGTCCATATTTTCTTTGTTTTACACGATGAAATTAAATTAAACAACATTAGCTTATTATGATTTTAAGGTTTGTATTCCCAATTTAATACTTATTTATGTTGCTTCAACTCATAATGAAAACTCAAACTGGTCAACTAATGTATGTAATTGAAAATATTCATTTTTCGTAGCACGGCGAAAACGTACGTAACTCGTCCATTTTCGAACAGTTTCCGGTCGTTAAACCACTTATTTCAACAGGTGTTAAGTAGGTGCTGTCAGGCGCGTGTCAACTGAGCCAGAGTAATTTCCTCCACCCCCCTTTAGCACCGTATCCCCTCCTTATACCCGTCTGAGTGCTTCCACTCGTTCCGTGCAACTTAGTTCGGACTTCCGGTACGGTTGGGATCCGGGATCTGAATTGAATAGTTTCCCGCGAAAACTGTGCCCTCGTAAACAATTTTCAGTGACAACTTTGAAGGACAGCCTGTGTATTGTGGGTCTTCTTACCTTTTTTGGGTTCGATAGAAACTCTTTTTTTCTTTTGTATATTACGTTATCTAAAAATAACGCAATATTAAATTTAGCGTTATTCTTAGATAACGCTATATTTGATATATTCAGTGAAATTAATATTGAAGAAAATAGAAATAATAATATCAGGAACATCTCATCTGAAACGGCCCAGGGTCCCAGGGAGAGAGAAGGGGGGTGTTCGAAATCTCGACTTTTGGTTTTACATTACAGGGTCTCCGACCACGCATTTATGACAATAATTAAATCAAGAAAAGTTTACTAAGTACATATTATTTTTTTCTAATTTAAAAAAAAAATATGTCATTAGAAATAGCTATTCAAAATTAAATGATTTCCAAATTATTGGCACATGACGACCGCTTAGCCTAGTGGGTAGCCACCCTGCCTACGAAGCTGGAGGTCCCGGGTTCGAATCCCAGGTCGGGTCAGTATTTATATGATGAATATTGATACTGGTACCGGGTATTGGTTGTTTTATGTATGTGGTGTCTTCTCTTGGTACCAAGCATTAGCTTAGTTTGGGGCCAAGACATTGTTGTGATGTAGACGGTATTATTATTATTATTGTAATATTCTTTTTTTCCGCAGAAGCGTAATCTGACTTAACTCAGTGAAAGAAGTTGCTGTCTCTTCCCATGCGGTCCTGTTACATGTATATGAAAACATATATTAAGAGGTTTAACGATCTAGTGTTTCGGCTACAGACCAACTTATGTTTTCAATAGTATAAAAGTGAAAAATAATATGGCAGAGTTTCATACTTTGGCTTTTCTAGTATCTTAAGCCTTTATTAATACTTTACCGCTTCTTAGATACAGCTCTCGTAATAATCTTAAACTAAGAAGAGGGTATAATCCTCAAGTCGTTTCCCCTAATAGGTATGGATTTTAGGGTGTAATCCTGCTACAATGCTGGCATTCTTTTATCACGATACAGTTCCCGAAGGAATCTATGTCTATAATAGCTTAAACCCGTTGGCCAAACCATTAGCAAAAGTTAGGCCGCTAGACTGTCAGTTCGAAGGCGTAGAATGTAAATTGTTGCGTATTAATTAATATGGCGGGTGTGTCCAACTTTTGTTATAGTATATTTTGTAAGTGAAACTTCTTTTGGTTTGGATTACGCATTTTTACCAGGATCGCTAAAAGGAAAGTTACGTTCCAGAACATTGTAAGGTTTTCCAAAAAATTTTGATACTTTAGGATCCATTTTTCTTAATTTTTTTTTTGCGTATGGCATTTTTCGCTGTGGATTTAAATAAATGTAATTTGACTTATTTCCTTTCTTTTTAAGGTTAATTTAAGCCTCTGTCGAACGATATAGGGTGGTGATGAAGTAAAAACACCGTTTTGAAGAAACTGCTAGAGCGTCCCCAGATGGCTTAAAACTTCAAATAATTAGTATAACTGAAATAATACGTGAAATTATAAATGCGTGAATTCCTTTCCATCATTACACACCTAACGATTAGGGGTAGTTTATTCATAAACACGAAAACTAGTACTTAAAATTTATAATTTGTGGAATATTTATTTTCGGGTAACCGATGATTATTTGAGTTATCGAGATTTTGTATGGTTGTATATATTACTTCTTAATTTGTTTAAGTGTTAAAGTTTTGCTATTTATTTGTATATACGCATTTTTAATACTTATATATTTTACTTTATAAAATACTTTGAAAAGAGTAACCGCTGAGTTTTTTGTAGGTTATTCTCAGTAGAAGCTATAATTCGAAAGAATAGTAACTGCAGTAAACAAAAGTAACTGTAACTGTAAATGTCGACAGATGAATTGTGCATGTATACTTCATCATCATCATCATCATCAGCCCATTTTTACCCCACTGCAGGCCCTTAGGCCTCCCCCAAGGTGAGGGGGGGCTTGGAGCTTAAGTCCACCACGCTGCTCCACTGCGGGTTGGGAACTGTAACGACCGCCATCTATTGACAGCGTCCGGGACCGACTGCTTAACGTGCCCTCCGAAGCACGGTGTCAGTGATATTGTGTACTTAAGTCAGAAAAACTCATTTGTACACGCCCGGATTCGAACCATGGCCTTATAAATTTGGGACAGGTTCGTTGCGCTCTGGGCTATCACGACATGTATACTTGATTCAAAAGATTTTAACTTTGACCAATCAAAGTTTAAACACTTCTATTTTATTATCGTATTAGTTTAGAACTGACTGCATCAGGTGGAATCTATTGTCTCTGTCTACCCAACTGGAAGACAGATGTGAGCTTATGTATGTATGTGTTTAAATGAATATATTAATAACGAACAATCATAAGACGAGTAAAGTTACGTTCTATGTCAGTCGTACCTCAACCCATTTCATTACTAATCTGGCCACAAGAGGCCTCGAGCTCACAGCGCTCCATCGCGCCCGTACTAAAGGGGTTTTGTATTGTGATAAATTGCCTCGTCAGTTACTATCAGTTTCATGTTTATCAACAACTTTTCAGGTGCAACGTAAAAATATTAAATTAAGGAAGGATTAATGGAAGATATATATAAAATTAATCAAATTTAATTTAAATTAGTGAAAGATAAAGTTACTTTGTGGATTAAGTTGCATAGTTTCTAAAACTGATGAAATTTCGAAACAGACAGCACTAAACTCGAAAAATAATAATTTATACAATAATAACAAGGTCTTATAATTATTATTGCTATTAACAGATAAAACAATTTCGAAAAACATATGCGCTATTCAGTTTTGAATGTTATTTTACAGCTGCTCTCTGACGTGTACAGGGCTATCGAACTATTGAATTTATTTGAGATAATCAGTAAAATTTCAGTATTTAATTTTTATATTCACACAATCCACACGTACTTAATTTTATATTACGTATCACCATTAATTAATTAATCAAGGATTATTTATTACAGGTGTTTTATTATTGTCGACTTTAAAAAAATCAGAAGTTATATGTTTAGTAAGTGAACTGCCATAAAACAATACCGCTTAGTTGACCGCTTAATTGACGACCGCTTAGCCTAGTGGGCAGCGACCCTGCTTGCGAACCTGGAGGTCCCGGGTTCGAATCCCAGGTCGGGTCAGTATTTATATGATGAATATTAATACTGGCACCGGGTCTTGGTTGTTATATGTATGTGGTGTCTTCGCTTGGTACCCAAAATACAAGCTAATGCTTAGTTTGGGACTTATGCGTTGTTGTGATTGTGTGTGTTATTATTATTATTATTATTATTATTAATACTTTTTAAACAAAACAAAATTATTTATCTTTTTGGATATTTTTTCGGATCGCATTTGCGTTCGTTTAGTAACTGAGGCAATCTTAAACTAAATGATAAGTTGGATGTTTATTTGGAATATTAACACCGAAAGAATCATAATTTTTTTATAAATTTCAACAGAAAACAATAGTATATTTCGCTATTCTGCGTGCCTTGGATCGAGCTTGTTGTTGTAAAAAGAAACGTGCCTCGCATCCTACCTTCAGTGTGGTGAGGAAATGTATGCATGTTCTTTTACTGTCGACCTTCTTTAATTTTTCATTGGGGCCATTGACTGCTGAGCTATTATAACTTGTAATGCAGATATTTGAGACTTTTGACTTTAACGTCTCGCAACAAACACGCCACGTTGGCACGATATAATAACGATTTTTATCCGTTTATTTCTACCTAAGCGAAAGTGCGTAGGTACGAATATTCACCTAAATGCTGGTTTTTTTCCTAAGTGCTTATTTAAGTGACTGGACTGTTTTACAATCACGTCATAAAAGATAACTTACAAGAGTGCACACAAGTGCACATGTATGTAATTTTCATGCAAAGAAATTAAAATATCAGGACGAGATTTTAGTAACCAGCCAAAAATTTTCTAGATGTTAGGTCTCACCAATAGACCTCATTACGTAAATAAAAATAGGTCAAATATTCATAATCAACAATTATATCCTAAATATTTTTTAACAAAATTTGGCTACCTTCTACTTACATAAGTAGGTACCTATCATACGTGCCGCCTTTTGCAATTTGACGGTCCTAAGCCCGATAACTATGATGGGAAAATTTGCAACTTATGGAGTCGTATTTTGGAAACTAATTGATGAAGTCATCAATTTGAATCGTCCCCTAGGCCTTGTCAAACCAAAGTATTCAAGAGTTGTTTATTTTTTACAACTGAGTCTTCTTACAACTGAGGAGCTTTCATACATGAGATCATTCGGTAATCATCCATTTTGAAAAATACGAAGGGCTTGTATTATTTATGGAAAGGGCGGGGCATGGGGCATGTGGGCAGGGCACGGGGCCCTCGTGAACGGTCACTAGTATATTGGTAGTTTTGGGAAAGATTTACGTAGTCTTAACTGAATATTTTGCTATTGAACGATACTAAAAAGAACAAGACGAATAACGGATTTTTATCAAAGGTCATTATATTAAAATTTGGATGGTCATTAAAACCTCATGCTGTATAGCATTTTTTTATAGTTTTGTTGTTTAAAAGTAATTTGTAATATTAACCATTTTAATTATTTAATAATTATCTACTTGGGCCTAATCATATATTGAGCAGATTTATCATGAATAAATATAAATGTTTTCTTTTTGACTCGTAAGCTTATACACAACACAACTGAGTTGAACGCGTCACTATTTTATTACATAATAACATTTTAGAACCTGTAAATTTAGATCGCGCTAATAAAGAGTTCCACTTGGAACTTAATAATGATTCAGTGAAGCAATCGATATTTGTGGCTAACACTTTGTATGCAGACAATTCAGGACACATGTACAGAATATGTCCACGTGAGTTGTCTGATTCTTATCCCTGATTAATTGTGAAATTAATACAAAGTCTTACTTATAACTTTCAGCGTAATATTGAAATAACGTAAACGATATGTGATGACAGTAACGCTGAAATACGTTTTACATTACTAAAAAAATCAGGCAAAACGTTATTACATTATATATTTTACTGATAAAACTTTATTCATAGTATATTTATCATATTTTATAGTTTTTCCTTTTCGAATTTACAGGATTAATTTTTAGGGTTCCATACTCAAAGGGTATCAACGGAAACCCTATTACTAAGGGTTTGATTCGAAATCCCGAATGTAACGGAATTCCGAATGTTTATGTTCCCAAAAGTTCAAAATCCCGAAACTCTAAAAATTACCAATAAAATATTTTTAAAACTCTTTTATTAACTACACCTGTATGTCACCGACATATACATGTACAATATATGTTGTAATGTATGTATATATATGATTGTCATGGAATCTAAGAAATTTAATTTCACCCATTTCTAATTGTTTCTAGCCTGATCATCATACTGAAATTATAAAGCACCAACGGTACTTACTAATATTTGCATTACTCGAAGAGTTTTCGGGATTTTAAATCTTTGAGTTTATGAACATTCGGGATTTCGAATCAAACCATTTACGAAGGCTCCGCTGTCTGACTGTCTATCCGTCTGTCACAAGACCATACCGTGGAATCGCAATAGGTATAGCCACTTGAAATTTTCATAGAATGTGTATTACTGTGGGCGCTTTAACAATAAATTAAAAAAATATAATAAAATAAAAAATTAGGAGGGGTCTCATTGGGTGTCCCCATGCAAGAAACGTGTTATTTTCGGCGTTTTTGGTGATTGGTGGTTATGAGATAATCGCTTACCCTTGAAATTTTCATGAAGTATATTCTACTATGACCACTATGACAAAAAATTATAAAATAAAATAAATTTCAAAATGCAAGGGGATCTCCCTACAAGAAACGTGTTCTTGGAATTGTACCGTGGTATGGAACCCTTCGTGTGCAACTCCAACTCGCACTTGGCCGGTTTTTATTATTCATTCTATTGCACTATTTCAAGAAATGTAGCTAGTATGTCGCGCTATACGGAAAAAATGAAAAAGCGGCCGCTGTATAAGTAGTGTGTGATATAGTGGCACATTAAAATACATTGTACGTTATATCGCGGTATTCGGTTCGCATAAACACAGCAGTCCGGGTGTTTCCACTTGAGCGAAGACTACTCGAAACACCACTTAGCTCCGTATAATTTTCAATGACTAATGGCTGCAGTGGCGGAGGAGGCCGACCTAGGTCAACGCATTACGACGCCGAGGGCGCTTCCGGCGTGTACGCCACTAAGGGAAACTCGGAGAAGCTGTTTTTCAATAAAAGAATACATGTCGTATCTACGTGTGTTTTGTGAATTTGTGCTTGTAATTTGGGCTTTGTTTTTGATTAAATATTATGTATTTATGTTGTTTTGATTCGCTGTTTTTTATAATGCGTATACATATGTACTTCCATAGTCAAATTTCAAAAAAGGAACCCTTATAGTTATGCCATGTCCGTCTGTCTGTCTGTCTGCCTTTTTGCTAATATTATAAAGCGGAAAGATTTGTATATTTGTAATGAATAAACTCAAAAACTACTAAACCGGTTTAAAATTTTTGTACCATTAGAATGCAACATTATCCCTCAGTAACATGGGCTATATTTTATTTTCAAACTAGCTTTTTGCCCTTGCTCCGCTCGCGTGGACTACACAGTTATACCGGGATCGCCATGATTTTTTGAATAGACATAGTTTATAAGCTGAAGAGTGATGTAGACTACTTTTTATCCCGGAAAAAAGGGGTTTCGGTACAACTGTGTAGTGCATGGGAGCGGAGCCGCGGGCGGAAAGCTATTTGTAATAAGTTAATTTTTTCTCGGTATAAATCTAAAAAGACTTATGTAGGATATGTACTTACTATTATTTAGGCAAAAAAAAAATACTTTTATGATATTCCAACCGCTGGTGATTGAGATTTAAATAAATATTATAAAAATATAACAGAACTTATTAATTTTTTTTGTGTAGTATTTATTGCAAATACCTCACATAAATTACGTATTTATTTTTTAAGACTTGTCACAAGAAATGTGTATGCATTTCGACATGAAAGGTTTATCTCGAACTCTATTATACTCGAGGACTCTATTATAAAACTGCATCTACGATTGTCGCCTCCAGCGTAGGTTTTTCAGTGCTTATTTCCGTAGGGCAGCGTGCGGAGATTGGTCATGCTTATCTTTGCGTTGTAAACATTCGGCGATGACGCGTCGCTGTCCGCCTGCCGGTCAGATAACAGGGGGCGCATTCACTTTGCGTGGCCCGGGGTGCCTTGATGACTAGCGCTTTCGGCCCAAATTATTATTTATACGCTATATATATATAAGGTGGCGATTTTTTTTAGGTTTATGTGTAATAACTGGTAGTAACTGTGTAACACTTGTGAAATGAACTTAAGTACCTATAGTAGCTAAAGCCCTAGCTTACAGTACCTAATTTCTGAGAGTATTTGGTTTTGCAGTTCATAATGTTTGTATCTATTGTAAAGTAAGTATCGAAGAATATAGTTGATTATATAAGGAAACTATGTGTTTTAATTCTTAAATAAAAAAAGAACTAATTAAAAACGAATTCTTGAAATACGTAATGAAAACTACCCCATCTGCATCTTGTAAGAAGTAACAAAAAAAAATTATGTAAAACAAGAATGTGCGTTTTCACGAAAATCGGATTATTTTAAATATTATATCACGTAAGGGTGGCATGCAAGCCTGCAAATATAATCGGATGCGTCTATTCTAACCTAATGGTGACAAAGTGATAGCAATCGGCATGATTTCCATCAACATTTCGTATCTCCGCAACTTAGATAGCATAACCATCAAGATTGAGCGTCTTATTATTCGAGACGATCATAGAAATTAGACACACCAATATCATCGTCATTGTTTAAAAAAAAAATTTCTTAAATTATACAAATAGAATATGATTTCAGAGTCTTTATTTTCTTTTTCAGGACGAATTTTATACGTGGGGCACACAAAATTCTACTTTACAGCGAATATTTCAAGACATCAAACGGACGTATATTTTTGTTTTCATAACGCGGTGTCTCTACGACGATCTATGCTTGGAAATTAATTTATTTCGTAGCTTTCGTAGAGATTGGTTGCAATACAATTAATGTTTTTTTTTTTATTAGTGCATATCACATACTTGTAGTTTGCATTGATTTACAATGCCAAAATTGAAGCCATTCATTACTACATATTCTGTCAACATAAAATTTCAAGTCTGTACAAAATTGTGTTATTAATAGTTGTTAGGGTGTTTTAAAATATTATTTGTGAATTGAGCATTTCCGGTTGCAGCACGGAAACATTATATCACAAGTTGAACTAACACCTGACAAAATTATTTATTTTAATTTATATCACTTTTAAGAGAACGTAACGCAATAACTGAATTTACAGTTTACGTTTTTCGTACTATCTGATAACATAGTTATATCATGTCATAAGTCAATTATTGTTTGACGCCATATTCTCTGTAAATATATGAAGACATGAGTGGCCAGAGGTCATATCTGCAAAAAATAAAAAAAACCTGTTTTTCGGTGAAACAAAGGTTTTATGATGCACTTAATCTATTCCCAGTGCCATAAGAGCGGTTTCTTTTATAACTTTTAATTAATTTTAAAGGACAAGTAGGAAATGTACAACAAGGTTCATAGTAAGAGAAACTTTAAACTCTGTTTTCTCAAAATCTCTATTTTGTCTGTTACGACCTTTGGCCACTCATGTCTTCATATGTTAAAATATTTTTTTATAGCTCTGAGTATTTTTTAATTCATTGGAACTCGTGAAATCTTCACTGCATTAATAACATAATTCCATCATAATTCATATAATAAATAAACATTGTTAAAAACAAAAATAAAACCGACTTATTGTCTCTAAATGCATCCGAATAAAAGGAAGTTAATGTACAATGCAGAACGTGCGGAGAGCTTTGGATGATGTCGGATTACCTCTGTCGGTCTGTGTTTTAGCAAAATGCATTCGCAACGTTCAGCCACGAGCTGTTATGCGTTTCCCAAATTATAGTTTTGTTTGTAGTATCCATAGTGTTTCTCTCTCTATGATATTTAAGACACACTTTGTGTTCATATCAACTGTAATATACACAATAGAATTAAAGTGACCGAACTTTTGTAATAAAGTCTTTTGAGAGAATATTATGAACAGGTTATCAGAATGTCGGGTGGCCTAGGAGCTGAGGTAAATGCCAGAAAATGCTATAATAGCAGAAATATAGGTTGTGAAGAATAGCAAACACTAAGTATATGAAGCCTGTGAAGAAGATGACGACTGAAGTTTCTACCCAAGAAACCATCAATACAGAAAAGACATCTGACTGATCCACATTTATTACCCATAGAGCTATGTTATAATAAAATCGTTTGTTCATCTGTCCTTCAAATTATTTATTGTAACAATTGAAATCACTTTCTGTCATCATTATTGTCATCATCGGGTCTGGACTCGTTTGTATCCCATTGGGAGGATGCAAACGTGTGGGTGTAGGATTAGATCCTGTAAGCCGGGTATTTTCTCGTTAGGGACACGGTCCTGGCGGTCAATAGGTTTCGTTACCCGTGACACCCTTACTATCCTTAGTTGTGGCGAAGTGGAGAGAGCGGGCCGAGTTGGGCCACCGGCAGCGGTAGTGACGACATAGGGCAGCACGACGGTAACACCAGCAACGCCGCACGGCACCAGCCGCGGTAGTGGGACACTCACTGGTGCATGCCGCGTCCGGTTTCCGCTATAGTTAAATCCCGTACGTTTAGGGCAAGGTCATGCACAGTGACCAGTGTGGGGTCTTCGCCGGCGGTCGTTGCTTGCAGAATCTGTAGCAGAACATCCCTTAGCTATAGCCATAGGATCACTTCGATGTTCATCTGTTTGTTTGTTAAGACCATTTTTTTTTTCAGGAACGCGTGGCTGTATCAATTTGAAATTAATGTTTATTTTTTATTTATTTATTTAGGTAAAAACAGTCAAATACAGTTATATATTCTTCATAGATATACTTAAAAAAAAAAAACAGAACTATGATATATTACCGCTAATTTTCACAAACTTCTATAAATATTAAATACTTATGTTGACTGTCCGTCAGAGCTGTAGAATAATATGCTTCTAGTCAACGCAATCAAAAAATACGGTTATTTATGACGCATATTTTTATGCAAATAAATCAATACCTTTGGTTCATTCTTTTGATCTGGAATTATGAAATTATGCAGAAGCAATGCTTCACAGCACGAGCAAAGGGGATTACCTACCCGTAAATCTTTGATTAACATTCGATCAACAAAGTTACTGTTTTTTTGTAAATATATAACACAAAATGACGGCCGCTTGACCAAGTGGTTAGCGACCCTGTTTACGAAGCTGGGGGTCCCGGCTTCGAATCCCAAGTCAGCTCAGTATTTATATGATGAATATTGACACTGGTACCGGGTCTTGGTTGTTATATGTATGTGGTGTCTTCGCTTGGTACCCGAAACACAAGCTAATGCTTAGTTTGGGGCCTAGATGTTGTGGTGATGCATACGTTATTGTTATTATTAAAATTACGTACATTATTGTGTGGTGGTAAGGCAGTCTCGGTCTACGAGAGCGACTCGCACTTTGACAGTTTTTTACTAACTAGTTGTCTTATCTTATTCCTGCTTACCTTATCAGCTAGAATGGCAAATATAGTGTATAAGCACAGGTGTGTAGAACTGTAATGCGGTTTAGCCGACATCGCTCAGCGACCGCAGCACTGGACACACGTTACGGTTTCGGGCAGGTGTTTTGGACGTAACCTGTATTCACAGTCAAGTGTTACCTACTTGAATTTTTATTAATGGGTTTTTATCTGAATTTCGACTTTCCAAAATCGGTCATAAAAACATCACTTATATAAATCGTATGAAGACATATTTATAATATTTTCATATATTATTAGAAAAAGCCTTATACAAAGTCTGTGTCGTGGAATATTTGTTTTATATATAAAAACCATTTTCACAAATTATATGATTCTCACTAAAATGTACTCGTTTATATAATTTAATAAAATAATATTGTTTCGTTGTGAAATCAATTGATTGTAAATAAACAGGACTTCATTTGATCCTTTGGAAAGGAGATCCTAAAAAAAACAACAATGTTATAGTAAATCAGGCGAGCAGAACATAATGAGGTGTTTATAAATAAGAGCTTATTTATTATTGCTATGTTTAGAATATGGCCAAAAATCTATGAAACTCTGAAGTAAGTCACAAAATGGCGCAGGAATTTGATTACATAAATGCGTTGCACTTACTACTACTACTGCAACTACGGCGGAGCTGTACAATCGGGAATGTCTACGTATTGCTTTAGAGCCGCATAGATCGGTGGCAATTATAAAAGGAAACCTTCGAAGTTTACTACCATCTAGGACAGAACATTTCTAGTACCCACAAACATTTTACAATAAAATCAGTAAAATACTGAAATTATTAGTTTTAATAAAACGCCACTGACCTCAGTAAACTGTGGAAACAGTATTTATTGGAAAAAAATCAAATAAGATAAACGTCGTACTAAAATACAAATTATTATGGAATAACCTTTACGTACCAAGTTAGTACGTCGTGTAGTAGGTACGTGTACGTATATAGCACGTTGTGGCCATATTCCGAGCGAAGGAACGTTAGCTACTATTGGAGAAGGCTGCAGCCATTGTACCGCATGACCGGCTAATAGCTAGATAATCTCACATGGAATCCAAATCATATACCTATTTTTGTTGGCACACCATTTTTGGCGCTCAATTGAATTTGGTTAGACTGAACTTTGGTCCTAGTTTAAGGGGTCACTTGTCAAATAAAAAGGTATATGCTAGTATTCCTAACATCCTAACATCAAGTCTACATTTACCATTTAACCACTCATACTCTAGCTAGCTGGTGTATGATGGCGAGTTTTCTCACGAGTTTCAGTATATGAGGTCCCCGCGCGCCGGTCTTCACTCTCGCGAAATTGTTTTTGACATTTTCGATACTATGAAATTACATTAATGACTCTATTAAAACCAAACGCTACTGTCAAATTTATTTACTCTATGTTAATATCATTACTTTTTTATCTCAGTGTCTAGACGTAATAATGTGTAACGTAAGTTAACAATGTCTAATATAAATGGTTGTTCCCATATGCACACAGCACAAAAATAGGATGCACATTTAAAAGCACTGCGACTTACCCAGTAGCGTTTTTGTGTTCTTTGAATATTCGTCCTGATGCAAAGACATTAAATTGTTTAGGTTAGGTACAAGGCGAGACATTCAAACAAATTCTTTTGTCATGAGAGTTTGTGTCAACTGCCACAAAGTGAGAATGTAGACTTGAAAAATGAACCAAGAATTTGGCCAGATATTAAAACAAATACTAAAGAATCGTAAGCCATGGCGGCAGCTCTTCTGTATTCATTTACGGCAGAATGAGCAGCTGATTTGAGGTTATCGTATCCACAAAATTAAACCATTTGCGCCAATTTGGCAAAATTATAATACAACAGTACTATTTTTATAATTACTATTTTACGATAACGCAAGACCTCATACTGCACAAGAAGCTGTTTCACGCTACAGAAGTTACGTATACTTAAAAACCTTCACTTGTCATCGGTGCCCTCCTGGCTTGGTCCTTACCAATAACTTTCTCCATGAAAAAAAATTAAGTCTTGAGAACCAGTAGAAATCGCCTTTACGCACTTAAATTACTATCTTGCCCCCCAAACTTCCCCAAAAGCATTTATATCGAATTATATTTGATGAGAGGAATAATTAGACAATTTGGACTATTATTTTGTTTAAGTAAAGATTTTTTAATTATAATAATTTTTTTTTTAAATTATTTTATTATATCATAATGCAATTTTATATTTTAACCCCTTATATTTTAAGTTTTGACTGTTAGCTACCTACAGTATTAACTTAAATTACATAACTTAAAAATACTTTAACAACAAGTAAGATGATATTTAATGGACACATATACGTAAGGAAAAAGGATTCGTAGTTATTAGATTTAATTGAGGATTTGAGCGCCGCGTTTCATTTTGTACACGTCCTGCTAAACTACTTATTGGCACCCAAAGAAGATAAAGATAAAATAATCCTTCAAATAGATAATTTTGAATCCTTAAATCGAGCCAGTTGAAATAATTTTCATAACGCGTTGCTCGATTTTGCGTATGATCGGAGAAGATGTGTTCAAGACTTTATCATAACATCCTGACTTATTTGAGTCAAAAGATATATTCATTGTTTCCGAAGCAGACGGTTTTAGATATAAACGCTAACGGCCAGTTGGCCGGTGCGGCTGACTCCAATAACGCTGACGTCGACCGCACGAACTTTGCCCACTCGCTACTCGCGACCGACAACCAAAGTTGCGGTTCTTGCTATAACGTAGAGACGCTTTGTGTATAGATATTTTATATTATGTTATGATAGAATGATGAATTAGCGATCCTACTATAAATATATATATATATATATATATCTGTTATATGAAGCTTTAGTAAATATTACGCCGAAATATCTATTACAAGTATATTGGTAATACTTTATATGTCATTTAATGGTATTGACCGGGTATGTACGCGATCATAATGAATTACTGTTTCACTATGCAACTCTTAGATTCTTGAATAATTAAAAATTAAATCATCAATTATTTGGTTCTCTTTTAAATTAATAGCTAAGAAAATAAATAACAGACGTTTGAATTTTCTGCATCTTTGCCGCTGTCGTCAGACAACACATTCTAGTTTTTCGAAGCTTTAGTAAAACAGTATTGTATGAAAAGTCCTTGTTTATTTTAAATCTTCCTTACGATTATACTGATACGGAACCAACTACGATTACCGAATAAGGAGGATCGATTTATTGAACGCCAGATAATTTAAAATATCCTTGGTATTACGTATTTGATCTTCAAGTGAAACCGCACTGATTATAAGCAAATAAATTAATGTTTAATTTTAATTATGTGTTTTACGTACGAAAAAAATAAATAATAATAATATATTCCAATCCCATTTTTTGCAAAACAATTAGGTATTATTTAAATACTTCATCCACTACTATAAAAACATAAGATTTTTTTTCTATTTTTAGTTTAGTTTTTTGGAGAGCATCCTCAAAATAATTAGATATTTTATATTAAAATCGATATATATGTTCTCAATTAATAAAGGACACAATCGCTAACTACATTAGTTCCCCGTGTTCCTTTCGCAGTAAATTTGAAGTCAGATCGAAATAAACAATACCAGCTAGGTGCCCAGCCAAGGGCGTCTGATTAACTAACTTGTCCTGCCGACTCTTCCACAATGGATGCAATTTACATTCTGCCAATAATTAGTTACTAAGTTATTAAATGATTATTAGTAAAATGTACTACGTAATCGATTTGGAACTATCGCATAATATTGACTTAACAAAAATAAAAACCAAGCAAATATTAGTTTTTACCTTTTGAAGTACGAAAGCTTAAAAATCAATTTAAATTAGAATTCATGCTAAATCTTTCTTCATGCTTAAGTTCGATATTAGAGTTCTATAGGAAGTAGCCTATAGGTTCTGATGTAACGCTATTTAGTATGAAAATACGCAATATATTTTTATGGCTTGACTTAGAAATTTGAAAACTTTACGGAACCATACTGCACTATTAAAGATTTGATATAACTTTTAGCTTCGTAATTGTATCCATTTCTAGACTCTTAACAGACAAACAAACGGACAACAACATTGTTCCATAAGGTTTTTTTTAAATGGTTTACCGCGATAGATATTTTACTTGTATCTGAGCTTATTTTGCACTTTAGACCTAGCGAATTACGACTGTCGTCGAGGCTCTGGTGATGGAGACGGAAGGCTATCTAGGCAAGTCTTTATTTAGAAAAGAACACAAAATACCATAGAGTAAATAAATTTTACAGCAGCGTTTGGTTTTAATAGAGACCTCGGGGACTGAAACTCGCCATCTTACATCAGCTAGCTAGAGTATGAGTAGGTGACGGTAAACGCAGAAGAGGGCTTCTAGTCAATTCGTGCTTTTATGCAAAATACAAATGATGATAGAAATAATTTTGTACTCGTATAGCAACAAATTCAAGGTTTTATCCACAAAAAAATTAAATATAAAAAAAAACTGAAAAGCGAATTTTCATCGGTTTCATAATGATTAACGAGGATTTTAGAATTAATAATTTAGTGTTTATCATGTTAGTACTTAAGCGAATACAAAAAAAAAATATTAAGTAAATTAATAACACAAATAATAATATTTACTTTAGTATATTAAAAAGCGTACGAACAAAGATGAAGGCCCACAAATATAAAATATTTTAATATGCTTAAAATCTAAGAGTGCAGTCTCGTGTACCTATAGCTAACATTCTACGAAAATGGAGTATAACTTTTGCGAATAAATGCGCCATGAATTTGAAATCACCATTTAGGGTTAATGTACCTACTTACTCGTGTGAAAGGTGCCTTTGCGTTCGCACGCATTTATGCCAGTTTTTATGACAGTTTTATTCAGTACCTAAATATATGTTTTAACGTTGGGCACGCAAGATATAAATATACCCTTATGAATGAATAGGTTTATAGATCGCGTAATAGAAAAAAATAATATCTGCGTCATATATTTAAAGGCTAAATATTGTTTATAAATATTGCGGACGACCGCTTAGCCTAGCGGGTAGGGACACTGTCTACGAAACTGGAGGTTCCGGGTTCGAATCCCAGGTCAGTATTTATATGATGAATATTGATATTGGTACAGGGTCTTGGTTGTTAAATGTATGTGGTGTAAAGATTCGATGAGTGAAAAATAAATCGCCTTCTATAAATGATCTCCCGTTCACATCCCGTCCAGAAATTAAACAATTTTATTTCTGATTTCGTTCAGACACCTTTCAGACTGTAATTAATTTTGTAGATATTCGTGATGATCCTTTTTGGTAACGATGACATTTTTTTCTTTTCTTTATTGATACCATAATGAGTTCAGGATCCGATAAATATCTTCGAAAGATTTAGGAGTTTTTCTCAAGTGCCTAGCAGGGATTTGGAAGGCTTTGGGGTATGGATTTGTAGCACGAACACGAATAAGTTGTTGAGCGTCGCATCGGCTCCAGGTGAACAGTTTTATGCACATAATTTACAATTTGCAATCACAACAATCTTTGACAATTTCAACTTTCAAGTACTATCTAGTTTCAGAACTAGAATATTCTGGCCGACTTACGGACGACAATGAGCAGTTCTTCGTTGGCCATCACTAGTATAGAAACGTTGGCACCAGTTCCATACGTTTCTATAGTATACAGCGACTCAACAGTGACGAAGTCCCGGTGTCGTATCGGCCAATAAAAAACTGCATATTTTGACTTTTACTTTTGAATTTCGTTTGATTTTTTGGACACGGAAGCCGTGATGTAACTGCTCTACAAATCGTTATTGCTACCACAATTCAAGTGCCTCCGATAAGAGAGGTTGGTTTATGTATATAGGTTTACTAAAATTCTTGTTTTTAATTTAATTGTTGGAGGCTTCAGTACACTCTGGTTGACTATACCAGTCTCATTATTTAGGAAGTTCCAATTATTTTATAAATTCGTTGAATCAACACTTGCCCTTAAAGCTTCTTTGAAGAAACGTTATAATTTTCTAGGTATCGTCAGATGGGGGGTTGACTGGGGATCAATTTATTTCACCGATTTGATTTAATATATTAAGGAAATATTTTCTTTTTAATTCTTTGGTCCTACCACACTCCACCTTATTAGAATTAGATCTTCTGTCGTATTAAACTGATTGTAGAGAGGAGACGAAATAGTACCCATCATATGTTAACTGGAAAGTGGTTTGACCTGAATCAGAGATTTGACCAGAGGCACACCAGGGCGTAAGAGATGGATCACATTGTATTGTCCTATACCATATATGTATACCTTCTTGTTTTTTTTTTTTAATCTATGCGAAGGGAAGGCGGATAAACGTCTACAGTTCCCGTGCGCCCGGGCGCCGGGAGTCGCACCCACTAACAACCGCCTGAAGCATAATAGGGACGCGTGTCGTTAGCCCGAAAACTCCAACGACTTACTGTTTTCTATATTTTTGGTGTCGTACGGTATGTAGATACCAATACAAACATTTTTTTGCTCGATTTTTTGCACCCTAGTTTTTATATGTACCACAGACAATTTTTTTGGGTATCATCTCTACGAAACGAACAAAAATTCATCTCAATCAGGGTGACGATCAGTGTTAACTTTTGTTTGAAATTTAAGGAAAGTATTTTCAAATATATAGGAGTACCACTGTGACGGTACCGTTTCGTCATTAATGTGGCTGCGAGGGGTGTGACCCAGCGCGTGACCGGTTCATGGCCCGTGACCTGCAGCGCGCAACCCTTGCCTAAACGCAGACACGTGTACGAATTAATTGCAATTTTTCTCCACAAATCACTGAGATTAACGCTATGTTGCTATTCAATTTTGCGGTTTCGGTATTTATTTTCACTTACGATTTACATGCTGGTGTGAGTGTAATAAATATTTTAGTTATTTTCCTTGCTCTAAGGCGCGGAGCTCGAAAACAACGTTTATCTTTATGTATTTCATTAAATTTCAACGAAATTGTATTTAATACGTATTGCTACATTTATAAATAAAATAAATCTAAATTTACTAAAAACAAAAGTTATAGTTATAATATAGTCGTGTCGTGATAGCCCGAAAATAGCGAAACTGTTTCAAATCTATAAGGCCATGTGGCCGTGGTTCAAAACCTGGGCGTGGACCAATGAGTTTTTTCTGACTTAAATATATTAACTATCACTGACTCTGTGCCTCGGAGAGCACGTTAAGCAATCGGTCCCGGTTGCTATCATTAGATAGCGGTCGTTAAAATCCGCCAGCCCGCATTGGAGCAGTGTGGTGAATTTAAGCTCCAAGCCCCTCATTTTGATTGAAGGCCTAAGCCCTTGTCATTGGGATATAAAAAGGGCTGGCAGCTCGTCTATGAGTTTCATTCTACAATATTTAAGCACTTATATATTGTCGACAGTTTGTTAAAAACTATTGTTTATATTTTTTTTAAACAAACATCTCTCCGTTTCATGCGTATTCTTCTAAAAGGAACCAGCACTTCTTTGAATGCGCCTTTGTGGTGACGTTTTCCCACAAAGTAATAAATCCACTTTTTTGACGTATTCAAGATTATGTTACATATCTACGAAATAAAGAGAATAATAATAATAACGTATACAACACAACAACGTCTAGGCCCAAATTAAGAATTAGCTTGTGTATTTTGGGTACCAAGCGAAGACACCACATACATATAACAACCAAGACCCGGTACCAGTCTCAATATTTATCATATAAATACTGATCCGACCTGGGATTTGAACCCAGGACAGGGTCGCTACTCACTAGGCCGAGCGGTCGTCAGATATTTGATTTGATTTTATTGAACACTTTTAGTAAAACTTTATGTCATCTTGGCCAACTTCAACGTGGCATAGAATCCTTTTCAACTCTATGCTCTCTATGATATCATAAATATATTGTCATATCCTTTAGGTTAATATAAGTTATAGAAATAGAGAAACCAGTGTCACTAGAAGGTGGTGTCACCTTTTTTAAGATGCTATATCTGTTTCAATAGACAAAATTGTTAAAGCTAAACGTGTTTTCTGAGCGATTGTCATTAGATTTAAAACAAATTTATGTTAGGCGGAATTTGTCTTCCCGGTTCAGTGAGGGATCAGAAAAGAGATGCTTATGCAAAACAGCGAGTAGGCGCTCGTAGAAGTTGCTGAAATACATTCAAAAAAATCAAATTTGGCAAGACATATTTAATTTTCGCACTCACGGCTTTTAATGCCGCCAACTAAATAATCTTCACGAGTTAAAAAACGCTACATGAACTTCTTCGCTACGCAAAGCTGTAGGCGATGGCTCACACTTTACACCGTCATTCTCCTAAGCTATAGATTATACCATAAAATAAATAAATTTGACAGCAGCGTTTGGTTCTAATGGTTTTAATAGTCATAAATATTACTTCACAGTATTGACAATGTCAAACGTAATTTTGCGCGGGTGAAAACTGGCACGCCGAGATTTCGCGGGGGTGAAGATCGACGCGCGGGGCAAACTTGTCATCTTGCACCAGCTAACTAGAGTGTAAGTGGTTAGACGGTTAATACCGAAGAGTGCTTCTAGTTAATTCGTACTTTTTTGAATTATACAAATGGCTCTGTCTTGAAAATTCTGAATAGGTTCTATAACAGAGAAGCTGCTCCAAAGTATGCCTTAGAAATGACTTCGAAAGTAACTAAAATAATCCATATGTCTGACTTTTCTAAAATGTCTGATTTTTCTTTTGTCTATCATTATAAATGTCATTTAATAATAACGAAGTTTCACTATTTTCGTAGGAATTATTTTTTGATGTCAATCTATAATTTATACTCATACCTATTTGTAGGGGAACAAATGCCCGTGGGATACGCAACAACGTGCGCGTTGTGATTTAAAGTACTCCAAGCACTTCCAATTTTATATGAAGCCAAAATCGATATTCAAAGACTGTTTGTTGGACTACAATTATTTTTACAATAAATTAAACTATCTAGTGATTAGTCAACTAATCAAAAAAGTACATATCTAAGCAATGATATCTATTAAACCTGAAACACTGTTTAACAGTTTCCGAACATGGGTGTAATATTTATAACACATGGCTTTAGACCGTTCCTTGACGAGTCGGTGAACACTTCGGCGAGGTATCTGTGTCTACACTTACGCTTTATACCGATTTACTACAGATTTCGTATCGAACACCCATATATCTACTTCAACGAGTAAGATGCGTATTTTATGTTGCTCTGTTATCACTGATGCAGTAATGTTCAAAAGCTCTTGAACTTTTCGAGAGCTTAATCTCTACTTTACCATTTATACGTACTTAGAGAGCTTAACTCATACTGTGGAAGAAAATCCACAAGAAATTGGCTTTATTAAAATATTTGCAACATGGTGCAAAAAATATTGTATTTATAGGAATAGGTATCCTTATTCAACAGAAAAAAATATGATTTTTTTGGAGGCGTAATAACAGAGATATAAAAGGAAAACATATAACATTACTGTGACGTCATTACTTCATGTAGCGAACGACGGCCATACAAACATACGCAACACGTAGAACATCGTAGGTATAATTAGTAGTAGTCGTAGTGAAGTCACCAGTTATCAATTTTAACAATCGATTATTCCTCGCAAATCCATACTTAAAATTAAAAAAAAAATACTAAAATAACATATAATACGTATACCTCACAACAATATCTAGGCTCCAAACTTAGCATTAGCTTGTGTTTTGGGTACCAAGCGAAGACACCACATACATATAACAACCAAGTACCCCATACCAGTATTAATATTCATCATATAAATACTGACCGGACCTGGGATTCGAACCCGGGACTTCCAGCTTCGTAGGCAGGGTCGCTACCCACTAGGCTAAGCGGTCGTCAATTAGTCAAATAATTCAGGTTGTGTATATTTTCATAAAATGTATTTAAATGTAATAACAGAATTATTGTTCAATGTCTATTGTTGTAACGTAAAATGCGCCTAAGCGAGTTTTCACTTCAAAAAATTTATTATTTACTAACTAATTAACTAAATGTCGGTCAGATAAACTTCATTACACAGAATTTCGGTTTAATTGTATAATCCGTTAGTAAACGAATGAAATTAATTTGAAAAAAAAATTACAGTGTTTTAATTAAATTTCATAACTCCAATTTTATATCGCCGAATTCGGTTTACTTCGGCCGTTAAAACGATTCTACGTCATTGTCACAACAATTCATTTTTTTTTCGGTACACCGCGACATTTATTAAACAATCCGAAAAATTTACGAGCGAAAAACACATTATATTTCCAGCATCCTTTTATAAATCTTGCAACGGATGAGTGAAAACCTGTGCGCGTATATTTATTAAACATCCATTAAGACGTACATACATACGCCAGGCGCGTTACAATAAATATAATTTACAATTACGCAACTGTGTGTTCGGGTTACGTTCCAGTTTCGAAACTCTACCGATACGTGGACGCATTTCGTATGTGTCATTTATAAAATTTGCATACCTCCATTCCCACTTCTCGTCGACCATTACCTTTCCATTTCGTAAATAATTTAGATGCCCTCTAGGACGCCGGCCAGATATTAAAAGTGATGGCTCCCCGAGGTTTAATATTAGACTCCCCTCGTATTAAATTTTCTGTCACGCGAAACTCCCGAATGCATGGCTCGGATATTTTTTGCACATGTTCACGTTTCGTCCTTTTGTCCCCGTATTCGACACAGAATGTCGACTGTGTTCTCGATAATCGTAAATACGTTGACTTTTATAAATGCATAAAGTCATTTGACGAGAAAATAGCTTTTTTGGGGTCATTGGGTCGGGAGCGAACTTAAAACCTATTACGAGGTACAAATCGTATCGTATGTCAGAAGAATTGGGTTATTGGTTATCTGACGACCGCTTAGCCTAGTGGGTAGCGATCCTGCCTACGAAGCTGGAGGTCCCGGGTTCGAATCCCAGGTCGGGTCAATATTAATATGATAAATATCGATACCGGTATCGGGTCTTGGTTGTTATATGTATGTGGTGTCTTCTTGTGGTACCAAGAACACAAGCTAATGCTTAGTTTGGGGTCTAGACGTTTTTGTCATGTATACGTTATTATTATTGGTTCTCTTTATATTCCTCAACATAATATTCGAACCTTCGTGTTATTGTCTTTTTATTTAAAAAAAAAAAACAAATAAAATGTAAATAGTATTTAGTAAGTATAGAGTAAGTCAATTGACCACATAAATGGTGTACTTGTTTTCAAATAATAACATAGATATTATTCGAATTAAACTAATAGGTATACCTACTTATCTGAAAGATAGCGCTTTAGTCGTTTTATTCGAATGGATATTCTAGTACCAAAACGTTAAAATGTGCTATTAAACAAGGAGGCAAAGAAATAATTCTTCATTTTACACAAAACTAAAATATCTTAGTATCTAACATTTAATCCGTTAGCCGAACGCATATGTTTTGCTTTCTTCTACTGGAGGAATATACGTTTTTATTCATCTAGTTTTAGAATCTTATTATTCGTTCGGCCATCGGTCTGGCAACTGAACCAATAAATATGAAATTCAGCCAAGATAGGTTCATGCCCTAGATACTTATGTACCATGTCAGAAAAAACGGGGTAGGTTAGATTTTTTTGTGACAACAGAAAGTTTTTGAAAGAAACTATTTTAGCCGGAGAGATAAAAATATTTGTCCGGTTGCCGAACGAATACATTCAGCTTTAAAACATTCCCATTTTAATTATTGATTTTAGTTACCATCCCGTTTACCGAAAATTCTTAAAAGATAATTTTATGATCTTAAATGGCAACACTGATAAAAAAAAGGAATATTTTCCGCCTTACGCATTAACTTCGGAACGATGTAAGAACTTCGCAATCTGCAAAACAGCTTAAGTTCGCGAATATAGAACGTAGGGTGCCTTGATGACGATGTTACCATGACACGGAGTCGTGTAAGAAAATTTTATATTCATGACGCAATAATAAGCGGCAAATAGGAGAGCCGGAATGAGCGATTGTGCTCATTTCATATGCATCAAATTCCAGACAACAAAACTAATCTAGAGCTTGGGGGCAATAAAAATGTCATACTCGGAGCGCCTCAAAAATAGAAGATAGCAAGGTGTAATCTTCTTTCTCCTTGTTGCTGAATCTCAAGAGAAATTTTTCACTTTCTTACTATACAGAAAGACGTACGTGATTCTTTGCTTAAGAATGTCGGAGTACAATAATCCCAGAAAAAATTTATTTATTTATATAATACGTCCGAAATGCGATTGTTTTACTGGAATTGTTTTTTTAGAATTCCTCAACAGACAAGTAAAATAAACACTCTTGTTATTGTTTTTTAATATTAATTTATTTATTATATTGGATGTCAGTCCTATGTCCCATAGCAAACATTGATAATTTTTAGAATCATATTTGAGACTTACTTTAAAGATCAAATTATTAAGGAATTTCATATTATGTTAACATCGATCGAGTTTAAAGTGACTTCAGAATACAACTATTATTTAACGTCTCTGGGAAAAATTGGAAACGAAATTGAAAACTATTTCATGAACATTGCGGAAGCTCGAATGTTGAATGTTCGGCTTCTCGATTCTTTGAAAGTTGATCACCGTTCTGTCTGGATGTGATTGAAGAACGAGCTTTCAATCCAGGTAATAAATAATGCAGTGAAGTAACATAAAAGTAATGGCAAATAGGAATATTATTAATTTATTCTTTTTGAAAATTGACCAACGCGACGTAACTTTTTCATAAATGAAACAGTCAAAGAAAAGTATAAATTTTTAGTTTCGTTCCAGTGAGTTGACCTCTTCAAAACACACTGTGTTTTCCGATAAAGTGCATCAAACTATTTGTGTTCATCCTTTTGTTCTATTGTGCTAAAAATGATTGCATATTTTCATGGCCTATGCTAATTCTAATAAAATCTGTTACCGTCTTATGTACTTGGAAGATATTTTCGAAAACAAAAAAAATACTGGGATCGACTTGTTACAACATTCCTGAACCAAAAAATATTTTAAACTGTAAAATGATTAAAATCTATTTTTAATTTTTTGTCTGTTAGTTTGTGCGTCAACAACTCAAGGAACATGTAACCGATTTTGATAAGGCTTTTTATTTTGAATAGATAAGGTATGGTGTAATATATGAATTATAAATTAACACGATGATATCTTCAGAAATAGAGCAGTAAAAAAAAGTGTTTAATATTTACATTTGAGGTAAAAATGTGATGTTTTAAAACATGATGGTAATTACACATAATATATGTTTAAATGAAATATATGTAAATGAAAATGCAAAATAAATAAAAATGTTTTTAAAACACATTATTAATTTGAATACATTGGTCGTATTACTTATATTTATCAATGAAATAAACAAGCAATTAAATCTATATCGAAGAATGACTCTACTGAGAAAAAGCGTTAAGGAAGTCAACAGTAGAGTCCGCGCCACCAAAGAAGTCCGCACACGCGGCGCTGATGTCTGCGCATTTCATAAACGCTCTCACCTTGAGAATTATTTCTCGGGTCGCTTTACGCATTTTAAACCACTCACCACCACAATTAAATTCACATTCGATGAAATTCTCATACGCTAATTTTTTTTCCGTGGGACTTCTTCGGTGGCGCTGACTCTAGGTATGTCTTTAAAAATATATAACACCAATACTTACATTAGGGTGCATGAGTAAATTAATTCGAGATGCTACGAGTTCATATTGGCTACATTCTCTTTTACCCGTGTAGCGCTGTATCTGGCGCTCGCCTCAGAACGGCTAGTGTATATATACAGCCGGCAGCCTTTTACATCGGTGGCGCGTATTGTAAGTACGTAAAGTTCCAGTCACATATACTTACGCGGCGGCCATTGTAGTGCTTTATTAGTTGTTCAGTAGCAGGGAGTTGAAATTTTCATTACGTCTATGACAACAAACGCCAGCCATTGGGACGCGTTGTTCGAGATGTATTCAATAAATAGTTTTGGATAAACTTTTATCTAAAATCGCGCAACAATAGTGTTGATTTATCGTAATGAAAACCTTTGTTCGGGTTCAAGTAATCAAATTTATCGCTCGTTTGCATCTGCATTCATTTTGAGGGGCGGTCACTCTGTAAATTTTACTAGACGTGAAACTCCGACGGGAAGGTATAAATTGTATTAGCTGAGGGTGTAATTTTAATAAGAAAGAAATATTTGACATTTCCGTATTGTATAGGGGTGTATATTTCTAATGCCTTTCAACCACTTTTTGAAAACATTTTGAAAAGTACACTTCCTGAGTTATTCGTATATAAAAAGTTGTTCTAAAATGGCTAGCGTTTCTCAGTTCAGCGTTTACAAAATTTTATTTAGGCGAAATTACTTGCACTAGGCAAAGTTACCAGATTTGACTTAAAAATAAACTATACATTTGTACTAATATCACAACTCAGGTATCATTCGAAAGGTTTATTAATAAATTAGTGATTCTCTTGTTAGCTTTTGCCCCAATTTGTATTTTAACGAATTTGTAGGTAAGTAAGAATGTCTATGTCTGCCACAATGGCGGTGTCCTGCGGTGTGAACAACCTAAAACATCGCATTCAGTCACCTTTTTCTATTTAAATAATTACCATCAAATATCTGCAATTTGAAACCGTTTCATTAGTGAATTTGGAAGATTTATAACAGCCATTTCTAGATTTAAATTAAAACCATAGACTAAATTAATTTGACAGTAGCGTTTAGTTTTTCGTTAAAACTGATTAAAATGGATTTATAGATTTTGACAGATATATTATTTGTGGGAGTGAAGCATAAAAGTACGAATTGACTAGAAGCCCTCTTCTGCGTTTACCGTCTAACCAATTATATTCTAGCTAGCTCGTGTAAGATGGTGAATTACCGGTCTTCACCCCCGCAAAATCCCAGTGCGCCGGTTTTCACTCCCGCGTTTGATATTTTAGATACTGTGAAGTGACATTTGTGACTCTATTAAAATCTGAGATGGAAACCAAACGCTGCTGTCAAATCAATTTACTCTATGGAGTGAATGCTTATACGTTAGAAGATAATAATAATAATAATAATGAAATCCAAAAAAGCAATTACAGGAATCCTTAACGCTAAGCTTGCGAAATTGGTGGCAAACGGAATCGACTCAGCCTAATGGTCAGCGAACATGACCGTCGCAGATTTTCTACTGATCCCGAAAATAAATATTTTATACATAAAATATAAATGCTTTAACTACAAAATCCAATCACATGTCCAGATAGAAATTCGGCGTCAGAAACGTAGATAGGTAGAAATATCACCTCATTGTTCAGTTAGGCATGACCCACGCACATAGAGACGGTTAGTAGGTGCCTGATCAGTAAGTACTGCACAAGATAGAGGAATGGTTTTGTGCAAATGCACATGCCACTACCGTATCATAATTATATAATCTATTATGTATTTATGAAGTTTACACTGCTGCATGAATGTATTATGTTATTGTATATTGTTATTGTATAACTTAAAGATGATTTTGTTTGTTTCGTTTTTGTTGTACATGTCTAGATATTGTTATTTGTGTTATTTAAACCTATAATAAAAAAAAATTATGTATACATAACAACAACTTCTAGGCCCCAAACTAGGGATTAGCTTGTGTTTTGAGTACCAAGCGAAGACACCACATACATTTAACAACCGAGATCCGGTACCAATATTCATCATATAAATACTGACCCGACCTGGGATTCGAACTCGTGACCTGTAGCTTCGTAGACAGGGTTGCTACCCACTAGGCTGAGCGGTCGTCTATGTAAACACCATATTAATAAGATAGCGTATGAGGGAACAAGACGATTGCGTAAAAAAATTGTACAGAAATTCTATAAGTTGAAGTGTAGAAAAAGCTTGCATTATGTATTAAAAAAACTTTAAAATCATGAGTTATTTATTTCGGCTAGTTTTATACAAGGGTCACAGAGATATCGAGAATATTAATCAATCACGACCCCAGGAGAGCCAAAGCGCCATGAAACTAGCTCCCCACAGCGAAGTTACCTGCGACCCTCTTCCGAGCGTCGGCCCACGACATCCCTTCTTGGGATAACAACGACATTGTTTGTTCTTCGTATTTTTATAAAGCCCCCGCAATAAAACCTTTTGCATTTTACATTTTCGGAGGCCATAAATAAAAGTGCTTGTAAAATTGCATTTTAAGCATTTCTAAACGCAGCGCAGGGCCGTCACCTTTGCCGGGTCGTAATGGGGTTGGACATTTTTACGGGGCGAGATATGAAAACGTTATTGGAACAAATCCTTGGGATATTTTAATGGTCTGTTATGTTCGCTCGAATTGTAAAAAAAAAAAATGTGATTTCAATGTTTTGAAACATCTCTTTTTATATGGAAAGATCTGTTCTATAATATACTTAGATGTTTCGCATCTATATAAACTTTAATTTAACAATTTCTAAAGCACAAATGGGCATAAAAATTGTCACTTGCCCTCTTCAGCTGTCATGATTGTTGAGTGAGTTTGAAATGGTTTAAAATAATGTCAGCTGTCAAATATCTAAGGATCTTATAAGGCAAAACGTTTTTTGTAGATGGTTGTTAAAATTACTCTCGTTGTACAGCTATTGGTTACAAAAATAAAGGCATTATTATTAATTTCTGGAATTTTTTTTATTTCTGGAAGAATCAGTTGTATGTAGAAAATTGTGAAACTGTGAACTGGCAAACGCTCTTCGAAGAAAAAGTTTTAAGTTAAAAATACGTCGAAGTTAAATTATTTTCAATCGGATGATTTGGTTTGATTTATTATAAATGAAACTTACATATTGGTGAGCTTTTTGAGTCTTATATTTTTATTATTTTCTTTAAAACGTAAGTTATCATTTATTATCAAGTGAATTACAAACAAAATAATAGAATTTATTAACAGTAATTAATTAACAGAACGGCCACTCAGCAGTAGCGACATGTAGAGCTTCAGTTTTCAACCCCATTGTCCTGAAATATGAGTTTTCTATTTAACTTACACTATTTAAAAGTAACTTCAAGTTGAATCACGTGATTGGTTTACAAGCTAAAGGCATTATTTTCACGTTTTAGGTATATTTTGGAAAATACAAAGGATAAAATTTATTTTAATAGTGATGAATTAAAGGCGATTTTAACACTGTAAATCTTATGAGCGATGTATTAAATTTATATTTAAATACGTACCTATTATCGTCATTAAAATAATATAACTGTTTTATTTAATTAAAAGTTCTCAAAACTTTCGTACAAATAAAAAGAAAAATGTTAACATTTTGATATACTTATTTTAGTTGTCATTATATTGACTCTACAATATTAAAATAATTCCTAAGTTTTCATTACTGTATGGTCGGTCATATCATTCTTTATCCAAGGCCGCGCATACCTAACACGCACTCTCGCTGAATCGATCAATTTGTGAATTCGAATCGAATATAGCTTGAAATCCAATATCTATATAAAACTATGCCCAAATAGAATTAACTAAGCCCTAAATCAGCTTAGAAACACTATACTCGTTCCAAATTCGAAATTAAATAGATTAGTTAAGTCTAACAAAACGTGTAGCTCAAACATGGGTACAATCACGACGGCCAAATTAAATTACTCGTCGCCAAAACGAGTTACGCCCTTTTCTGTAGATTAACAAACAAAAAGTGATGTGAAGAGGGGCAAAGCATTAAGGCTGTCGACGCAAATGACTGTATTCTTCCGGGCTGGGAGGCGAAGCTTCCGGAGTTATACAATGTGACATTAAACGCTGCATTGTTCTTGCCTGTACATAGTTTATTTATTTATTTTTTATAATCGGTTGAAATTACCGAACGGCGATACAATGTTTTGGATAGTATAGGTTGTAATTAATTGTATATACAATATAAAATTACAACAATTCATACCTACATAAAGAAATAGAAATATATTTTCTTTAAACGATAACCAATCTAGCACTGTACGTATAGAAGGATGCGGATTACTGAAAATGCATTCGTGTAACTTAAATGGAAACGGAATTTCGTTCTAAATTCGTTCTTTGTAAGTTTGAATCGTCGTTCCAATCAATGTAACATCCGTTGCGACAACGGCGTACTAATTATTTACCCGCCTTTGCAGTACTTGTAATGCTATTAACACCGAACAAATAAACAAGAACAAATGACAAGATACGTCTTTAAAATGTTACCTGCACGTATATTTCAAATGACGAGCGCATATCTCAATTTTTACAGAAAGGAATTTAAATTACTATACTATAATTTTATATTTAATTACAATAAAATCCTGAATATTAATTTAACTAAACAAAAAATTATGTGTATTTACTAAAACTAATAAAAATTAAAACAAAACGAAATATATATCACATACATTTTAAATAAGTAAAAAGCTAAAATTAACTACCTATAAAAAAAAATATTAAAGAAATAACTAGAAAATTAAAAATAAATATTAAATAAATAAACTAAAACCTTAAAACTAACCTTACCAAAAAAAGCCCCCACCACGCAACTTTTCCCGCCCAAAAGTGCCCATCACGCTGGCAGCGCGGCGATACCACGCTGAATGGTCAGCGAAATGCCAAGATTCATGCACTATCAACACTTTTGGTCAATATTATTAGATTGCAGATCTTACTACTTTCAAAATTTTACTGCAAATTTAAAAAAATATGTATATATTTTTTTGAATTTTCTAAATAATTACGAAAAATTTGTTTTCACAATACTACGGCCACATCGGCATATTTATTTGTGTCTCGAATTTTGATTGAATTTTATCGCATAATGAATTTCGGCGACCTAATTTTATTAACAACATCATAAGCTCATCAAATACGAATTCTCGGTCGAGGGAGTTTCATACAGCAGACAGTGACCGCAAATTATGAGAGGGGGACGACTGCGAATTTTCCACGGTTCGGGGGCCCAATTAATTTTAAAAATCCTCCTCGGAACCATCGGAGGGGCTTTCGTTGTTATGTAAATTCAAGTAAACTTCTACGCGGTTCCATCGTGACTAATTGTTAATTCGCATAATGCGCTTAGCTAGGTCGACTCGTGTGCAGTTCACGCATTTAGAAAATAGAAGGATTACACGCATGGCGGCGTCCTAAACTTCGCCTGTTCGCCCCACGATGTCTTCGCGAGTTAAGAGGGGCATCGATCAATCTATATTGTCATTCTGTTGAAAAGCGACGTCTCGTGTCCCATAAATTGGGTGGGTGTGATCGTTATGGAGATGATGACTAGTTGAGGTGTCATGATTCACAAATTGTCCTAAAATTACTGCGTAATACGTCATGCAGTTTCTTGGTAACCCAAGCGCAGCGACCCTATATTTCTGAGTATTTTCTGACTAAAGTACATAAGTACATAACTATGACTCCGTGCTTCGGAGAGCACATTAAGCTATGGGTACCGGTTGCCATTAACAGATGGCAGTCGTTAAAGTCCACCAACCCGCACTGGAGCAGCATAATGGATTAAGCTCCAAGCCCCTTAACCCTGGGGGGAGAGCTGAGCCCCTTCAGTTGGGCATAATGGGCTGGTAGATGAAATATGTCATGTCATTTATCTTGAAATATTTCATGATTCATTATTTAATTGAAATTTGAATGGAAGGTAAAGTACATGGGACCATGTTGATTGACTACCAGCGTTTAGTTAATTCTTTGAAATGTTTGTTCTATATTTCATTTCTATCTAAATAGTTACTTTTCACCTAGCAGCTGTATTAACTACGATTCGGTTCACAGCAGTTGGAGAAATTTCTATGACAATTACATATCAATTTGACAAGATCTTAGCGAGGTTTTCAGTGATTTATATAAATCATTTGATTGCGTCAATCTTAAAATTAAATTCAAAATTTTTATATATCAATGCATTAAAATCACTACTGACATTTGAGCACAAAACTATCATAAATGTAGTGCAAATGTTTAAAATAAATTTAATTGAATATTCTGAATCATAAGGAAAAACAGAAATAATCTCATAATTCCTTTTTGTCGCTGGTTTTTTATAAATTTACATTGAAAATATTTTTATAAAATATTCGTAGGTACATTGTCTAATTTTGTTTACGGATAATACAAAAGGTATTTTACGAACAGTAACTAGATTGCTTGTTGTTTTACAAAATTACTTGATATATTGTTTATTATTAATTATATTAAAAAATACGTACTCCAGTAGACTTTTCTACTTCGCCGAATTTCTAATTTCTACGTCGAAAATGATACCTAGTGGAATACCGAGGTGAAATACATTGGTAATGTGTTTTTTATTTAAATATATAGATATTTAAATAAAAAACACATTGTTATAGAACAACGTCGCATTTTTAATCCCGATCATAATAAAAATTATTATTATTATTTGTAAAGTTTTATTGTCCTAAGAGGAATGTCCAATCAATTGTGGTATTTGGTGTAAAAAATCTAATCACAGCGTGAAGACCGACCGCCTTTTGCGCCCCCACCGTGAAATAAAGGATTTGGCGCTTAACTTAAGCCGTATACGGAGTAGTTTTAAATTTATTATTTTTACTATTTTTATCGATATCTTTACCCATATCAAAGAAAAAAATTGCAAAAAATAATAATATCTATTTTCGGAAAAATCTGAGATATATTTTTTTACTAGATCTAGGTAAATTGATGCGAAAACGGCACTAGTTTACAATCTCAAATGAGATAAAACCAGTGAAATTAACTACAATAGAATTTAAAAAAGAAATTGAATAAAAAAAATTAAAAATTTCTTTTCTTATATTTTTTACATAGAAAGCTCAAGTTTAGTAATTTCCGTTAATAATACAGTGAGTCAGTTCAGTTCTGCTGTTGAGTATTTTCAAAATTAGATCAGAGTTGTTCATTTACAGGATTTTCCGAAGTTATTATGAAGGAACCTACCGCTGGCGCAGCCGCTGGGATGGCCATGGAGACTGAAATAACCGCTCTAAATTTTTATGCTAAACATTATGAAACTTATATTACGTCTGAAGATATAATAATTATATACATAATCTTCAGCCCAAAGCCGTTATACTACAACATTTAATTTTTTAAGTCTCGTAGATACAGTTTTAATACACTAAAAATGAAACCGGTGATAGATATTTTTTAAACTGAGGTAAGGTAAATAAATATTGAGTGTAAAACGTAACCAATTTCATAACAGTAACATACAGTTTCGTCCCACCGACGAAGTTAATTTCGCGATACGTATTTCCTATTTCGACTGCGGTGCCCAATTTACTAGCCCCATTAGTGATTCATAGGAAAATAACACACAACAATAGTAATCAGCCGTTTCGTTACCAAAAGAAAAATCACATTTTTGGGGCGTGGGCGGTGCCAAGCACAGATTTCGTCGCCAATGTATCGTGAAATTAGTTTAGTGCCACTATATAATTACGGACCCCGTTTTTTATGGCCCCAAAGCAAACGTCGCAATTCAGCCCCTTATTCGTCTCGCCACCCCTCGAGCCTGATGGAAACAACCCCTAATTTTGTTATGAAGAAAATGTCGACTCGGTATGCGGCTTGATGAATTGACACTATTTTAAATATTTACATTACTAACATGAATATGACGTTTGGATTATAGTTAACTATAGAAAACAGTCTACATTAGAATAACGACAGCTCGAAGTGTAGGTATATTACGTAGGGATGTCTTTTACATTATTTCGTCCAACCAATACCTACACAAGTTTACTGGTGTCTACAAAGCAACAAAATATACATCAGTTTCGTCACGTGTTTGAAGGCAAGATATCTGACGACCGATCTCCAACACCCGTGCAGCCCCCTTCTTGGAACTTGAGTTTACGTCAAACATACAGTTCTTACTGAGAACACACACTTTTAGTAAACCATGCGCTCCTGTTTCGTTTCTTTTAGCACTATCTACTAATCTCCAATCTGTGTTACTAAAAATAATTCCGTTCACTATATATTTTGGAATTTTGTTTGGGTAATGTGATTTGAAGTTATAGTTTTATGCAGTTATTCATTTAATCGAACTCCGAAATATATTTTATCCTTTGATAATACCTTCGCAATACAATGTCAACAAAATTTACAGGCTAACTTTTACGTACTTGCGTACAAACCGTCTGTGTATGCGTGAATTATAACCGAACAGTCAGGTGATATTTTTAACTACGTTTTTGACGCCAACTGTCTATCAGGCATTATATAATTACTCAAAGACAAAAAAAATATCACAGACCCATTTAAAAATTAGAATCATGTTACTCTTTTTTAGAGCACGATATTTTTTGAATAGTATAGGTGTTGGATATAAAATGCATGTAGTTGAAATGACGCGTTCGTCTATGGCAACATTGCCTCTGTGGTTTTGACACATCGCGACCTTTGGTTGAAATGGGTCGGCCCGTGCGCACACATAATAATTAATGTTAAAGAGATCTGTTGTTTCCGATCTATATACTATTAGTACTGTTTGGCCCCTACTTTGATTGACTTTTGGTGCCTTAAGACGACCTGGCCACGGTGTGAAAGTTTTGGAGTGAACACATGACACATTCTCGCGTTCCGTTTGGTTGTGTCCTGGTGGCGCTCGTGAACGGTGACCCGGTGATCCAGGAACTGGCTGAACCTTGAACTGCCTGCGTGGACGTGAGAAGTTTACACGCAAGGAGAAGAATGACCCTCAAGTAATTTCTCAAACGGACCAATGCTATTTCGTAAATGGGCCCAGCACGATTTCCACTGCACTTGACTCCGTACCTAACATTTTTGCTATCCGGAGCGAGGTTAAGTTCTTATCTAACATAAGTGTGGATATACCTAAAGTGTTTAGTTTATTATGCCCATGGAAAAAGGAATAAATGAAACAACATAAAGAAATGAAAGATACATTTCATGATTTATTATATAAAATTCTTAAGCTACACTTTGAAATATAACTTATTATAAAGTATAGTAACGTGTGAAAATTTACAGTTCTACTTCGATTAGTACAGACATTAGTAATTATAATTATTGCGCAAGATTTTCCCTAGATATGGGAAACCTTTAGGATCACTAAAAATACTTAAGTAACAAGTCCTAGCTATCCAATAAACGACAAAGCTCAAATATTCCTTACGGTTTTGTATAACTATTAATATTTTATTTATTTACATCATGATATGAGAAGAGTTTGGAAAATATATAATATATTTGCAGAAACGAATCTTCAATTTAAGCACCTATAATTATTTCTACTGTCAGCTTCTAATAATCATCTACGTCATATTATAAAGGAAAATATTCTGTCCACCTTTACGAAAGAGATTTGTTTTCAATCGGATTTCTTTTTTAATTTTTTTTAAAATAACACTTAAAATTTGTAAAATTGCTATACATCGATACACAAAGTGACTGTTAACAAATCATAAATTACTTTGCTAAAGCGATCGTACTGTTTTTTTTTTAGGTTTTTTGTACCTTAAAAGGAAAAAAGAAACTCTTATAGGATCACTTCGTTGTCTGTCTGTCGGTCCGTTTGTCTGCCAAGACCCTTTTTCTGAGAAACATGTAGGGGTATTAAGTGAACGTAATCAAAAATTATAGCTATCTATTTAGGGGGATATTGTGACAGATTCAAAAACCTATAGGGCACTTTGATTCCCGTTATTTGTCGAGAAGCGAAATTCCATGCCACAAATGAAGGAAAAAACTCAGAAATTGTTTATTTGATATAATTTTATAAATACATAACACAAATATATTGTGTGAGGGTACGGATTCCTCGCACTTGGCCGCAGTTGATTTGTCGAATTGTGGTCGATATTTTAAAATAAATTTCTAAATATGAACTAAAAGAGTACGAGCAACATCAGTTGATATTCTATTTTCTAATTGCTTTAAATATGCACTATGGTTGGCCTTTCCAGCGACAGTCGAATATTCCGCATGGAAGGTCAATGCTAAAATGTTGATCTTTAAAATTCAAACGATTTGAATTGAAACACTTTCTGATGTAGGTACTGTATGATATCTATAATATTGTATATCCCTACATACAATTTTCTACTACAACTAAGATGTTTTAAAATATTAAATATAAAATAAATTAATCGTATAAAATGGCAAGAATTAAATTAAAAGAAAAAAAAATATTATTTTATAGTTAAAGTATTTCGATGCAAGCTTAAAGTTAATACAAAATAAAATAATAAAATTTTTTAGCAATACAAATATTAAGGAATGCTACAAGAACTTGGATTAGAGACGTAAATGGAAAATATGCAATTTTCGATTAATACAAAACTGCTTAGTTGACATTTTTAGAAAGGTACTGTGTATATCTTCAGGCCAATATATACAATCTTATTATTATTATTGCAGTGCCACACACTGAATATATTCGTCGAATATTCGTCATATGCGTTTGTTTGTAGGCCGATTATTAGACCAAATATCCAACGTGCAGACTAGCATTAGATTGTACAATACAATTAGGTACAAATAGGTACAAATTATTGGGATATGTAATCGGTCCAGTAAAAATTTCACATAAAATCTCAGTCTCGATTATACAAAAATATACGAAAATTTATTAGTATATTTTTATATGGACACTCGATAGATATTTAGAAGATAATATATTTCTAAACAAAAAAAACATTGCAGTTTCGTCATCTGTCAGAATATAATTAACCTTATCTACCTTTTTCTTTTTTAACCGTTCTAATGAATCATGATTAAAACACAATTTTTAATAAAACACAACGACCTTTAATAAGTCGAGACATAAAAATGAAAATACACCGCGTCACAACTTCACACACACACGAGTGAGCTGGTAATGGTTTAATTTTAGACCCTTAAAGTTTAGTAAAATTCATTTCCTAAACGTTTTTTTTTCTTCTTATATATCACAGGCTTAAAACATACTCGATTAAGATTAGGGACGTGCATCCTATACGTACACATAGTTACAATGGAAATTAATTAGTAGGTAACTATTTACACAGAATGGGGAAAAATAATGAGGCGAACCCTCCCACAACCCTCGAAATATACCGAATTACAAATGCGTGTAGGTAACCTTACGCTCTGAACTCTGGTTATAAAATTTATCGATTTAGATGGACGTTAAATGATTCAGTTCACAACACAACGATTTTGAGATACTGTAGTACGAATCGGTTGAGTGATTTCACTTAACCTCTATATCGACCTACGAGGTAAAATGTATAGTTCGTGTTAAATATGGTACAGTGTAGTGCATAGTGATCTTTTTTTTTACTTGTATGTACTCTAATGTTATTTGGAGTAAACGTATAGGAAAATTGTCACATCGATCAAGACAACTTCGTGTTCGCAACAGCGAATTTTAACATTGTATTGAAAGTTGGGTTTATTATGCATATTAACGGGTTATTTTGAAATTATTCTATTAGTTTTACTAGAGTTTCGTGTTGATTTTTTTTTAAACGTCGTCGTCATGTCAAATTCGCAAATACTGGTACTTTATCATTCCAAATTTATTATGTAGATTTGAATTTTTACATCAAATATCCGGTAAAATGGATCGACTAGTAGTAACTGAGATTTTTTGTATTTCCAATTAATAACTTCGATTTGCGTAATGTTCATTTATTTATTTCTAGCGCTTGAAAATGATTGACTGGATATAGTATCAGTCCATGAAAAATTTGTCTCGGAATACATACTTTGTCGATAAGCACCTCCCCTTTATAGTTATTTACTCAATATATAGAATTGTAAGTAAAACCTCAAGTGTTACGCATATTCAAACAAATGATATTATTTAGACTTGGACGTATTTACGCTATTTAACTCTATGGCTGTTGACCAAAAAAAAAACAATCCAGACTTTAGCGATTCCCGCCAAAAACCAAGATTTAAAAACATCATTTCCTTAATCACTTTTTACACTTCACATTATCCAACGATTACGTCGCGATCATATAATTTCGTTTAAGTTATTATATAAAAAGTTAGTAAAAATTTTGAAAGTCAAATTTATCACCATCTCATGTTCCATTTCGTAACGGAACTTCATTCAATTACTTCACTATCGCACTATATAACACGCGTGATGCTTCACCGATGACAAAACTCCGTGGAGCCGCTTTAAATTTAATTTATTATAACTTCGCTAATCTGTCGTTGTTCATGTTAATATGTTCCAGTATTTTAGGCCAGCTGATACGTATGGTACGGGAATGGAGCCCGCGTAATAGTTCACAGACTGGAACATGAGGTAGGCGATGTTCAGAAGCTATCACACTATTTCGTTGGGATGCATGTTCTGATTGGAGTCGTTCTGTCTGGCGCATTGCTGTAACAAAACAAAATATGTTATTTTCAAATATACGTATAGACACATACAATTTTTAGTCTATCAACATAAACTGGCTGATTGGCCGAGTGGTTAAAGACCCTAACTACGGAGGCAAGGCTCGCGGGTTCGATTTCCGCTCAGGACAAATATTTGTGTGTATGAACTTGTCCGTGTCTGGGAGTGAAATAATATGTATATATTATAAAAGAATATTTAAGTATGTATATCAGTTGTATGGTACCCATAATACAAGCTTTGTTTAGTTTGGAACTAGATGGCGGTGTGTGAGATGTCCCAGGTATTATTATTATTACGTATGCAGCATGAAATTCCACAAGTACGTAATAATAACAATGTCACTTTATTTATCTACAATAATTGTCATTACACGTACAAATTTTTATGAGAGGCCAAAATTAAAGTCGTAACCAGAATTGTACTCTGATATTACTGAGCCTCTTGGATGCGATAGTTTGTACCTGTAATGTTTTGTATATTTACAAATACTACTAAAAGCTAACATTAATATGATAGACTTCTTTATTTATACGTGTTATAGTATTAATTCCTGACCGCCATTTTGTTTAATCTATTTTTACAATGTGACTTGTCTAGAAAAATAATTTCATTGAATAGTTATTTACGTTTCGCAATCGGTTAAAATTTGTGTTGACATCAACAAATACGATAAAATAAATAAAAACTTACGTCTTGTTTTCTTTCCCAAGTTTTCATAGCCGTTTTGTATTTCTCGAATTCGTGGCACCAATTCGAATATATTTTCTGGTACTCGTTACTTTTTTCGGGCGGAGAACATCTGAAAATTGAATATTTGCAAAAATGTCGGTCTATTAATTGTTTCGGTTTGTGACTAACGCTTTTTCATAACAAAAATGAACACATTTTTCTTGGTTAAGTAAAGAAATTAATGTAAATTAGTATGAAAACCAATATTTGTCATATAACCTGAGGGATAATTTTAGAAATAGTAAAAATAAATATGACTTTTCTAACCTGTGGGTATCGACGGTAATGTTGTATGAGCATAAGAGCGACCCTCCCAGCCAGCAGTCGTAGCGGCCGGCGTCACCCTCGTTCACCGATATAATCAGCAAACCATGTTCCGACGTCTCTATGTATTTCTCTGGTCTACTGCGAAAATAATTTAATTCTTAATTCAATATTTTGTCGTGGTCATAGTGTAGGCTTCAAATGTTTCAAAGTTATCTACACAAATTTTGTGTTTTAAAAGTAAAGGTTATTATTATTTGTTCAAGTATATTTTCTTAACCAAAACATATATCATGGAAATATTAAACAAAAAAAAAAAATTATATAATGCATGCCTTCAACAAATTTGCACAATACCTAATAAATCATTTCACATTAAATTTTTATTTGTAAATAATTTTGAATTGTATTATTTTTGTTATTTTATTTTAGTTACGATAGTATTTAAAAGTTCAAATATAAAAGTTTAAATAAAATGTAACTGCAACGGAAGCAAACGCCTTAAAGTATTTATAGATTCGGTTTATTTATATTTGAATTCATAACATTACCAACTCGAATCCTATCATTCAAAGACATGCGTGACCGGGGCAGGATATTAAATAGTTTGTAGACAAAGCCACCGCGGGTTTCATTTTCCCCCTGCATTTTAATTACGGGGGAGGAAGTGCGATAACCGTACATTTGGATATACCTTAATTATTAACACGCGCGCGTTAAAATTGAGAAACTTTTGAATTGCTCCAATTATATTTATAGCAAACGCCAAATTATACGTTTTCGTTTTACAGGTACAATATCTTATATAAAAAAGACATCTAGTAATTTCATAACATTTATATCGCATTAGGAAATTTTTGACAGTAATAGCACAGGTAATTGGGCCACAAAAGTTATTGTGTTAAGTTAAAAGTGTTTATTTAATTTTTTTATAAGTAAAAGTTACTTAAATTAAAGTTGTTTTTTGGACATTGCTGTGTACGCGTTGTTAGGTAATTAAAGTAGTCTAGGTACTATTTTGTGAATATTTTAATTAGCTAAATTATATTAACAATTTACTTTATTTTAATTTCATATTTTAACAGAAATATTGATTTATGTAGCAGTGCAATCATTTATGATATAATATTGAATAATAAAAATTATAATATTACTAAATATAACAGTGATAGTTTTATTACGATGAATCACATTAACCTTTAGTAATATAGGAGTAGAATCAACTTAAAAGTAAAATTTTTGTTTTTTTTTTGTCTTTATTGTAAAAGTAATGGCGAAGGATGAATGATCCTTCTAATATGACTGGATCCAATTTCGATTCGGTCAGAATCTTATTATCAATTGGAAAATATTTCTAATATATTTAGCTAATATGTTAGAAAAAATCAAAGAATTAAAATCTTTATTATGTTAGGATTACACTTTACAATCTCTAAGAATAATACAGACTGAAAGCAATTTAACGTATATGTCCATTTATAGAAAAACCATACCTGAATGTAATAGGATGCCGGCCTTTCTCTCTGGAGTAATGGAACCAAGACACGGCACGAGGTTGCAGCACTTCGGGCATCTTAACGAAACTTCCCAGATGTAAACTCTGGCCCCAGGTAGCCGAGACACTCTTGCGGGCGATCGAGGAATCACAAATATCGGCCGTCTCGTTAGCTACGTCTTGGATCAACCTATTGGACAACCGACAATTCGATTATTACAAACTATAAAGTTGTAATATTATATTCGAGACTTTATTTCTTTGTTTGTTTGTCCTTTCCTCACGTCGTAATGAATAGAGTTGACAAAATTTGTCGGCTCTGAGTCGTTGAGGTTTGCAAGAATGCGCCTTCTACATGCTACATTCAAAGTTCGATGGTTCATAAACATCGCTTGTAGTACAATAAAATATGTACACTACTTATTTAAATAATGATAATAATACATAGGACTTCCCACACAGCGCCATCTAGTCCCAAAGTAAGCAAGTATTATGCTTGTGTTATGGGTTACTAGACAACTGATACACATACTTAAATATTCTTTTTTTTATAATATATACATATATAAATATTTTTGCGAAGACACCGTATGCATATAACAACCAAGACCCAGTACCAGTATCAATATTCATCATATAAATACTGACCCGACCTGGGATTCGAACCCGGGACCTCCAGCTTCGTAGGCAGGATCGCTACCCACTAGACTAAGCGGTCGTCTTAAATAGCAGAATATTAGTATGTTCCATACGAAACCAGCAATGTACGCACATTTGAGAACTTATATTCATTTGCAGACATATTAAAATTATGTCTTTTTTTACTTAGTAAATCATAATAATCCAAACCTGTACATAGATTATTTGCGCTGTGCATATTTTGTCATAAAAGGTCGAACATGAAATTGTTTTCTGTTTACATTAATCGTCTACTATTACATAAAATCATATAGTTGTATACTAACCCAGGCATGTACTCGCGGCATACAGCAGCATCGCGATCCCAGCCGCAATATGGATCTCGCGCGCATCGCACGCACGCATCGTACCGGCGAGCGCATAATGCAAGTCGGAGTTGAAGCACACGACGATCCGAAGCAGCGTAGAGGGAGCCGTGGGCGCGGGATAATGCCATTGCCTGTTAGTAAAAGATTTTGTGCATAGGTATACTCGACTACTTATATTTAGTAAAGACATTTAATTACAAATTAGTATGTTTAGGTTGACTGGTACGCTAAATGTCAAATTTTTAAACTATGAAAGTACGTTTGTGAAATTGAATGTGAACAGACTGACGGATTAACCGAGTGGTTAGAGACCTATAACTGCAGAGCCAAAGGTAGTGGGTTCGATTCCCGCCTAGGACAAATATTTGTGTGCATGAATATGTGTATTTGTTCCGTGTCTGGATGTAAAATATATATACGCGTATACATTATAAAGAATATTCAAGTATGTATATCAGTGGTCTAGTACCCCGTAATGCAAGCATATTAGTTACTTACTTTGGGACTAGGTGGCACTGTGTGGGATGTCCTAGAAATACTATTATTGATGTGAAAGATCTTTTGGCGAGAGTATAAAACTGATTGTCGGCGTGGCGACGCATGCCGTAGCGACGTGTCGCCATATATATTTAGAGGAAAAAGTACCTTATGTCTTAACAGTAGGGTATCAATTCTTAAATTCATTTATTAATATTTTTTATTTATGTAAGTATGTTTTATTAAGTAAATTATTAAATATTAGGTTTTTTTTAAATTCGCTTTAATATCGAATCAACTGACCGACTGCCGGCCAGTAACTAAATGTTAGCATATGCCCCTCTTTCCCTGTGCACCATGCACGCAGCTATAGTGGGGCGCGCCGTTGTGAAATAGACTATTTAAAACTATTATTGAATACACAGATTATAAGAACTGAATTGTTGCAATTTTACTTTTTTATTTAATGAAAATAAATGTTTATTAATTAAATAGTCGTCATTTTCTGTAAAAAATCGTAATGTTTAATTTTTCATTATGCCATATTTAGTTCCTGTCGTAATCTTGTCTTTTATGCATATTACTTGTACAAAGTCGATGTTTCACATCTGCTAGGCGTCCCGTGATGGCTCAATTTTTTTTTTATTAACGCATTATGAGAAGACGATGTTGTTATGCTTGTCGCATGTAATACTTGACACCATTTTGTCGATAATATGTTTATTATAAATATAAAAAAAAAAAACAAAATTATGTTGAGAACAATTATTTGAAACTGCTTTCTCTGCTACTTTTTTACTGTTGTTTCAATATGTTGAATAATCTTATTCGGATAAAAAAAAACATTACTTGTATTGGCTCGCCAGGTGTGACGTCAAAGATATCCAATAACGCTGATTGGCTGTCGCCGTTGCGCGTCCATTGTACAATTTTGTGAATTTTGCCTTCATCTGAAACAATATCATGAGTATTAATTTTCATATTTGATTACTATATGGGTAAATACTGTAACTCCATGTTTTTAGAATAGCTCGTAAAAATAAGGCCATAAAAAGTGCTACACTTCACTGAGAAAAACATGTGAATTCAGATTTTATTATGATGGTTTCATTACAAGAGGAGTAATTGATGATCAGGATCATCATAAATACGAGGAAACCGAGTAAAAAAAAACTACACGGCACCGTAATTATGTTACAGGAACCATATTTTACGCTGACGCATATTTTTTTCTTCTTCGTATTCCTCTGTTTCTTATTATGCGGGTCATCCATCGCTCGACATTTTTTTCAATGTATCGACATCTAAAATTAACATATACAATCCCCGAATCGAAAATAACTGTCTAATGCAAGATATGTTTTTTTTAAACTTGACATTCTTTTTAAGTATGATTTTATTTATCGAGAATACACTCAAATGCGCTTCAAGGATCGGCACAGACAAATTCAGGAAATTGCCATGACGAATGAACTATTTCACAATGCGAATAAAAACACGAGATTTATTATTTATTACTAGTTTTGAACTTTTAAACGTGGTTCCCCGTTCCTGCACCAATATCATTTACAATATTTTATGCCGATATTTGAGTTCTACTTCCTCCTATTGTGTAACAATCCGAAGCTTTTCGCCGTTTATTTCAAATTTTGATTAATTTTGTATCCAATGGTAACATTAATACAAGTAACAAAGATAAATTTGCCAATTATGTCAGCCGCCTCAATAAAACCACAAAATCTTTTAAAGGCCAATGTGTACTCTTTTACAATGATCCCAGCTGACATTCAAGATCTACCCCATAACAAGTTTAAAACTACAATAAAATGAAATCATGAGAAAAATCAATGGGTGTAAGCCGGTCGCCTATCAGTTTGTTTCAATAATATTATATTAACCTTTAAGCACTTATTATTAAAAAGAGCGTCCCTCAGCTCAGTTTATTGAGTATTCTTCTGAGAGGAACCAGCATTTTTTGTTTGCGCTTTTGTGGTGACGTTCATCCACAAATTAATACACAAATTCACTTTTGTGACATATTTCAAGATTATGTTACATAACTACGAAATAAAGATATTTGATTGATTGAACTTTCAATCGAAACAAAAAGTAGCCTGTGTCACTACGTCTCTACAACTGTCTCCTTGCGGAGAGCAACGAAACACACCCTATTTATGATATTAGTTAGGCTACAACTTCCCTTAATTACTGCGACGTCTTCGAGAAAATTATAAGGGCGTGTTTATATTCGGGTCAAATTAATCAGAGTGTTTCTGGAGCGAGTCGACGGTGCGTTCTGATTGGGGCCGACTTAATTGGTCCGCGGACTCCGAAGACGTGTACACAGCAAGAAGTTTGGTAGTAAACATCGCAAACTGAGTGATACGCTTCTTTATTTTTGGAAGAAATTATAAGGGCCCCAGAGGGTCCCAATTAATGAAGGATCGTTTTAGTTCACGCAGCCGAATTGGGGTTAACCTAATTGGTGCGTGCCGGACGACGTTCGGTTAATTCCACCGAACTAGCGGAAACGTCGTAAGGAATTGTTGGAAATCACATCGATACCGAGCCAGAGTAATCGCTATGTGCAATTAGTTGTATAGCCCCGATTGGTACAATAACATACCGCCGGGCAATTAACGCAATTAGTTATGTGGCCAGGGGAATGTTTAAAATAATCACAGTGTGTATCAGGAATTGCTATTTACGTAGGCAAACAATTATACTACTGGTTGAGATATTGTATCGAACTGGAAAAACATAACTTCACTTACAGTGACAATAAAAAAATTCAAGTAATTTCATAATAAATGAATTTGCGAAAGCTTTATATTTCATTTGTTTTATTTATACAAAAACCAGCGTCATGGGTACAACCACGGTACAACAAACTTCTACTATGGGATCATCTATTGTTGATTTTTTCAAACATTTCGTATAGATGTCGCTAGTGGCAATAAATAAAATAAATTTTTCATATATCCCCCGATCAATCTGGCGTTAGATTTTCAACAAGGAGGGCGTTTACCTGGTATAAAATATTTATTGTAAGTTTCTTTTAGTTCACGCCGTAGAAGCGAATAAACGAGATAAAGAAGATTATAAGCCCAAGTTTTTAACAGAATCACTACACACCTCCAAAAAGAAAAACGTTAACCGATAAAAAACCTTACAACGATAAAAATCTTTCACGGCAGCGACACCAAAAGACTTGGACGCCGAAACGATCCGTAGGATCGGCCACGCACGCGGAACAAAGGCACGTACGATCGCAATTGTATATAAGGTCACATTCAGGTCCCCGCGCCTCACAAAGCGGGATCGGGGGGCGAATTAATATTCTGTACACGGATCGTAATAGCTAATTGGATTAGAGGTATGTAGCGAAATCATCTAACCTGGTTAGATACAATACGATCGAATTCACCTCGCGGCTACACCTAATGCCTGATGAATCGCGGTTCGGGGTAATTGTGAAAATTCATTAATCAGCGTATGCAGAGACATTGAGTTGTATGTGGTGTGTGACATGAATTATCGAGAATGAGTTTGTATTAGTTCGTGGAAATAGAAAATAATCAGAGATCGCCGTTTTTCCTATCTCCCGTCTTACAATTTGGAACTTCGCCACCTACTCTTAGAGGATATTTTTTGCTGATATTTAATGAACAGAAAAATAAATTTTTAATCAAATATCATTTGTTATAAATATGATTCATAGTACCTAATAGCAGGTATAATATTTTTCAACCAACTTCATAAAATGGAGGAGGTTCTCAATTCGACTCTATTTCTTATTACTTTTTTATTAAATAGAGCATATTTAATGATGGGTCCCATTTAATTTAAAGAAAAAACGTATTCCGCCTTTAAAGGTAGATAAATAGGGGATGAATCTCGTTTATTTGAATTTCATTCACTTCCCGCTAACCGATTATAATAAAACTTGACACATAGGTGAAGTTTTATAGGAAATAAAATATTATGATCCGTGTATGACCTAGAAAATAAAATAGTATGACCTAGAGCTGATCTGATGATGAAAATAACAGGCAGTCGAGTCGAACGGTGTGCAGCAGCTATCTCGTGTTTGTTTAATGATTGAGCGATTGGTTGTGTGGTTAGAGACCCTAACTGCAGAACCAAATATCGTCGCCGTGTCGGTCAGTTCGATTCCTGCTCGGGACAAATATTTGCGAGTACAGGTGTAAAATGTTTATATATATATATATATATATATATATGTGTGTATATTATACAGGTAAAAAGTATTTAAATATGTGTATCAGTTCTCTAGTACACACAGTACTAGGTCATGTATTTAAATACAATTATTTGGTAGTATATACATTATACATTATTGTATTTCTTCTCTATTTAAAAAAATCATCCGTTTCATCACCATTCCTTTCAAACAACGCTGTCTTATTTTGGCAGTGCGTTTTAAGGTCTATCCACACTATCAAATTAAGCTACAGTTACTTACCATGAAAAATTGAAAAATGCAGAAAATCTTTACAAAAATAAACACCGATTTCAAAATTTACTTAAAGAAAGAGCATTTATGGGTGGCATATGTTATGAAGTCAGTGCCAAAGTAGGCACATAAAATTGTTATTTACCAGATAATAACAATAGAAAAAATTACAATATTTAGAACTTTATCAAATATAAAGTGAATGACTCGGCACCAACTTCATTATACTATATATATGCCGCCCATTAATGCTTTGTTCCTTAAGTTAAAATAAAATATTTATCTACAACTTTACAACAGTTGGTAATGTTTTTGTATCGAATTATTCCAAAGAAGACCGGACGTAGAATAAGTTTAGAATGTGCTGTTGAAAAGGGTTTGGACTATGAGTGCTAAATTTTAAACTTAAAAAAAGTGTTGGTTTTTAATTTTAAAATACAAATTATAAAATAATTATAAATGCGAATTTCAAATCAATCGTTGAAAATACTTGTTTTTTGGTTGTAAAAGCTAAAGCTTTTTTTTTGTTTTTTAAGTCCAAGCCTAAACGGAAACAATCGGCTGATCAATAATCCGTTACCTACACATGAGTGACAGCATTGTGCCAGATAAATGAATTAACACTCACATCAGCTAATGCAATGTGCGTGTCGCAACATTTTGATTGACACAAAACAAGTAGTTCGATTGCCCCGGGCGACGCTGCGAGCGCACGTCGGATTCCCACATTAAAGGAAACTTCGTGATGTCATTGCCCCAAATTGTACGGCGAGTGTTAATGTTTCTGTTCCGGGAATATCTATACTATATGTGTCGGTTAGGGTTTATTGGAAAATATATATAATGCGTTATCAAGACACAGAGGATTATAAAGGTAAGTCTTTGAATGAAATTCTGATTCAATAATTGCTTCAGAAATGGTCGATACGAGATACTAGTGACAGGTGTGTATTTTGCCTTCTAGACACAATGATGTTAGGAAATGTTGAAATTGGTAAAAGTATCACATACTAGTGGTACATTACTGACTAGAGGTCGCGTGAAATACAATACAGCCGCTCCATACACTCGTCGAGACCTCTCACGAGAACACCGGTAGGGTCTACGTTGTCGAGACAGTCCGTACATTCTTCTCTACCAAAGATATTCCTCCACATACTCGACGAGAGCTCTCGTCGAGAAACTCGTCATTCATTTCATTACCAGTATTCACAGCTAGTATTAAACGCCTTTAAAAAAGAACTCTCGTTGTCTAGCGATTAAGTGAGACACGTGAGACACACAATCTGTACATGTGCTGTACGCTTTTATTTTTGGTCTGCGGTCCGCCTACAGTTAAATCCAAATTCAAATTTATTTATCGAAATAATTCATACATAATGCAACACAGAGCATCAATGCTCTCCACACTAGGCACAGCCTGTCACGTGGCGAGCAAGAACAAGTTAACAGTATACATTTCACAATATTTTTATCTTTTCCGAGCCACGACTTTATACATGACGGTGTTTTTATGTATATGTACAAAATATGTATTATAAGCATTGATTACTATGTCTATGATCAATACTGGATTTTAAAGACGAAATAGGATTTTCAACTATAAATCACTGATCGAGATATATTTTTTATATCAATCTATTCTATTACTGACTGTTCTGTGACATTTATTCAAAGAACGCCTGTAACGTTTAATGTACTAATATAGATTAAAAATATTTTTATTTTATAAATTAAACGTTTATTCGTTGAAGTATTCCAATTATTATCTGAATAAGTTTATTAGAAATATATACAATCACTCTTATAATAAAATAAAGTATTACTAGTTAAGTACAAGAAATCCACCAAAATAAGTCGCTCTAATGCCTCGTCTCATTCCGCTAAGTTGGCACTAATTCGGATTACAAATCATCCCATAGCAAATAAATAAATATTACGGGAACAAAAGACGCATAAATAATAAAGAAATAGATTTACGAACATTGTAGAAAATCGCCGTAATTCGAAAAAGGAATATTAGTTTTCCAAAATTTTCGAGAATAAACTACACTGCTGATTAAGGGTGTACTCGTATAAAGAAAAGTAACCAACAAACATGGATCTAGAAAATCGAGAAATCAAGGTTGTTCTACTTGTCGCCACACGACGAAAACTAACAGAATTTCGGTAACGACACGCCATTGTCGCAATGGACTTTGACCGAAATTCTAAAGTTGCGCTGATGGTTATTAAAATTAAAAAGAATAAGGCAAGAAGAATTAAATTTACAATTTTATTTAATTTCTTTTACGAATATACGAGATATTTATGAAAATTCATCTGATGTCGAAATTTTTCCTGTGACGTCATGTGGTTAGTTGCTTTCCACAGTAAATAATCTAAACTAAAAGTAAATGAAAAATATTGAGGTAACATCACCTCAACACATAAAAATATTACGACTTTCTTTAGTCAAAGGTAAGTGACGTGATTAGTATTTTAAGGGAAAGGTATAAATTGGTCTATATTTTAAGAAAAACATATGAAAACTATGTTTTTAACATTTTTACCAAAGCATATTAGTGGCTTCAGTGGCGTGGGTATCGCTAGTGATTCTACAAGGTTTCCTTTTTTCCTTTTAAAGCACGAAACTGAAAGATATGTGTATTTTTACCTGTTTTTAATCTGGCAGCTTTTCATTTTGAGCTCGTTGCCACAAGAGATCTAAGGTTTTATGCTATTTATAAACGGGCTTACAATCTTAATGTACATTGCTGTTTTAGTTCAGTTTTTTTGTTTAACTTAGCAGACTGAACCGTCAATGTATAGCAAAACAGTACGATGTAATCGTTATATGGAACAAGCGATGTTTCGCCTAAAAGCCCGAGGCTGAATTTGTCGATGATTTACGTTCTATTAAGCCGACATTATTCAGGTTAAAGATTACATCGTTTCGCGATAAACGTTTAGTCCCATACATAAATGTGCACAGTGTTCAATTATCAACATTGATTTACGAACGTTCGGTGTTTTGAATTTATTTTATGTCTAATAAGGGTTAGAGTTTCTTTATGGATTGCCACTTACAATTAGATTTTTTTTTTGTGTAAATATACAGTTATTTTATTATCAGTGTAATTTTTTTTTGTTTTTCAGTATTGATAATACAATCATCATCATCATCAGCCCATTTTATCCCACTGTAGGGGCTTAGGCCTCCCCCAGGGTGAGAAGGGGTTTTGGAGCTTAAATTCACCACGCTACTCCATTGCGGGTTGGGGATTGTAACGACCGCCATCTATTGACAGCGTCCGGGACTGACTGCTTAACGTGCTCTCCGAGGCACGGAGTCAGTGATAGGTAATGTACTTAAGTCAGAAAAACTCATTGGTACACGCCCGGATTCGAACCATGGCCCTATGGCCTTATAAATCTGAGACAGGTTCGTTGCGCTCTCGGCTATCACGACACGATTGGATAATACAATGCTTCACGCAAAAAGCAAAAATATTTATTTACGTATTATTGATTTTTCAAGTATAAGTGGTCAATCTAAATGGCTTGTGGAACGCGTAGTAACTCGGGGGAGCGAAGTATTCGAAGAAAGGGAGGGAGAGTGCCGAACCGGTGGTTGTAAGCCCGTTAAAGTATGAACAGAAAATTGACCCACGTGTAAAATGAAACACTCACACGAGTAGGGTGACCATTACCCCGTTACGAAATGGAAAGGTTTGGTCGAAATTAATTTTAAGAGTAAAAATTTAAATACTTTAAAATGCATTTTTTATTTTCACTATAGAATAAAATATTTCAATTTGTGCACTATTAAAAAAAATACTCTGTATGCATATATTATAATAATAACGTTTTAGCTCTTGTAAACTATTCGTGTGGTCGCCCCTAAGTACGTTTCACCATGCTACGTTCAGGTATTTCTAGGTTCATGACATAGGTGTTTGCTTTCTGTTTCGTTTCGGTGACTGTGATTCAGTGAACTATAGTTTGACCGAAACCGCTGTACCGCGCCTTAGGTATGTGCGCGGCGCGGTGGGAGACAGATCTGCTGTCAGTCCGTCGTCAACGCTTAGGAGCTGCCTTCCCCCCTCGCCGCGCACATACCTAAAACGCGGTACAGCGGTTTCGGACAAACTATAATTTGTGCAATGCGTTGAACTATTTGTGTATGTATTTTTGGGCTTTTGTGTTGCACTAAACAAAAACTACATGTAACTATGATTTTAGGGAAAGTAATTATTTTTCTATTCTGTTTGAAATCACGTGTTTCTTAGCCAGGAGTGTTTCTCACACATATAGTATAGTAAGATTTATCGTTTTCCGAATTTTTAGGTATTACTCGTATCATAAAGTATCATCTAAAGACTCCATTTAAAAAAAAAGAAGTATGTCAAACTTTTATATGAAAATATTTTTCAGAAAAAAATTGTATAGTACACAACAGAGGTAGAGAGTGTGGTATCCCTCTGGTGGCCGCTGACCGACGCAAATTTGTCAGTTGTGGCGCTATATCTCAATATTATAATACTGAGTGAGTAACACACAATTTTTGACGACCGCTTAGCCTAGTGGGTAGCGACCCTGCCTACGAAGCTGGAGGTCCCGGGTTCGAATCCCAGGTCGGGTCAGTATTAAAATAATGAATATTGATACTGGCACCGCGTCCTGGTTGTTATATGTCTGTGGTGTCTTCGCAAAAATATTTATATGTATATATTATAAAGAATATTTAAGTATGTATATCAGTTGTCTAGTAACCCATAACACAAGCATAATACTTGCTTACTTTGGGATTAGGTGACGCTGTGTGGGAAGTATTATATTATTATTATTTTATTATTTATGTTTATCGAAGATTATAATTTTGGGAAGGTGATGTAAAAATCACTTGGTATTTCCAATAAATGGAACTGTCTAGTGAAGGTGGTGAATGGTGCGCGAAAGATAAAAAAAAAAACAATTGTTGGACATTTGAATTTATGTTTGTTCGGTGCCTAAATATCGTATATGTTTACTGTTTTCCACGTACGTCACCGAACTTGTAGTAGGTAATTCGAACTGAAACTACATGTTGAATTTGAAGCATTTAGAGTTGTAGCTAACACGATGAGATCACGTTTGGTCAAAAGGGCTCAGTTTTATCTTTTGAGGCACCCGATCCTAGAAATCGAGTAAACGGGCAAAGGGCGCAGGGTTTTGGGCCCAGGCACAGCGGGAATTCGGTACGGACCTTTATCACGGATCGCAATATGTATTTTATTGGCGCCGTAAATCGAAGAACGTGGCTTTTTAACGTTCGCCCGCGAGCTCGACCGACTTTTACGAGATTCGTCGTTCCAAATTTTATGCGACTGTTAAAGGAGCCTCTCGAAGATACGTAACGTATAATTCAAGTATTTATCAACGGTATTACAAAGATATATACGTATATTATATATAAAACGCAGCGCGGTCGTAAAGACAAAATGAAGGTCAACGACCGAGCCCGGCCTGAGCAAGTTTTGTTGTCGCTGAAGCTAGATATCGCAAGATCATTCTTGAACGAGCCGCCGACTTAGACACAGCTGGTTTACGTTCTATTTGTGTTTGCTAACGTTGTTTGTAAATTACGTGTTACTCGTATTTTATTTTTTGTACATTATTTTGTATTACTTTGTTACACTTATACTTTGAGCATTACTTATTATAAAGTTCGTGTATGGTACTTGAGTTTAACCTGCTAATGGATATGTAGTTATTGCATAAGTGGATATCTTCTTCTCGTTCTGTGTCAGTTAATTTTTTGAAGTGCCTTGTGATGTATTGTGAATGGTAGTATAGGTAGGTTCCTTCTTCTTCCTGTGTGCCTTATAATTTTTGAAGTAGCTAAGGATGTACGTTGTGAATTTTATACTCTTGTCGTGATCTTTTTGTGATTATAATGAATTTGTAAGCGAAAGTTAACTTTAGATAACATTCTATTCATCCCGGAAAAAAAGTTTTGTTCTATCTGGGAAAGTTATGCGGTCGGCTTTCGGATTATCAAAGTTATGCCAACGTCGACGATACTAGAAAATCGTAAAAAATATAACATAAGCTGTCGAAAATCGATCACGAACGATTATTCGGGACACGTCGGTAGGTGTATTTTTAAAGCGACCTCACCCCGGCCCGCCCAAAACTTTTCCGTTCTCGCACCTTTTGATATTCAATATACTCGGGGGATGCTAAGCAATCCTTTGATGAGATGTTTTATGCAAAAAACGTTGGGCCCGAATAAACGCTGACGCACACAGTAGTATTCCCGCACCAAGCGCTGGCCTGACTTTGAGGGAGGGGAAATAAAAAATCAATGTTTACTCCGAGGCGACGAGATTCGAATGCTAATTACGGCCATAACTAATTGCTTTGTGTTCGTGCTAACGCGGTCCTTTTGTAAATCGTTGTTCAGGCAAAGTACATGCGTACGCGTTACGGCTGACGCTACTGTTGCGTGTGCCATACGCCAATGAGGTTAAATGTACTGGCTTACTATAATAAGCCAGTAAATATAACTTCATTGGTGTATGCCTCTATTCATGGAAAACTAGTATTAAAAAGTGCTCGCACATGATTGGTTTGAGAAAAAGCTCTAAAGCAACGTACAGAATGAAGGAAAGCGCCGAAATTAAAAACATAGTTAGAAAACGTGCGTTTTCGTCGACTGAAAATACAACGTTATGCAGTAAGTTTAAAACTTAAAAGTATATAACTTATATGACTTTCAATATGAATGCATTTTATTACTACGGACCAGTTATATAATAATGATAATATCTGCGACATTCCACGCAGCGCCATCTAGTCCCAAACTAAGAAAGTGATGCTTGTATTATGGTAGTAGACAACTGGTATACACACATAAATATTCTTTATAATATTTATACTGAGACACGGAACGAAATAAACATGTTCATGCACACAAATATTTGTGCCGAACGGGAACCGAACCCGCGATACTTGGCTCTGTCGTTACGGTCTCTAACTACTCGGCTAGAGAGGGGGCGTAAACAATTGAGTCATCGGTCAATTGTTTACGCCCACTAATTAGATACCGTTAGTTATTGTCTTTATTTGTATGGAATTGTGTGACAGAGATAGCGCTTTGCTTGTTTATCTCCATGAACGGAGTATACAGACACCGAAATTCAATACACTGAAAAACTAGGTTCCTTCATCTATAAAATATCAGCAAATACACGAGGTGACATTAATTTTGCAGTTTTTAGGGTTCCACAGCCAAAGGCAAAAAATAAAACCGTTCTAATTGCACCCTGTTCGAATGTCTGTCTGTTTATCCATTTGTCCGTCTGTCGCAGCCGTTTCACTCGGAGACTAATTGACACTACATAGATGCAATTAGGAAAATAAGTATTATCTATGAACCGTTGCACAATTGTGGTAAGTAGTAAGGACATCGTGATATGTGTGTCGTGATAGTTCGAACGTAGCGAACCTGTTTCAAATCTATAAGACCATATGGCCGTGGTTTGAATCCGGGCGTGTACCACTGAATTTTTCGGACTTACGTCGGTCTCGGTCGCTGTCAACAAATGGCGGTCGTTACAATCCGCCAACCCGCATTGGAGCAGCGTGGTGGATTTAAGCTCCAAGCCCCCTCATTTAGAGGGGAGGCCTAAGGCCCTGCAGCGGGGTCTAAAAAAGGGCTGATGGAATGGAAAAAGGAGATCAGTTGAACTTATTAGCTCTCAGTGAAGAAACCATAAAAGCACGAATTGACTAGAAGCCCTCTGCTGCGTTTACTGTTTAACCACTCATACTCTAGCTAGCTGATGTAAGAAGGCGAGTTTCAGTGCGCGAGGTCCCCGTGCGCCGGTCTTCACCCCCGCGAAATTGCGTTGGACATTTTCGATACTGTGAAGTGACATATACGACTCTATTAAAAACAAACGCTGCTGTCAAATTTATTTACTCTATGGAAGCAACACATTTTATACGCATTTTCCTGATACGAACATTTTTAGTTACACGCGGGAATTTAAAGACTCACTATATTATTTTAGGTTTCTGGAAACTATGAATGACCTCCTACATTCTGTTTCTTTTATTTTTTATTTTAGGTTCTGTTATTTCCTATATACCTTTATAGCAATGGTCAATTTTCGTATATTTTCCTTAATATCAATTAAAATTTAGTATTTTTAAAATTTTCTAATATGCTCCCCAAAATTTGAGTTTGTTTTTTTACGCTATACTTCGTAATCGGGTCACCTAAATCTATATATTTACCGAATTTCCATTTTTGCAACAAGTAGGCTCCTAGAACATAGACTGTGACAGACGGACAGACAGACAAACAGACATTAGAGTGATCCTAAAAGAGTTTCTTTTTTTTTCATTTCAGATGTACAGAACCCTAATAAGAAAACAATAGCGTAATATTTTCCATGAATTCTATTAGAGACAATTATGTATTGTTTGTAAGTTGGTTGGAAATACATATTAATTTTTATTTAAATAATATTCTTCATTCCTAGAATTACAATACTATATACATGTACATAAATGTTACCCTAAATACATAAACATTTTCAGATGAATAATACATGAATTTTATTTGAAGCGAGAATATGTTTGTTTTCGTACGAAACAAAAAGAAGACTGTTTTTAATCTTTATGATGATTTCCATAATTAAAATGTGAAACTTTTAATATCGGATGATATTAAAGTTTCGACGACCGCTTGGCATAGTGGGTAGTGACCCTGCCTACGAAGCTGGGGGTCCTGGGTTCGAATCCCAGGGCGGGTCAGTATTTATATGATGAAAATTGATGCTGGTACCGGGTTTTTGTTATATTATGTATGTAATGTCTTCGCTTGGTACCCAAAACACAAGCTGATGCTTAGTTTGGGGTCTAGACGTTCTTATGATGTATACGTTGTTATTATTATTAATTTGACATTTTTAGCCGTCGCGTGGTAAACACAATTCGATCATTGTCAACCTTACGTTGCTTGAGAGTTTTCGTATATGAGTTTTGAGAATACGTAATTACGTTTACGGAAACGGAAATTCGTTTTTCGTTGTAATTTTTCTTATAAGACATGAAATCGAGCGGTTCGAAAATCACTCTCTCCGGATCTATTTTGTAAAATCCCGTTTTACATTAGAAACAGCAATTTAATGTTTATCGCGTGCCAGTCCTGAAAGGTAATAAGCCGTGCATGAATGAATTTTTTCAAAAATTACGAAGAAAAACGCAGGAGTACTTGAAAGTATTTGAGTTTCCTTGGACTCGTATATTCGAATTTCCACCCTGAGAAAAGTGTTCACCAGCAGTCGAGCAACGGATGAACCCATATAAAAAAACGAGGAATAGGAAGAGGAAAAAAATATGCGTCAGCGGAAATTATGGTTCCTGTAACGTATTTATGATGACGCGTAGTTTTACTTCCTCTGTTTCCTCGTATTTATGAAGATCTCGATCATCAAAAAATCTGAATTCACTGTAGACTTTTGTCAGTGCACGTCACTTTTGTTCTGTCGCCTCTCTAGATTTGAAATTTCACAAGTTAAATTTACAAAGGATTTGATCCACTGCACCCCAATGCTAATGATACATATACCATATATCGAATCACGATTTTTTTATTTGAATATGAAACTTTCACCTAAAGCGGTTAAAATGAAATGCAATTCCCGCCTTTTTACAAATATTTGTGTGCATGAACATGTGTATTTATTCTGTTTCGGGGTATAAAAAAAAAATGTATGTATATAAATGAAATAAAGGTTATTTAAGTATTTATATTAGTTGTCTAGTATCCATAGTACAAGTTTTGCTTAGTTTGGAACTAGATGGCGCTGTGTGGGATGTCTGAGGTATTGTTGTTATTATTAAACAAATAGTCGGACTTGGAAGTTCGTCATGAATGTGATGTATGTGAAAAGATGTATCTTTCGCAAATCGTCTGATTACGTCAATTTTTTTTTAACTAAACGACACAACGTTGAAAGGCCACACATACGAAACTACGAATAGAACTTTGCCGTTAGTACCGCAAAAAGCTCAGTCGCTAACAGTTTAACTAGATCGCACAAGTTATTAGACGTGAGCGCACGGCTACGAGGAAGCTAAGGTGTTGCGAACTATAAATTACTTGGAAAATTCCGTTGGCGCGCATCGTATTGCTCGGTAATAAATATTGCACATTTTCATCGTGTTGCCCTGCCCGTCGCTATATAGCTTGTAGATAAATGTTCGAAGACGAGCGCCTAAAGGCCCTCGGGCTAAGCGGACATTAATGAAACTTCAACTAAAATACGAGACGGTATTGTAATCAAGTACATAAAGAACAACAGAATAATCATTGTGCCATAGATAGCTTTTTTTACTTAATTAAGATACGGCTTTAAAACGTTTAGATGACTTGTTAAATTACTTCGAACACAAATTAATACTTCTATTTATAATATGAAGATTAGGATTTGTTTTTATTGTAGATTGAAATGACATCTCAGTTTTATTAGAAACGGTACAATAATAAATACTATTATTAAATACGTTGACATAGGGTAGAAATTTGTTTGGAATACCTATGTAAATAAATATCACAAAGCTTGCAATTCTATGCCTTTAGAGATGCATCGAATAGCTTGCTCGTGTCGTCCTTTTATACATAAATAATTTTTGAATGTATAATTTGCCTACGCGGGCTGGAGGACGGTGGCTGTTTCTTTTTTTCTTTCTTTCTTGACGACATGGCATCTGGGACCGTTTTGTAGCTCTTAAGTTTTGTATGATACCCCGCAGCCGGGTTATTACTTTTACTAAACGCAATCATCGCGCGCTGCTTCACCCCCCTAAATTTAAATTGATCTGGTTTCATTTCACAATTAAAACAGACATTTCACTCTTTATTTTACCATACATACTCTCAACTTTATTACCCTATGCAAAATAAACGAAAAATTTTGTTATAAAAAGTAGTTATTTTTTTAAAAGGAAGTTCTTCACTTGAAATAAGTCGTATATGTCGTGGCTAAATCATAGAATGGATCATTTCATATGTTCGCAGATCTTAGATCATTTTATGATGGATCGGATTCATTCGAAATTCAGCAAAGATAGGTTGATGGTCCACCACTTTTAAATTGATAGAATAGGTTAGGTCAGGTTAGTTTATATTAATGCAAGGAGCGAAACGGAGCGGCGCGATGAGCCACTCAGAAAATGAACATTGTAAACTCGAACACATCATAAAAAGATCAACTCTAAGATATGGCCACGACATATAGTTTATTACAGCTATACCAGGTGTCGTGATAGCCCAGAGCGCAACGAACCTGTCTCAAATTTATAAGACCATAGGGCCATGGTTCGAATCCGGGCGTGTACCAATGAGTTTTTCTGACTTAAGTACATTAACTATCACTAACTCCGTGCATCGGAGAGCACGTTAAACAGTCGGTCCCGGACGCTGTCAATAGATGGCGGCCGTTACAATCCCCAACCCGCAGTTGAGTAGCGTGGTGGATTTAAGCTCCAAACCCCCTCCTAACCCTGGAGGAGGCCTAAGCCCCTGCAGTGGGGTAAAACGGGCTGATGATGATGACACCAGAGAATGCTAAATCCGCCTACTTACTTGCTTATTTGTACAAAATGAGCGTCGTCGTCGTTTAAGGGTGGTAGAGATCCAATGATTGAGGCGGTATTCATTATATTCATGTAGATACTAAAATGTGAACACTTGATTGAAAGCATTGATTGCATCTATGGGATCCGCATAATACCAACATAAGGCGTTATCCTATTCGTAATAGACAAATTCTATTCGGGGCGGTCATATACTACGCAGGTTTTTTGAGGCGAATCTAAGTATTATCTATATGGAATGAGATGACATTATATTACTACTCTATGTCTATTATCTATATGGAATGAGATGACATTATGTTACTAGTACTTTTGTATAAAATGACCCAGAAACGTAAAGCTAGTTATAGTAAAGGACGAAGTAATTCAGAAAATGATTTTTCCAACTATAACGGATCTGTTTCCACGCGTAATAAACATTGTATTTTATTCGACTACAAGTTTATGAGCAATGCATCTGATCCAAGGAAAAGTGTTCCTAGTGAATCAATATTGGGCGTTCATTTATACCTGAGCACACCTCAACATATCATGTCCGTAGTTCGCGATTCACGTTTATGGGTAAAGTTGGCACTCCATGCACTTAGGTAAATGGCTTCCCGATATTTATAATGTTGGGGAAACTTATCCTGCATAGTAATTTATTTTTTACGTTTGAGTTTACATGACCGGCACGGAATATACTGTGTCGAGTTAAGCAGGAATTATTTGAAAGTACGGCACATTTTGAATGATGTGGGTAAAAAAATAATTTACTTTTTTTATTTGACATTAAACAAACTTTGTTGGCTGGTTGTGTGCTTGACACATGTTTTTCAACCTGATATAAATACGTCTAAAATTTGTAACTTATATTAAGTGTGGATAATAATATATATTTTTCTTTGCCATTAAATTTTTTTGTAAAAAATAATAATAACACCTGGGACATCCCACATAGTGTCAACTAGTCCTAGATTAAGCGTGATTTGTATTATGGGTACTAGACCATTGATATTATTACTGTATTGTATAGTATTGATATGTAGTATTGATATGTAGTGTCGTGATAGCCCAGAGCGCAACGAACCTATTTCAAATTTATAAGGCTCCATAGGGGCATGGTTCGAATCCGGGCGTGTACCAATGAGTTTTTCTGACTTAAGTACACAATATCACTGACAATATCACTGACACCGTGCTTCGGAGGGCACGCTAAGCAGTCGGTCCCGGACGCTGTCAATAGATGGCGGTCGTTACAGTTCCCAACCCGCAGTGGAGCAGCGTGGTGGACTTAAGCTCCAAGCCCCTCTCCTCACCCTGGGGGAGGCCTAAGCCCCTGCAGTAGGGTAAAAATGGGCTGATGATGATGATGATGATGATATGTAGTACTTAGGTTGGTACTAGACGTACTTAAATATTTTTAATCGTTTACACCTATACAGATATTTACACCCCGATTTTGGGTGTAAATATCTTGTACTTAAATTTCTTTTTTATGTTATATGTGTACACATACACAGGTATTTAGACTCAGCTAAATCAGCAAATGTTCATCCCGGACGGGAATCGAACCCGCGACCTTTGGTGCTGCGTTTAGCGTCTCTAATCACTCGGCCAATCGGACAGTCAAAATATTATTACAAGTATACACAATCGAATTTATCAGAGATGTATTTAAATAAAAACCTAGTGAGCCATCGAAGTGAGCGCATATCGGACATGGATCTACGAGTATTAAACTTCCGTTGCAGATAATAATAATAATAACAATAATTTATTTTAGATATAGAGGTAGTACAAGCAATCATCTCACGAGCATAATAACCAGTCACAAAAAATCAAGTTTGTTGGTGACTGGAAAATGCAGAGAACTCAAAAAATTTTAAACGTACATCGTTCAATATAATTTTCGTTAAAAGTGTTTTTTTTTTAATGCAACTTCCTTGATATTTGGTCAATATTTTTTATCACACGCTAGAAATACCAAACAATACACTTCGTTAACGACAGTAAGAGTTAATATCCCACAAAATATTATGATCTTAATAATAAAAGTCACTTACAATCTATATTTAATTTTCAAAGATCTCTCTAATGATATCCAAAACTCGCACTCGCACAAGAAGAGTTGCTTACCATCGTACCGTAAAGGGATAGTAAGTTTAAAATTATTAAAAATATTTTTATTATATGATAAAAATAAAAAATTATGCTTTTTGCAATTTTTCCTTTATCTGTTCTATAAGACGTTGCTTCGTACAAAATTTCAAGATTTTGAGTTTACGGGAAGTACCCTGTAGGTTATGATTCCCTTGCGAGTGTAGAAAAGCAGCATAGACGGCTGTATCTTTTGATTGCGTTGGCTTAGAAGTTGGATTTTTACAAAGCTCTAAGTGACAGTAGACGTAAGTATTTGACATAAATTTCAATTTGATAACTCTATGCGTTCCTGAGAAAAAGGGTCTTGACAGACAGACAAACGGACAACAAAGTGATCCTATAAGGGTTCCGTTTTTATTCATTTTGTGGCACGGAACCAACATTATCTCTTACTTCAAAGTTTGGAGCCTATGTATTGAAATATTTTTTTTTTCTCTACACAATCATATGGAGCGGGCTATGCTCGGTGTATCTTTGATGGATAAAACCAGAAACACTGAAATCCGTCAAAGAACCAAAGTTGTCGACATAGCCGAAGCGATCAGCAGGCTGAAGTGGCAATGGGCCGGTCACATTTGCCGTAGAACGGATAACCGATGGGGTAGACGAGTTCTCGAATGGAGCCCACGTACCGGAAAGCGAAGCGTTGGACGCCCCCCGGCCAGGTGGACAGATGACCTGAAGCACCATACCGGGGGTAGTTGGATGCGAAAGGCGGAGGACCGTGTGTGGTGGCGAGCCTTGGGAGAGGCCTATATCCTGCAGTGGAGAGACACGGGCTGATGATGATGATGATGATGATGATGATGATGACACAATCATATATTATGGCGGTTCATACAAAATATCTTTCTGAGAAACATCAGAACCAGTGAAATTATGACGGAGATATGAGCCTATGACATACGAACAGACAGACAGATATAACGCAATTATAAAGACGCTTTTGTAAAGAGTTTATTAGTCTGTACTGGAATAATAATAATATTAATAACAGATCGTAACCTATTCTCAAAAAAAATAAGATAATTATATACATACTTTAATAACAAATAAACTCTAAAATTATAATTAAAATATAAGCTGATAGAAAAGCTTGAGAATAAGCTTCGTTGAGAAAATTTGTTTTTATATGAGTATTTAATTATTTATTTACTTATTTTACAGAAAAAAGTATTCCATTTTAACTCAACAATAAATTATAAAAATAAATTAAATGAAAAAAAAATCAGATTTATTAAGTTTTTATTTACTGTATAAATAAAAAAAAAAACAGCGCTAAGTTACTTCATCAAATTTTTTAATAAACAGAATTTTTTTTACATCTCATAAATATCGCATTGCAATTCGGAATACAATTTATTATGAAATTTAATATACGAAATACGAGAATACTAAATAAATATGTCTGATGTTTATTACGGACAATGAGCAATAATCTCAATTAAAATTCAACCGAACGTTCGTTTAAAGGAAAAAAATTGTCTTAGATGGATTTATTTCACTCAACGCTTCAAGTTATATTACGCCATAAATGGGATTTGCGATATTTGTGTATCAACGTTTCAGGAAAGCGGCAAAAGTTAACTGAAAATATGAATACATGTAGAAATACGATGGGATGCGAGTTGTATGCATCGTTTATTGATATAAGAAAAAAAGTATCATATAACATACGTGATATTTTTTAAGGAAAAACCTCACAGTGAATTGAAATCGAATTATATAAATGAATAAACTGTGGAACAATTCTTGGAAAAAAAACGCAAGGTCAACGACCTCTTTTATGACAAGGCATATAAAGCTGACTGATTGGTCGAGTTGTTAGAGACGCTAATTGCAGAACCAAAGTCTCGGGCTCAATACCCGACCAGGACAAAATTTTGTGTGCATGAACATGTCTACTAGTTTCGTGCCTGTGTAAAATATCTATGCATTATTTAAAAAAAATCTAAGTATATAATCTAATCTAAAATCTAAGTATATCTGTTGTCTAGCATCCATAATAATGGCTCTACCTGGTTTGTTAGCCACAAAACAGGTAAAGCCTGGTTTATTGGCCCAGGTATTATTATTATTCAGTTTGCATGTTATTATATTATTCAGTTAACCACATGTGTGCGTTAACAGCTTCCGTGCGGATCAACTTGCTACAGGACTTTAACGAAAATGAGTTTTTCTAAGTATTGTTACGTGTTAGGGTTCGAAGAATTTGGAGAGAAAAACCTGCTGACTCTTTTGAAGACTTTATTCACTAACACTAGGTCCAACACAAAGCACTAAGTCCAAACACTAAGCACTAACGATGTTCCTAGCTCGTAGCCAAGTCGTAGGTTTTACTGGTATCACTCTTGATCACTAGTTTTCACTTCGAAATCGCCTCGAAAGTAGCCCAAAAACTGAACTGAGCTCGCTCGCCCTCCTGCGGCTATTTATATGGTCGCAACGAGCCTCGAGAGCATTCTAGAAGTCACTCCACTCGCGCAAACGCAATCGACCGAGTTGGACCATTCTAGAAAGTCTCACGCAGGTACTGGCTTTTCGAGACCATTTTCTTCCTCCAACGCCATCTAGTATTGAGTAGGGGCTTCGTGTTGTTTCCGTTCTACAAAGCGGTCTTACTGGTTGACGCCAGATGGCGGTCGCCACTCTGTGTGTTCGTAACAGTATTCAGTTCAGTCATTAATTTACTTTTTTCATTATTTCCTAATAAAACAAAATAATTAAAATTATAATACATGATTTTATGTTCTGTTTGTCACACCCTAGTAGATTCTACACATTGGTGAATAAAATTTTGTATGTATATTAAAGAGGCAGAGTTGATATTTTATTTTATTAGTCCCGATAGCGACCACTAGAACGAACTGGGGATGAAATTTTTGCATGCTCAGCCCATTGTGTGGTGTATCATGATAAATCTGTTCTAAAATGAAATCTACTATAGACCACTTCTATTTAAACTCATCATCATCAACCCGTGGCTCTCCACTGCAGGTAATAGGCCTCTCCCAAAGTTCGCCACCATACACGGTCCTCTGCTATTCGCTTCCAATTACCCCGGGTACGGTGCTTCAGGTCATCTGTCCACCTAGCCGGGGGCGTCCAACACTTTGCTTCCCGGTACGTGGCCTCCACTCGAGAACTCGTCTACCCCATCGGTTATCGGTTAAACGGCAAATGTCATCGGCCCATTGCCACTTTAGCTTGCTGATCACTTCGGCTATGTCGACAACTTTGGTTCTATGACCGATTTCAGTGTTTCTGATTTTATCCATCAAAGAAATACCTAGCAAAGCCCGCTCCATAGCACGCTGAGTGACTTTTTAAGCTCGCGTTTCTGAAATATTCAGCTACAAATTAGCTTTTCCCGTGTCCCTTCATACGACAGTAAATTATAATATTAGTATATGCGTACTACAGGATAGTACAAGCGTAGAACAGTCACGATAGCCGAGTGCTAGTGAGCCCGCTTCTTGTTTAAACGGCCGTAGTTTGAATCCCAGGGCATGTATCAATGAGTATTTTATAACTTATGTACATAGCTATCACTGACTGTGCCTTGGAGAACACGTTAAGCCGTCGGTTCCGGTTGCCATAACCAGATGACAATCGTTAAAATCCGCCATGCCGCACTCAAACAGCGTGGTGGATTAAGCTCCAAGTCCCCTCAACCTGGGGGGAAGCCTAAGCTCCTGCAGTGGGGCATTATAGGCTAGTGGAATATAATGGAATTAAATTCATAGGAACTTTGCAAAATAATAATTACGTTAGACGTTATCATGGAAAATCCAATATCGCCACAACAGCCATTAAACCGTAATAAAATGTTTATTTATATTTGTGACGGAAAGCTTTGAGAACTTCAGATATTATTAATGCGCGGGGATATTTTGAAAGCTTTGGCATATGGTGCGACGCTATTAAAAACGATTTAAAATTCACAGCTCGTACCGCAGCTGAAACGTAATTGGCGTTTGATGGCATAATTATAGGGTGTACATACGGAATGGTTACTCCTTTGATGTTCGCAATCTTGTTAGCCTGCTTGCAAATAGCACAAGACATAGATACTAAAAGCAAACGAACTGGTTATAAACGACAGCCAGGTTGTATTGATTATTATTTTTGGGTCTCATAAAATGCCTAAATGCCTAAATGTCGTGATAGCCCGAGCGCAGTAAACCTGTTTCAAACCTATATGGCCATGTTGCCGTGGTTCGAATCCGGGCGTGAACCAATGAGTTTTTTTTCTGACTTAAATACATTAACTATCACTGACTCCGTGCCTCAGAGAGCACGTTAAGCAGTCGGTCCCGGTTGCTGTCAATAGATGGCGGTCGTTACAATCCGTCAACCCACATCGGAGCAGAGTGATGGAATGGAATGGAAAATAATTACACAGGAAAAAAAACGATTTCTTCGATTAAGAATATTTCTTTGTTTTAAGACATACATGCATTATACTAAACCAACAAAATACTTTCATGGTACAACGTAATATGTCTTTAATTAAAAAAAATTTCTTGGTTGAAGAAATCTCTTTTTACCGTGTAACTAATAAAATGGACTTTTTTATAGTATTAGTGTTTAGGTAGAATAAACGAATTCCTTATCATTTCATCCTGGCTAATCTTCGACTGCGATCTACCATATCAGCCCGTATCTAAAAAGGTCACTTACTTACAGAACTTACTTATTTACTTGCAGTCAGTCAGCCGGATTTTACGTTAAAACGCTTACTGATTTAGAATTAAAATGTGTTAACGCTATTATTTTTTGAGCAGAACAGTAAGAAGTAAAGTAACATAGGCTAGGGTTTCAAGAAACAGACTTTCGTTGACTTCAGATGTTAGAAATATATTTTAATATTTTTTTTAGACTAAAAACTACGCGACTACGCGAAGTCGCGCGAAAAACTAGTATTCTCTTAGTAACAGACTTTACGAAAGCATCTTTAAGCTTATAAAGAATTATGGTTACAAAAAAACAAATATAACCATTTTATTTTTTATTTTAGAGATGTCAGAAGAATAACAAATCGTAGCATATTTCATAGCGGTACGTAGCCAAATGACTCTAACTTTTGTTATATACAGTATTCTATAGCTACTAGGGGCACATAATAAGGAAGGAAAGTTTACTATGGTCGAGTAAGCGACCGCACTGCGGCGCATCACACGGCCATTTCTCATTGTCGGCGACGGGAACTACGAATTTAATGCATATTATAATGCGGTAAGCGTTCAACGGGTTAAAGTTTCGTTTACAAAAAGCGGCTATCAGAAATAATTCATTCAATATACGAAACTCTGGTATTACAATGAAAGTGAAAAGTTTTGTAGTTTTTATTTTACGCTTAAACGCCTGAACAAATTTTGATGAAACTAAAATGAAGTACATACATTTTAACGTATACTGTGAATAAAAGTAGGTTACTACTGTTTATTCTGGTTGAAAGTTTCCATTGTATAGGCAAGTAATAAAATTTAATTTATTAATTGATTGACTGATTGATACTGGTGCCGGGTTTTGATTGTTATATGTACGTCATGTCTTACATATAACAACTTATTATTGGTACCCAAAACACAAGCTAATGCTTAGTTTGGGGCGTAGACGTTATTATGTATTAATATAAGTAGTATTTTTTTTATCAACGGTCCAATGCTTATAATAATAATAATAACAAATACATCACAACAACGTCTAGGCCCCAAACTAAGCATTAGCTTGTGTTTTGGGTACCAAACGAAGACACCACATACATATAATAATAATAATAATAATAACGTATACATGACAACAACGTCTAGGCCCCAAACTAAGCATTAGCTTGTGTTTTAGGTACCAAACAAAGACACCACATACATATAACTACCAAGACCCGGTACCAGTATCAATATTCATCAAATAAATTCTGACCCGACCTGGGATTCGAACCCGGGGCTCAGCTTAGTAGGCAGGGGCGCTATCCATTAGGCTAAGCGGTTGTCAAAAAATAGGTTATCATCTGATTAACTTAATTTTGATTTTTTTAGTGCTTAAAAAAAGTTTATTTTTTTTCCACTATTAACTTCAGCTTTGGGTACTAAGACTAAACAATCCTCTTGCACCATAGAGAAAATTAATTTGACAGCTTTTATGTTTTGCACTAAAGCGTTATATCTAAGTCGATGATCACACGTCAGCAGCAGTTTTATTATTTTTAACGAAGAAGGATCTCCTCTTTATATTTTGAAATATATTCTTTTCTACTTTGATTATTACGATTGTGTATAATGATTTCTTACACGTGAAATATTTTTTGGAAAGATGATTTATGTTTTTATTTAAAAAACCTATTTAAAGTACTTAGGTAAATTATAAAGCAGACAGTACATTTTGACGGTCGGTTTTCGATCACACTAGAATTTCATGCTCCTTTTCTCTACACTAGGTTATAAATATTTAATAGGTTGAAAAGCTCGGATAAACTGCGGGGAGTAAGCTATTTTAACGTTATTTTAAGGGGTGAAAAAGCTTTTTCTAATAATCTAGACGAGATTATAATTAATTATAGTACGACGCGACGATTATAAGACATGTTATACAATTGACTCGTATATGATTTGCGCAATCTAGCATATTTTAATTAAATTTTCATGATAGAACAAAAGTAAACAAAAATATCTCATTTAACATTATGTTTCCAAATTATAAAAGAAAATTTATTTTTAATATAACATAATGGACGTATTTTGTTCAAAAATTATTTCTTGATCGAATTGTGAGGCTCCCGTGCTAAACAGATTTGAGTAACCACCGAAAGTCGTAAAATATAACTTCAGAAGTTTTAATATTTTGTTGAAAAATATAACATAATTATAACTTACATAGAATTGAATTAGTTTTATTAATATTGAATAAACAATACACTTCGTTTTATTAAAATTATCATTCCCTATTTTATATTTAATAGATAGTATTTTACCCAAAGACAAGTAAATATGTTTTGAATTTTAAATATAAATACAATTTAATATTTTTAAATTTATATTACAGATATATTTTTGATAACTAAAAACATTTAATGGAAGTGTAAGACTCATAAAACATTTTTTTTTTTCGGATTTAAATTGGCAAAATTAGACACAAACTAAAAACGTTATAACTTTTACCGAAATTCGCATTTTATTGCATTTTTGCATCCTCATCGCATTATTTTTACTAAAACCACACAAATCTAAAACGTAAACAAAAGAGAATTTTCTTCTTTTCAATCAGTACATTAGTTTACTCGTAGAATAGAAATGAAATCAGTAAACAAACACACACAGACCGAACACAACATAGGCATTTTAATATTCCACCCGTGAGTTCGAACCGTATCGCGTTGTAGTAGTTCGTTTTAGTGTAGGTAGTTGGTCGACAAACGAAACCTGCCCCCCTCTAGCCTCTGGAAACTTTAACCCCCTTTCGTTAGTTATCTACGTGAGTTTAATCCACCCGCTCCAGTGCAATGCGGGCTACGATTTTCACGGTGAAAATTGGCGAAAATTGCAACAACATGGACGAAAATTACCACTTGTCGGTTGTTTAAATGGCCGGGGTATGTTTAGAGTACTCGACAGACACTCGACTCGACACATAGAGTGCAGGTAAGACGACTGAAACCGCGAGCAGAAAGCTAGTATAAATCTATTTCTGTATTTTCTTGCCTCTAACCTATAGTCTCCACGAAACTTTGGATTTATTTTCAAAATTGTTGGTAGGATTTTCAAAGAAATCTATCTTACTCTACTCAGAAATAGTGAGCCATCAAAATAGAAAAGAGTAAAAGTTTCAGCGATCGTAAAGTGCATCTTTAAATAAACTTTACGGGAAAGCTAAACTAGAAAATTGAACTTTCTATTTAGAGATCAACAACTACACCTCTGCTCTCGTCTAGACCAAGAGACCGCGGAGGTAAATACCTATGCTGATAACATTCAATATATTGTTACGTGTTAGGGTTCGAAGAATTTGGAGAGAAAGACCTGCTGACTCTTTTGAGGTGTTTATTCACTAACACTAGGTCCAACACAAAGCAATAAGTCCAAACACTAAGCACTAACGATGTTCCTAGATCGCAGCCAAGTCGTAGATTTCACTTGTATCACTAGTTTCGCTTCGAAGTCGCGTCGAAAGTAGCCCAATACTGAACTGGAACTGCTCGTCCTCCTGCGGCTATTTATATAAGTCTTAACGAACTCGAGAACATTCCAGAAATCACTCCACTCGCACGAACGTAATCGATCAGTTTAGATAATCCTAGAACATTCTTTTTTTCTAACGCCATCTAGTATTGAGTAGGGGTTTCGTGTTGTCCTTGTTGTAAAACCTTTCTACAAAGTGGTTTTACTGGTTGACGCTAGATGGCGGTCATTACTCTGTCCGTTCGTAACAATATGATAATATGTGGATCACTATATAAGTTTTGAGAGACGTGTAAAGTAAACAGATTTTTAGAAATGATATTCTTTTGGAAAAAATTTCGACAATATTTACTATAATTTTTTTATGCTCTGAAAACATTTCTTCTTGTCTTCCTCCGATAGGACAGAAATGGCTGATTCGTACACAGCTACATTTTCTTCAGTACTTAAAAAAACTTTTCTTTTATTTTATTCTTGACAATTGTAAATGAAAAGAAATAATAAGGAGTTAAGTTGGGGATGTAAGGTAGTTATGGCAAGGTTTCAATACAAAATTCTTTAATAAACGCCTTAGTTCTAAGGGAAGTATGTTAAGACGCGTTGTCATGTTACAACATGATTCCCCTAAGTCCGGTCTTTCGTCGTTACTCCGGGATAACTTTGAAAACTTTTAGGAATGCGACTGTTCTGTACAATTCAGAATTAACTACATTTGATGTCGCAAGATGTCCACTTCGTGAAAAAAATACCCGCCATTTTTTTTTTGCTTACGTTCCGAAACCTTCGCAACGTTGGTAACACCTATACCGACGAACGCTTCTTGGTTGTATGATAGTGATATATCAGTGTTGCCAGTAACGATTTCAGAAACACGCCTGATGTCCCATTTTCGAAACGAAGTCGGATTTCTCGGCACTAATCTACATGGGCTTCTTTTTCCGTTTCGGAACGCACACGTGGTAACCAATGACAACAAAGTTACCCCAAGCTAAGATGTTCAGGTAATATGTTATAAACGTAACTAAACTAATACGCAAAATTTTCTCTATGTCTTTATATGTGATTCGTTCGTCTTAATAGTCCACTCATTTTCTTCAGTGACTATTGTCGGGCGTCTTACTTCTGTGGCCATATTCAAGGCTAGCTCTGCCCCTTTTAAATTCGTTTTAACTATCGTTGCCTGTGAAGGAGCAAATTCACCTAAAGCTGATTTTATACGTGCGAAAGTCTAACAATATAGATAAACCAAATTTAAAATCGAAATATGTCATAGTATGAAAATTTTCTCGCTTGAGTTTCACCATAAGAGACGAAAAGGTGGGAGTTGATAACAGAATAAATTAAAAAAAAAGAAAAAAATGGTTTTTGTTCTTGTTGTATTGTTGTCATAAATGAACTATAACGTTCGACATTTAAATAAATTTGCTATTACATAAATTGAGGATATATATGAGTTCCATTTGTAAATTTCGAGCATCTCAGAACTTATACAGTGACCTATGTAGGAGTACGAATATTGGTGTACATGGCAGTAAAATGTTTTTGTCTACACCTCTGAGAAACATGTGTTTTGTGTATGTAAGCTATCAGTGTATTTTCGATATTTTTCAGATTATCAATGAAAAATCAAAACAGTATATATAGGAAATCTTAAAAAGCTATTTAGACGACCGTACAGACGATTCTTACTGGTTGGAAAACTCATTAAAACTAGACGTCTGGAACGTGCGAGTTTGGTACCAGGATGGTTGGAAATCTATGAATATATAAAATCATAATGTATTCAAGCAAAAGCTGTGTATGTACGTATGAATGATATATAGGATACAGCGAGGACTGGGCAGGCATCCAGACGGGAACGAAACGCCAGACGTCACGGCCCGAGACGAATTATGGCCTTTGTGCCACTTTCGCCGCTAAGCGACTTTTTTTTAAATTTCAATTTTCATAACAAAAGCATTTTTTTTTAATTCAAGCGCGCTTTCGCGAAATTAAATTTTCGACGTGTCCTTGCGCGAATTCTGAATGAAATTAAGTTCGCTTCGTGCACATCGTTATGCGTGAGAATAACGTAAAAGTTTACGTTTGTTTATTGTTACATACATAACAGGTTTTCTTCATTCTATTTCAGGCATACTCTGAATATATTATATGTGTTGCCAGAAAATAAGTAGTTATAAAACTTTCTAAACACGTAAACAAGTAAATTAATATGACAGCAGCGTTTGGTTTTAATAGAGTCCTAAATATCAATTCATAGTATCGAGGCGATATTACGCAATTTTGCAGAGTTGGTGGGGATTTCTCTGCAGTGAAAAACGGCGCGCGGGGACCTTGCGCACTGAAACTCGGACCAAAACTGGCTATCTTACACTAGCTAGTTAGGGAGTATGAGAGGTTAGACGCGACGGTAAAGACGGTAAAGACGACGCAGAAGAGGGCTTCTAGTCAATTTGTACTTTTGTGATATTTTATTTGCAATGAAGTTTTAAAGCCAAAATTTAAAAAAAGATAAGTGTATTTACGGATTTTATTTATTAAGTTGCCTATGCTTGACTAAGTTTATAATTGTATGTTAGCCCCTGATGTTCTTTATATTCCTATAACACGGGGTCTGACTCGCTATGCGGGTATTCTCCGAAATCTCACAAGGTTATATCACAATTTACAATTATCTTAAATAAGTATTTTCATCATCATCATCATCATCATCATCATCATCATCATCATCATCATCATCATCATCGGCCCATTTTTACCCCACTGCAGGGGCTTAGGCCTCCCCCAGGGCGAGGAGGGGGGCTTGGAGCTTAAGTCCACCACGCTGCTCCACTGCGGGTTGGGAACTGTAACGACCGATATCTATTGACAGCATCCGGGACCGACTGCTTAACGTGCCCTCCGAAGCACGGTGTCAGTGATATTGTGTACTTAAGTCAGAAAAACTCATTGGTACACGCCCGGATTCGAACCATGGCCCTATGGGGCCTTATAAATTTGAGACAGGTTCGTTGCGCTCTGGGCTATCACGACAATAAGTATATTATGCAATAGTAAATAAGTGGACGGCTAAACACTCCACCTTTGATAATGTGTACTTTTGTACACGGTGATTTAGTTTTATGTAAAACTATTGTTTTATTTATTATAATAGACTGTATTTCAAACTTTTATTTTACATTTAAATAATATATGTAAGGTGCCTGTTGGCTGTAGAAAATGCCGAGGAAAAGAGAAGTGAAGTTCGCAAGGTTGCCAACTTCATGTTACAAATTAGTTTTTTTTAGTCAGTACGATGGATACTGAATTGATGAAAAGGTAAATACGCCTCAATAAACCAATTAGTTTTTAATTTATAACAAATTGATTTAAATAAGTATCACAGTTCCGCCAACATTATAACTTCTGTGACGACAGGTCAACGGTCCTCAACCGTATCAGACCAGCGTGGTGGGCTTATAGTCTGAACTCCTTAACTCTAAGTTGAGGAATGACTGTACTCCAGCAGTGTAAGTATGAAAAAAGCTTAAAAAAAATGATTAATGAAATTTGATTATGAAATCGTTATAGGAGTTATAGAAGTAGAACTATAACTGTTCTGGTGTAATTTTAGTGATATTGGTAATAGGCTAACTATTTTTCTTTAAATTATTTTATATCAAAGTATTTTTAAAATATATCATCACAGTGAAAGGAACTTGAAAAATTAATTATTATCAACAAATTATGAATGATTAAAATGTCCCGTTAGACAGAGATGGTAATACCGCACGGTGTACGTATGTGTGACGTCACACCATTTAAAGTAATGTTGTTTTGCAAGAAAAAGACTAAAATAAAATTATTAAACTTAATTGTTTCCATATTCTTCAACCGTATATAACTTTGTTATCGTATAAAGCCTATTTTTATATTTTCTTGAAAAATAAAATATAATTAATAGTAGTCAAATGCCGTATTAAAGCTGTTATACGGGAGCGTAAGCATAGGTCCAATAAGATTGAATCCATTGACTGTACAAGCATAAGCCGCGTATTCATATCCGCAAGTTGCTTCACCCAATCGGCGACAAATCTAAGATCTTACGAAATTTTCCAAAATAGAATTGGTATTCATAAGACACTACCCAGTAAAATAAAAATGTGGAAAACTCACTGGTGCCTGCATAGTAAACCGTATAGTCCAGTTGATGCTCCATCATGTCGACCTTGACTTTGTCCACAACTAATCTTGTGAAGAATAGATCCCTCTTGTAATAGATCGGCTTTTCATTTTCGTGGGAGACTGCTGTGTCCATTAATGGGTGAGACCTGGAGAAATGTATCTATATTATAATTCAAGCATAGTGATGAAAAAATTAACTGCGTTGATTTGGCACGTGGCATATATTTTTGCAAACATCTAACAGGCCTTCGAAATGCATTATGAGGTTCAATTATTGCAAAGATAAATATTATAAACAACAGTTAATAATCGTGGAAACACTAATTTTCTATACACCAACTGTAGTCTTAAGTGATTAGCGTCCGAAATATACATTAATAAATAATACATAAAATAAACCCTATTAAAAACAATATTTCAGGGTAAATAAATAGTTAATCTCATAATGAACTGAAAAAGTTCATATGATGAGTTTGGGTAAAAAAAGTTATAACTACTACTTTTTAGGGTTCCATACAGGTAGATGAAAAAAGACCCTTAATAGGATTACTCTATAATAATAATAGAAACGTATACATCACAACAACGTCTAGGCCCAAAACTAAGCATTAGCTTGTGTTTTGGGTACCAAGCGAAGGCACCACATACATATAACAACCAAGATCCAGTACCAGTATCAATATTCATCATATAGATACTGACCCGACCTGGGATTCGAACCCGGGACCTCCAGCTTCGTGGGCAGGGTTGCTACCCACTAGGCTAAGCGATCGTCGACTCTGGTGTCTATTTTGTCCATCTGTCACAGTCTTTTTTCCGAACACACATATAGATTTTGGTAAATTTTAATTTATATTTAATTTACATTCAAAAAGTTCTTTTGCCGCAATTGTATGTATGTAGGGTAATGTTCTTTTAGACGGAGATGTTAACGTATGATTTTTACATTCGACAACAATATTACCTAATACGATTTCCGAACCTTCGGGCGGTGGTTTGGAAATGCTAGAAAGAGACAAACTGGCAAGAAACTCCCTTTGTATTTTATTATATAATTTTTTTTGTATAGGAAGCTCAGGATTATTACAGTAATGACCACGCGTTATTATCATTTAAATACTCCTTTACAGAATAATTGGTATTTTTTTTGGAATGAAATTTTATATATTTTTTAAAGTGTTTGTTAATTAATTGTAATACTTCCATTGGAATGTGTATGAAAAAATATTTTAGCTTTAAAAAGTATGAATTTTGGAATCGCAAGAATATGTTTATCTCTAATATTTATATTGTGGCTGCCGCCCACCTTACAGATAGTCTTTATATTTTATGTAAATTTACTGACTTAGGACCGTAGCAATGGTATTTTTTTTTAAAGTGCCTTTTGACTATCTCTAAAATTTAATATACAAAAGAAATACCACACGATTCAAAAATAATAGAGCTCGGCCGGCTCCGTTGCGTGGAATTTCAGAAATTACTGAAAACCAAACTCATAATGAAAAGACGTCCCTATTACAGCGACATGTTTCTCTGTCTTTATTTTGGTAACAATGACAGTTCGTATATACCTCGTTATGCCGATAACCGTGATACGAGGAGCGCGAGAACAATAAAACAAACAGCGCACAAAAGAGGTGCACGTTGCGAGGATTAATAGCGAAAGTAAAGCTAACGACAAGTCAGGCCCGTGTCACCTGTTCGCAGATAAAACCCTTTATTTTCTCGCTAACAACAAAATTCCCCTTTTCATTTAATTAAAATCGCGGCGGCGCCACATCGGGCGCGAGAGAGAATTTTTATATATTATTTTCGGCAGGCTGGTTCACATGAAGTGTTAAAATCTCGACGTTTCGTGAAAAGTGGTGCAGGTGAAAAAAAAAAAAATTGAACGACCGGACGAGGGTGTCGCATAATTAACAGGACGTGTCGCCAGATAGCGCTGTCTGCGAATTTGAACTCGTCTGGCTTGCTCAGCACCACAGTATATTATCTGGCGCAGTAAAATTTTATAATTAAATGATAATCGGTCATAAAAAAATATGGGCGTTCGCATTTAAGTCAATTTTCATAATATTATGATTTTATTTGTAGCATTGTACAGTTAATGACATACTGACAGACTTTAGACGAAATTAAATTGTACTCGTTCGTCAAACCCACAGACAAGTCAACCTTATAGACCACGCTTTGACAGGGAGTAGCATTCGCCAAGGCTATGTAGTGACACTACATAACTACGTCACTAGTGAGCCGTCAGTTGGAAGCACGTCGGAAGCCATTATATTGTCAATTTTGAACGAGCCAACGAAAACTAGCTGACCTCTCCCCGCGCCCCGCCACTTTTTGGCGATTTCGTTTTCGTACTGACGTTTATTATAGCGTGGTCTATAGGTTGACTGGTCTGTGGTCAAACCGAAGGATCTTTCTAATTCATTATTGTATTTTTTTAACGGTACAGGTAATTTACAATTTACAAAATCTTACAATTCCACTGTGAATATAGTATAATCATTCTATTACTAAAATCGACCAGTGAAATATAATTTATTTCCTTTATTATTTATTACCATTTTTGTAGTAAAATTATAATTTTCTTAAATCTTATAATTTTACACACACAGGAGACTTTTTAATCACCATCCAATTTTTTTCCAATCTTATACAAATACTTCATAGAAGATGGTGAGGGAGGTAACATTTTCACAATAAAATCATTTTCCCGGAAGAATTGTCAGTACAGGGTAAGTCAAACTATTACTAAGCCAAACGTAAATAAAACACACGATAAAAAGACGACCGTGGGTATAGCAGGGAGGGCTATTCCGCCGGCGACCACCGGCCTACACAATCGTCAATCGCCCGTGCACTCCCACGCCAGCAAATGAAATAATTTTGTGACACCAATATCAATATATTAGTACTGAGTACAAAGAAAAAACACATGTTATTTTCTTGACATTATTATTTTCATGAAAGATTAAAATTTGGATGGTGATTAGCCTTACGGGCAGTATCTTTACTAAAGCAATCGAGACTCAAATTCCACTGTAAATATATTGAAACATATCAAAATTCGCAACTTGAACAAATACTACTCCTATATTTTATACTGCGCCAGTACTGGGCTTTATTGTGAGTTCTAGTTTTTCAAGGGCTCTTGTTTGTGGTGTGACAGATCACTGCTGGCATTGCCTGGTTTCTGCCGTGTGATTTCACACTAAAAAAGAGATTTCGGTTTTGAAATCAAAAGTTTACTATACGAATGATTGCAAGAATATAAATTTTCTTTAAACCTAAAAAAATATATAACTGTAATATGAGTATAATAGAAACTATTAAAATTGTAGCAGAACTTTGATTATATTAGAAAACCATATAACCACATCCTTGTGGTTGTAATGAAGAGAGGTCATAACAGTAACGAGGTATATTAGATGCTTTATCATTATAATATGGTCCCAGATCCGTTTTAAAAATCCATATTTGTTAATTTTATTACTCATAATTGAAAGCACATAATATTATATTGTAACGAACTTATATGTTAGTGTAAAATAACAAATCAAATAATAAGAAATATCAAAAACATTTTGGTTCCGAATGTAAAAGCAATCTTCTAAAAAACCAAAAGTAGTAGGTTATATACTTCATTTAACTTCATCCTCACTTCATCAGCCCATTTTTACCCCAATGCAAGGGCTTAGGCCTCCCCCAGGTTAAGGAGGGGGCTTGGAGCTTAAATCCACCACGCTGCTCCACTGCGGGTTGGGGAATGTAACGACCGCCAACTATTGACAGCGTCCGGGACCGATTGCTTAACGTGCTCTCCGAGGCACGGAGTCAGTGATAGTTGTGTACTTAAGTCAGAAAAACTCATTGGTACACGCCCGGATTCGAACCATGGCCCTATGGGGCCTTATAAATTGAGACAGGTTCGTTGTGCTTTGGGCTATCACGACACGTAGGTTATAAAATATAATAAAATTAATTAAGTTTCATTTTCTTTTCACCTACTATAAAAATTACAACGAAAAATAACTAATATCACAAATCACCTGATGAAATTGAGGACGGTGTCAGGCAACGATGCTGTATCATTCACGCATGTCCCTGGCCTGGGTTCAGGAACTCTGCTACTGATCACTGGCAGCCAAGCGGAACTCGAGGTGGCTTGCTCTTTGAATTTCCCTTCAAAAGCCTTTTGAATGTCCCCAATCGTGAAAGTACAGATAGCTGAACCCATGAGACCAGTAGAAGCGGTAGTAAAAACACCATAGAAGCGGCTGTCGTCGCCTGGTACTTTGTAGATGCTCTCTGTATAACAAAAAAAATAATAATAATAATAACAATCACAATCACAACGACGTCTAGGTCCCAAACTAAGCATTAGCTTGTATTTTGGGTACCAAGCGAAGACACCACATACATATAAGAACCAAGACCCGGTGCCAGTATTAATATACATCATATAAATACTGATCCGACCTGGGATTCAAACTTGGGACCTCCAGCTTCGTAGGCAGGGTCGCTGCCCAACTAGGCGAAGTGGTCGTCAATGTATGTTATGTATTAGTTAGGAATTTCGTATTGTATTGCAACTTTTGAATAACTATGAATGTTATCGCAATACCGATAGACCGCAGACGATAGATCGCAGACCAATAGCGCCGAAAACTGTCCCGCCAAAAGTGAGCTAAGTAATTGGCTTGACTTGGACCACGTCCTATTTATCGAAAAAGAACAAGAAAAGGAACCTCTATTTACGTTTTCTTCTCTTTTTCTATATTCGATTGCTTACAATACAGGTGTAGGATGATAACGACTATCTGGATAACGCGGCACGATTTAACGATATTTTGTAGTAGGATTACATATCTAAATTATAATAATCTATAATTGCGATAAATATAGCTTGTGTAAAGGAAGTGCAATGAATGAAAAAAAAAATCTGGCCGAATCAAACGCGATATTGTACTTTTTCCTCCATATTTTAGCCGTTTATGAAATTAAAATCGATATTTCAAATCGACGACTGCTTAGCCTAGTGGGTAGCGACCCTGCCTACGAAGCTGGAAGTCCCGGGTTCGAATTCCAGGTCGGGCCAGTATTTATATGATGAATATCGATACTGGTACCGGGTCTTGGTTGTTATATGTATGTGGTGTCTTCGCTTGGTACCCAAAACACAAGCTAATGCTTAGTTTGGGGCCTAGACGTTGTTGTCATGTATACGTTATTATTATTACTATTATTATTTACGTTAAAATATCTTTAATATTATTAGTATCGAAATGCAAAAGTGTGCAGTACTGCCAAACACAAGTTTTTTTTTTCAAACATAAATGATACGTTTTTACAACACGATAAAGTTTCGCAGCAAAAAAAAATACAAAAGCTTAATGTAGCTACATGTAAATAATTTTGGTTGCACGTAGTTTACTTATTGTGAAAACGTACATTTCAGTCCAAAAATATTTAAAAACCTCAATTTTATTAATGCAGCACAATAACCTACGAAACACATTGAATAATAAATCTCTTTAACAATAGTTAATATGACATCTGACACATCATTTGTTCACGCTAAACAGAGATATTAGAGTTGGCAAGCAGTATAATTATGGGAATTGAACTTTGTATCTCGCTGTCACGGAAGTTCCCGGGGCATTTCAACTAGTTGGTGAACTCATAAATGCCCGCAGGAATTAAATTAAGCGTTTTCAAGTTTTACCAAGTTTCATTTCTCATTTTAGAGCGGTAAGTTTGTTTATACGCTTCCTTGTAGTAATATCTTGGAACGAATAAAATTGCATGAATAAAAGTGAAACAAGAACGATTTGAAACACGCAAACGGACAGTTCTGTAGCGATTATGGTAAACTATATGTAGCATGTTTTCTGAAATATAAATGACAATTTTCAACGTACATTATATAGGTAATATAGTATCCATATTTTTGTATGGATACAAAATATGGGGCGGGCGGAAGTGAAGGGTACAATATATTTTATAAAACATTTTAATGCGTAATATTTTGCAAAAACTGCCCAAGTGCGAATCGCGATGTCATGTCCTAAGCGTACCGTTGGTAGAAAAACGTATAACATTTTATAAATACTAAAGGGTTCACATAAAATTTGTAATTGGTAATTTTTCAGAACTTTTTTTTTAGTTGTAATAAGGCATTGACTTAGAAATTTGATTTTTTACAAGAATAATGGACAGTAGTAGGCAGTATTCTATATTAGTTTCAATTTATAATCTCCACTTGTCTCTCAGAAAAAGATATTGACAGACAGACGGACCAACAGACAGACAACTAAGTGATCATATAAGGGGTTTTTTTTTGTTTTTTTTTTGTATTTTTCATGATAGTTACGGAACCTAAAAAGAAATTCAACATTTCATAAAATGTCTATGATACCTTAATTTAATCTGAAAGTATCTACTTATTGAACGGCAATGTGTATAATGAGGTTATATTTTTATTTAAATATTTTCGATTTCATATCATAGAGAGGTAAGTGAATTTATATTTAAACCTGTACTGGAAAAATTTATGTTTGTTAAACTGTAAGCTATAACGCTTGATTGGAATTTTAGTACGTAAGGAACCCTCAAAAGTCAAATGTTGGTGTTATTTATTTAATTTATCACAGCTACAGTTCCAATCAAACTTTATGGCGGATCCGAACATAGGCACAAGTCGCGTCGCAGTAAACAGTTTTAGGTGTAGCGGGACGCAGTAAAGCGAGGGGTATATGACTGTACCTGTGCAACCACGCATAAAGCGTTGTATTTCGATCCGCCACAAAGTTTGAGGCGAATTATACTAATGTTAGACAAAATATAAATAATATAACAATCTAGATGTCAAAGGGACAGATTGTAAATAACACTCCCTCCGAAAATACTAAGCACTTGAATGTTCGTATTACATTCTCATGGTTTATGCATGCGGAGTGGGGCAAAACGTCACTCTACCGCGCGAAAACCGGCCCACCTCCACTCAGCTTAATATTTGATGAATCCAGATACACAGGCCAGGTAACTCTGTTTTATAAAAGTAGTATTGTATTCGCAGATGGATTATTCAACGAAAATGTATAATGATGCATATCAAAAAACCCTAGTCTTGGTTACTTAAAAATGTCTTAAAGAATTAAATTACCTGTGGTCTGATTGCATATATAAAGCAAGCTAACATCTGTTTCCAAAAGAAAGGTAGACAGCGATTATAGATTTCAACATGATACAGCCCTTATGCATCTCTTTCGCTTCTAGGCTCTTTGTCTGATACTTTCACTATATTACTAGGACGCCTATGTGAAAATTATTGAACGGTAATCAGTAACTTTATAATTACGTGACCGTTTACAGGTCAAACAACTATTGTGGCGATATTTCCCTGTCAGTGATATTATCATCATCATCATCATCGTCAGCCCATTTTTACCCCACTGCAGGGGCTTAGGCCTCCCCCAGGGTGAAGAGGGGGGGCTTGAGCTTAAGTCCACCACGCTGCTCCACTGCGGGTTGGGAACTGTAACGACCGCCATCTATTGACAGCGTCCGGGACCGACTGCTTAACGTGCCCTCCGAAGCACGAAAATATATATTAGATATTATGTATATTTTTAAAACTACTAATTGCTATAAAAATATATTTAAAAAATTTCTATACTGAGCATCCATGTCGTTTTGTTTTGATTTATCAGACAATTAACGTAAACCCAAAGATAAGTTTTTAAAAGTTAAGCAGTCACTCTTACCAATAAATATACATATTAAAACAAAACAAAAATCGGTTTTTACGAACCCTTAAGATAGTAAGATATTTCTCTGTGAATCGTATGCACCTTTAGTCGGTACAACGGTTTGGAAATGTTCTGCACTTGATTCGTAAACAGTTCAAACTTTCAGATGATCTCTAACTTGTGCAGTTTGCTATTTGTTTCTATTTCATGTTTGGAGGGAAATACTTTTGTGAAACGCTCACAATGCAGTAAAATGTATCACAGAGTGCAGTGAACTATAAAACATTTAACTTAATGGTACAACAAAACTTGCCAAACTGAGACGTGTAGCAGAAGGGTGAGTATACATCGAATTTACTTAAGAACACGTCTGACCACAGAGTAAAAAAATGAGGATTTAGTATTGTTAGAGTATTGTTCTTTGTGGTATTTTAAATGATTATTGATCAGATATTTTTAATATTTAATAATAGTAGTAGTATCTAGTAGTTAATAACGCGTTAACGAAATTCTTGCAGTTAGAAGGTTGAAAATAAAAATTGTTTGACAACTACAGATTTTCTGTGGCTACAATTATGGCATCTCTTTCGCCCGTATATTTCTTTCTCACTCTCACGAACTTAACTCAAAAAAAATATGGTATTAGTAGGTAACCATAGCAGTAACAAATACCATAAGACATTGTCTGTATGAAATAAAGTGTGTCCTATCCTATCGTACTTGAAGACTCATAAGTACCTATATATAATGTGACTATGTCGATATAGGTGAATATTTTTCAATGTTTTTGTCATTTATAAAAGTAGCAAGATAAAAATTTTAAAAGTAGTATATTATTAAAAAAAAAAATTATGAACATACACTTCTTTGAAAATTGTGTGAATGTTACTTGATTAAACCTCGTGAGATTAGACTGCCTCTAGTGGGAAGCTGACGGTGTGCTTAGCTTGTTCTATGAGTGTGTGTAAATTGAGGAGAGTAGAAATTGTATCTTTAAAATCATATTATTATTATTATTATTATTATTATTATTATTATTATAAAGTACTTAAATATTGAATGGTAAGTTTTAATTTTATCTAGTTATAAAATTAATGCGGCTACAAAAATCATACAGTAGGTCATACACCTTTAGTTTCGTTTGGCCGATTAAAATGTATTCACATTCGATTGAACTACACTGTTGCCCACACACACACACCATAATTTGATTCAGTTTAATACTGACAGTGCATGGGAATAGACGTCTCATGAATGAAGAAATCTAATAAATATTTTATGCCGGTTTGATGTTGACTTTAGACAAGAAGAAAAACAAGAAATCGCAGGAAATTGGCAAAAAGGTGGTTGTTGTATAGCAATAAATATTTGTTTGTTCATTTATTATCCGATTTAACATCGTTTTTTATCTAGCATAAACTCTTCATCAAAAAGCCATAATATAAAATTTGCAAAAAAAATGTCTTCACACTACTGTTTCGTGCCGTCTGAAAGTATAAACTGACTCACACTCACAGACTCTCGGTTTAGTCGTTCAGTTCATGACAATTTGATAATGTTACATCAAATGCTATGGCTTAGCCAAGCCGATTCGAACTGGTGGAAACTCCACACACATTCACATTTTCTTTCAGTTCAGGTGAAACTTGTGATTTGATCAGTTACAACTGAAAATGTATGGCGCTCTATACGCATATAAGATAACAACATACACGATAAGAGTTATGAAACTGCCATTGTCTTTTATTCTTACATGACGGACGAAGTAAATTACAAAGAAAATTCAATGACTTACGTATTTCGTTGAAGTAGAACGGGAATTCGCCAGGAATGCTGCAGTTCAGCCTCGCTTTCAGGTACGTGGCCCAGTTCTGACTGAGTATGTTCTTGCCTCCAGTATCTCGTTTGCATACACGGGCCACTCTTGAATATACTGCTTTTCCACAGTTTATGTACTCCACTGCAGTCTCACGGAAAAAGAACAGCACATATTCTCCGACATCGAATGATCCCACGAAGTTAGGTTCTGGGGGAAGAAGGTAAGTTTTTGTGATTTCATTATTTATAACTATTTTCACAAAGAAAGCTTATATTTTTCTTTAAATTAAATTATAAATAAAATAAAATAATTAATTGTTTCGGTTTTCGACTTGTGGTTGTCCATGGCTGCCACGAATCACTTTCGAATTATAAGATTTATATTAAGATTTTTTTTGTACAACTTACGTTAGACCTAAATACATTTAACCAAATCAAATCAAAAAATGTTATTCAATATAAGATGTTTGTACACACCTATTGAAATTCAAAAATTGATTAAATACTGGTTCGGAAAACTAGAAAGAAAAGATCCGACAAGAAACTCCTCTATGTTTATTTTATTTCAATATATACATACTTATTATATATACATTTTCTATCTTTTCCTTTATAACGGAACATACAAAATATTAAAAATAAAGTTTGGTTCATGGTGCGTGTTCACAAGCTTGAGATGTGTGTGTGTATGTGCATAAAACTACCTACAAATTCAATGATTTTATTATTAAATCGAAAAAAAAAATACAAATGGCATAGGAATGATTTTTTTCTCTTCTTTTTGTTTAGCTATTATGTCCATGCGGAAAATGGAATACAGATTCAGTTTCCCCGACTGGATTCCACGCCAATGAAGCCAACAGCTCGCCGTGGAAAGCTAATATGCGTAGCTTTCGTAGTGCAAGCAATAAATATCGGACGAAGCCACGATTTTCGATTGTCATATTCCAAGCATAGGGCCACAGGGGCATTAATAACTGCTTATTTGTCGGTCACATAATGAAAGTGCCACGTGCTAAGGATTAGAGACGTACGCCGTACCCAATAACTTTATTCGCCCAGTCGCAGACTTCACGCTTTATAAGCAGTTAACATAAAGCTTAGTGCACATTAAACTTTAATAAGCGCGCTTATATGAAGCAATTTATCTTTTGAATTATTGGTCGTATAAATTCCAGTTTATTGCCTTATGGCTAGTCGTAGTAAAATATCGAATTAATTCGCTTAGTACTGTCGAGGCGTATCAGAAGTATTTGAAATCGTTAATTACATCGGTACGTATTAGTAATAATAGTTTATTTTCTTCGTATAAATAGGTTGCCATACTGATCACTAGACAAATTGAACTTAGTTTTCAGTGAAATTAAGCAATACATTTAAACCTATGTGTTTTCTTTTCACGATTATTTGTCGTTTCCTGCGAGAATTTAAAGACTTTCGTTTAGATTTTCCTATGAAGTGTAAGTGAGGTATAACATTCAGTATTTAACTTTTTCTTTTATTTTAGACCTAGTAGTTTCGGAGGTATAGCAACTTTCGATTATTGCATATTTTCTTCAATATCTTTCAAACTATGCTTTCTAAAATTATAAAGAGAAATATATTCGTATCGAACAAAACGAGCACTTTTATTTGACATGTGACCTGATGCACTTGAGAGAAGGTTTTTTTTAGTTTTACAGTTTGCGTTCAAAAGTAATATTTCGTTTGTCTTAGGTTTTTCTCTAAAATATAATTGAAAGTCTATATTTCTTATGTTTATCTTTTCATAATTTTCAGCTCAATAGTTTCAGCAATCAGGGAAATTGTTAATTTGTGTTTTATTTAATAAAAACTTTCATTTGATATACCATGTGATTATACCCTTTAGTTTCTTTTAAGTTGTTTACGTTGCTCCCAAATGACCTTAAAAATGAAAATTCGTTTATTTGCGTCATACAAACATGGTTGAGTCACTAAATTCTGTGCATGTATCGAATTTCAACTTTTTCTCTGTCTTTTTTTTTTACTCTGGTGTCTGACAGATAGACACTATAGGGATCCTGTAAGGGTTCAGTCATGTTTTCATCTTTGATGTACGGGACCCAGGTAAATACAAACTTATTATAAATATGATATTTGACCTTACGCAGACATTTACCTGAATACTATTACCTCTTTACTTGCTTACTTTTTACAAGCTTAGTTCGATTATAGTCACCTCTTTTAACTGCAAAATTTGAACAGCGTCACTAGCATTATATTTACGTACTTATGCCAAAATTCAATAACATTAAAATTCACTGAATATAGCGCGATAAGCTTTCGACGTACATTGTCCACGATGGAATAAGCAGGCTCATAGTCCATCATTATCATTACAGGCATTTTGCAGTAACACATTGTTGTAGGCGCTAAATCCACGAGGTAGTGAAATACTTGATTATAGGCTTAGCTTTGTAAATTTATATAGTCTGTTATTAAGTCTATAGATAAATATATATATAGAATTACCATGAAAGGCTATGAGCGACGACAGTGTTACAAATATTAATAGACTGAGTGCCTGCCAGCAAAATCAGAATTTATACATATCGTCTTAAAAGTTCTTATAAAGCTTGAGGGCAACTAGTCTACCAGTTTAAACTTTGCGGAAATTTTCATAAACGCAAGAGTTTCTCCGAAGCTGCCTTAAAACCCACAATTTTATGGTGATTCAAAAATGTTTAGATACTATTTTCGTTGTTAAGATTGGTGGATATTGATAATCTAATTAAAGATTATTAAGTCGGTACAAGTTTTTGTCATCAGTTTGATTTTTGTTGCGCGACGAAATTAAGAAGTATCGTTCTTTACCTTAAATTAGGACCGTGAGGCGATTTTATATTTTGTCATAAGTCACAGGTTATTTTCTAAAACATAAATAGAAGAGCAACGGACATGGTCATACTAAAATGAAAAGGGCATATACACACACGAACATTTGAACACTGTCAATGGACAATTCGGAGTGGATTTTATATATACCTTATGACGCAATATGGAAAAAATCTGCAGAACCAGGTTGTATTTTGGGGCACAAATAAAATTCTTTCCGACATCGGACAATTACACCATGTAATTCTACAAATTTTTCTTAAATGATTGTGATAAAAATCAGATGGTTATCATTTAAATTTTAAAATATCCTGTCAGATTTAGCTTAATGAACACTCTAAACATTCTAATATTTTTGTCAGATAAGTTTAGTTTCGCGCGTATGGTTATCACGCGCGTACGTGACTACATTTTGTTAAGCCATACAAAAACATTTAAGACGATATGTTTTTACACTGATTTTTCCAGCAGGCCCTCAGACTATAAATCACTAACGCACAACAGAAGATTTCTTGTCAATTTAATTCGCTTCTCATACATGATGAACATACAGTCACTGACATGCAGTAACAAAAGTTATAAGGCAATTACTTAGTTGAATATTAAATGTACAAATGAATGTACAATATATTCTAATACGTGTTGTTGGAACAATTAATTGATAGTACCGATTTCGACTAAAACAAAGTTTCAGTAACATTTCCTTCTGGTTTCTTGTTAGAATTTCACACATATTGAGTAGTTACTTACTGTTTCTACGACATAAAACTGTTTAACTACAATTGTTGAGACAAATAAGCCAAATTAAGCCAATTTCCATTTTAAAACGTGAGAACCTTTGAACATGACGCTTATTTTTTTAATATACAAAATCGATAAGCAAATGCTGACGAAAAGCAATAACTTGCAATTAATCTGTATAAAACTATCGAATTTTCATATTATATCTGGTTCATTTTGACGACCGCTTAGCCTAGTGGGTAGCGAGTAGCGACCCTGCCTACGAAGCTGGAGGTCCCGGGTTCGAATCCCAGGTCGGGTCAGTGTTATCGGGTCAGTATTAATATGATGAATTTTGATACAGGTACCGGGTCTAGATTGTTATATGTGTGTGGTGTCTTCGCAAAAATATTTATATATGTATATATTATAAAGAATATTTAAGTATGTACATCAGTTGTCTAGTAACCCACAACACAAGCATGCTTACTTTGGGACTAGATGGCGCTGTGTGGGAAATCCCGTGTATTATTATTATTATTTAGTAAATTTAGACAGTAGGGAAACGATAAATTGTCGAACATTCTGCTTTATTTACTAACTTTAACAAAAACTGTTTAATTTAAAGGTATAAATTAAAAAAAAAAGATGTATTTTTGATAATTTTTGATGTTTATTTGATTAGCATAGAGCTTCATGTCATAAATTTCAAAAATAAAAGCTACAGAACAGAACACAAAAAGTGTCGCGTAATCAGTCTCGTCTAATAAGTTTTAGCCGGGCCTAAAATATTTTAGTGTATAATCTCTTTAATAATTTAGTTAAACGCCTAACCGCTGTGAAATTAACGACAATGTAAACTGTGCTCATTTCACTCACAATTAAGCACACGAACCACGTTCACATACCACATCTCTTAGTTGTTAATAGGACTAGACAAACCCTTTGGGATGTTGCAATTCAATTATATCCACGTATTCGTCCGAAAATAAAATTTTAAGACATATTCGAAGCTTTTAAGTTACTGCATTTTAAGTTAAGAACTTGATTTCGCATATCTTCGAATTCTATCGAGATTATAAACTAATTGTATTTTCAACCAAATTCCAACACGCCTAAAAGGTAGGTAGGTACATAAATTATTTTTGGTTCCATTTCTGGCCGTAATCCAAGCAGTGCAGTTGCATGTCCTAATACAGGAAAGCAATTAGCCCTTCTGTGTTTCGTGTCATGTGTAATCTAGGACCTTGATTACTGGAGAGAGCCGGATTGTCGGTGCATGCATGCATTATGGCATTACATTCCAAAAGTGTATATGCTGTAATATGAGATAGCATAATAATTCAAAAAAAAAAGCTTGTAAAAATTGAAACATTTTCATAGCTCTACACGATGACTATTATTACTTAGGGATTATTATTATTATTATTATTATTATTAAGGAAATTAATATAATGACATTGCCATCTCAATATATATTTGAAAACATTATGTACGTAAAAAAAATATTACATTATTTAAAAAAAATAGTGATCGGCATAATGTTAATACAAGAAACAAAGATAAACTTGCTAATCATGTCAGCCGCCTCAATAAAATCACGAAATCTTTTAAAGGGCAATGTATACGCTTTTACAATAAGATCCCAGCTGACATTCAAGATCTACCCCTTAATAAGTTTAAAACTACACTAAAACGAAAGCTTTATGCAAAAGCTTATTATAAAGTATCAGACTACTTAGATGATAAAAATCCATAGGTGTAAGCCGCTCACCTATCAGTTTATTTCAATAATATTATTCTTTAAGCACATATTGTTAAAAAATTTATTTTTATAATTTTGTTAAAAAGAGCGTCCCTCAGTTTCTTGCGTATTCTTGTGAGAGGAACCAGCATTTTTGAATGCGCCTTTGTGGTCACGTTCTTCCACAAAGTAATAAAATTCACTCTTATGACGTATTTCAAGATTATGTTACATAACTACGAAATAAAGATATTTTGATTTGATTTGATTTGAATTAGATTAGAAATAAATGCGACAAGAGCCCATGCATAGTCCAAGTAATACTATAATTATATTTACAAACGAATTTAGTAAAGACTACAAACGTCATGTTAATACACTCTTAAGGAAACAAAGGTGGAAGCATTTTTTGGAGTTTAACTCCTAAAGAATCGATTTGTTTTAGATATATATGCAAAATCTTTCGGTTTGGCATATAACTTGTTCAATGAGGTATATTGTAGAACCATAAAAAATACAGAAATACAATTGTCAAACCTAAGTGTGTTAAAGGAACTTGACTGACCGATTGATTGAGTGGATAGAATATTTAAATAAAAAACCAAAAGTCGCAGGTTCGATCTCCGCCCGGGACAAATATTTGTGTACATAATAATAATACACGGGACATCTCACACAGGGCCATCTAGTCACAAAGTGTTATGCTTGTATTATGGGATACTAGACAACTGATATACATTTTTAAATATTCTTTTTTTAATAATATGTACATATATAAATATATTACACTCAGACCCGGAACGAAATAAACATGTTCATGCACACAAATATTTGTCCCGAAAGGGAATCGAACCCGGGATCCTTGGCTACGCTGTGAGGGTTGACCGGTAGGACGACCGGTCGTCGTACATGTGTACGTTAATACAAAAATATTGAAGTGTGTATTTTGTCTTGTAGTTACAGTCCAGGTTCTATTTAGTTTGGGACTAGATATAATTAAAATATGGTTATTACTATGCAATAATCGCGTTTGGTTTGATCTTACGCGCGGTACGCTATTCTGATTTTCATGTTATTTAAAATATAGCGTTCACTTACTGTCCAGCCACTTGGAGTCGTATTTCAGTGTTCTCTTGAATGAAAACTCTCTTCTACCCGTCGTGAGGTTATGGAGGTCAGTTCTAAAAATCACGGTGTCAGCCTTGGTGAATTCTGCATTGGTTCCCGAATACAGAGCAGGTAGACTGCCAGGATTGCCTCGTTCCACCCACAGAGCGGTGGAGTTGTCTGCCGGATCGTATGGACATTTGGCGACGCCCATACCAATGCCCGGCACGTATTCGTGTCGTGGTAGATGCGTTAAATTTAACTGAAACAAAATAATTATATTTAATTTTGATATATTAGTAACAGCTGTGCCACTATTAAAGCGTTTGACGGATTCGAGTGTTTTTAGAGATATGACAACAATTATACTTTCTTGTCATCAAGCAGAAAATAAGTAGTGACAGAGCTTCAAAGTACCAAAAATTATCCATGAGAAGGTTTTTATGGCATTCCCTTTGTTGCAAGTCGCCACCAGATGGCCCTGCAGTATATCAACTTCTATGCCGTCCAACCGATCGCCATGAAAATTGGTATAAATGTGTATTCGAATATGGAAAATATTTTCGCGCTATTCACTTTATTGTTAGTTGCCACCCGTCTGGTGACGCTGCAGCAAAATACATTTTCAGGTATATAAAAATAAAATATATACACACTGGCAGGACAACGTCTTTCAGGTGTTGCCAGTATTATAAATACAAAGAAATTATATTTGAACGCGCTAATCTCAGGGTTACCAGTTCGATTTGAAAAAAAATATTTTTAATGTTAGAAGCTTACGTACTGAGTAAGGTTATAGGCTATATAAGATCACCATTTGACCTAAAGTAGCGGAGAAATAAGCATAAATTAATGTTGCAAGAATAACGACAGGCGACACGAGTATGGCGACGACGGCGCAGTGTGTATAAAACAGGCAAACAGGCAACCAGATATAATTAAAATTTTACCGATAACGCGCGATACAACATAAATTTTGTTAAAAATTCACTTAATAAATTAACCGCGAACGTAAACAGCTATCCACAGTTTGATTTACGTTACTTTTAAACAAATATTAATCATAGCTAAGATTATATTTTTTTATCTGAGACGACTAATAAAAAATCAGATCTGTTGGACGTGAATAATACTCCTTATAAAAACTCATAATTCAAAACTTTCCCCCAACTTTATGACTTAAAATTTTAACGCATGAGTGTTTTGATTTTATGCACCATTTATCAAAAACAGGACGGGAGAAAAAAATATAATGTAACGAGGGAATTTATGCCTTTCAAAGTCAGCCGCGGTCCGAGCGGACGACTCTACACATCTGGTATTAATGTTTTACAGAAAAAAAAACTTTTTTTACGACAGCCTCACTTCGGAGCCGATTTATTAACGGAAACTTATATTTTTTCCTTTCGCATATTTCTCGAGAGTCTCCTCTATTAGTATAATGCGACGGGTGCCGGGCGCGGTTTCCGAAATTATCATAAAATTACTAAATGTAGCATAAACGCGGAGGGGTGGGACGTCGTGGATTGAGACTTTATGTAAATTTTAACGACGCCGCGACCATAGGGCCCACCTGTGACCGCTCCGTGCCGCTTTCCCCCGCTCCGTCGTACCCTCGGCACCTGTCGAAAACCTACGTCGTTTTTATTGCAAAAAGCCCGGGATTAAATTAGGCATGCGAGTACGTGAGCGCGCTGGACCGCCCGAGGGTAGACGGACCTTTTTCCCCATTCTTTACTTGTAGTTGAGGTGGGAAAACTCTGCCTACGAAATTACGTGTGATGTAACGCGCCGGTAACAGCCGAGTTCCGTTCGCGTTGATTTTTTTTTTCATAGCAAAATAACAATTTTCTAGTCATATTATTATTGTAGAATTTTATCACGACACAATTTCGCCCTCCGACATTTTGTGATTGACTTAAATGTCCAAAAAATCAAACAGATTAAGTAAATCGATGTAAATTGCGTTCCGAGAAAATTTTTTGACGGGAAAGCTTCGCTACGCCGCAGCTTAAAAATATTTACTTAAAGTTATTTATTTTCATGCTCACGACAACACGATTAAAATTAGAATCTGTTGTTGAATTAAGGCCAGAAGATGTTTACCGAGATCTTAGAAAATAAATTGTGCAAAACAAATAAAAAAGGAAGAAATTATTTAAAAAATACATTATAGATGGTTTATGAAAACTTTGTCATCGAAGTTACTTGGGTATCTTACACGACTTTTCACAAGAAAATAACATATTTTCTTAAGTTTCCAGTTGCACACTTTCATGTGATTACGATGACCAGATTACAACTGTTTCTGGAAAATTTTTGAATGTCGATAAGAAAATCATGCTTTCCCAAACCATTCGAGCATCAGGAACTGTAGAACTGCAAAACTAAAGGTCGGAAATTTGATTGTATCGCGGTACAAATATTTGTATGCATTAAAATGTATATTGTCTCCGTGTCTGGGTTTAAAATATTCATATATGTATCTATTGAAAAAAGAAGTATGTAAGTACGTACATATATATTTCAGTTGTCTAGTACCCTTAATACAAGCTCTGTCTAGTTTAAGACTAGATGTGAAATGGCAGTGTGTGAAATGTCTTAGGTATCCTTATTTTCTATGGCCAAGGCTTTCGTCAAACATCTATACATTAAAATAAAAAAGGATTCAGCCTTTTAAATACACAGCGGGCAGCAAGAAAAGAAAAACTCACTGCTTATACAATTTACCTATATATGCGTCACCCAAAACACCTCATTATCCTGGTTGAAATCTTACTATATGCTATAACTCTAACTTCCACCCGTAATCATTCTTATCAGCCTTTTATAGTAAATTTCAATTTATCTAAAACTATCAAAATATCTCACGTACATTGATTCTAACACTAACCTAACGACACGATCACAATAAAACCGTAACTCGAATAAAACGTTAGAAAACGCTGACTATTCCGTGTAGGAAGTTCAACGGCAGTGGTACGTGTTTATTGTTCTCTATCCGTTTCTAAGCTGTAAGGTAAACAAGCAAATGGATCGACCGGAAGGGCCTTCGGGACTCAGAAAGAGTTCGCCCACAAGCGCCTCTCATTAGCCCTTTTCGCTTTTGTTTATTCACGAAATTAGCATCCCGAATGTTTTCAATGACCAAAACTCGGGGCTCTAATGACGCAAATTCGGATTTAATTCGGCGTCTGAGGAATACTACCTCGAATGTCATTGCTTTTGTTTAGAACAATGAGAATTGTCAAAAAAAAAATGGCCTGTATATTTTATTCACCAAAAATATGAAACACCTATTTTAAATACGAAAGTATGCTCGATTTTCCTTTTTCCACATCGTAAACATTCAACTAAACCACGTGATTTTTGTATGGAGAAACATGAAGGGATAGAGAGTAAACATATAGACAGTTTATCCTGTTCGAAGGTTCCATAATATGAAACTTTCAGACGAACGACGCTTCCAGTTCTTAAGTTTTCTTGAGTATGGTTCAAGAATTTCAAGCAGCGTAACTTAAAATTCTGTTATACATTTTAAATTACTTTACATAGATTAATAACTAGAACTTAAGTAAAGACAAAAACTGTTACAACAAGGTCACGGAAAAAGTCAGTTCATTATAGATGTGACGCTAAGCGATGACCGCTTAGCCTAGTGGGTAGCGACCCTGCCTACGAAGCTGGAGGTCCCGGGTTCGAATCTCAGGTCGGGCCAGTATTTATATGTTGAATATTGATACTGGTACCGGGTCTTGGTTGTTATATGTATGTGGTGTCTTCGCTTGGTACCCAAAACACAAGCTAATGCTTAGTTTGGGGCCTAGACGTTGTTGTCATGTATACGTTATTATTATTATTATAATGAGATAGAGTACCATTTTATTTACAAATAGATAAATAACATATATCAAGTTTTACCCGAAAAAGTTCTGTATTTGAAATAATTTTCGCGAGGGTGAACACTGAGCTCATATTCTCGAACGGTCATGAAGGTTGCACCTGTGCCGAGCTTTTCTACCTTAAATTATTGGTATAGCTTCCCGATACATTGTGGGGGCCCGTAACTTATCGCGTGCCAACCTAAGTAAAAGTTTACAGCAATACAGGTATACATATATTGATTTATAAGCGATATATATTTTACGACTATACGGTAATAGATTGCGTCTAACGTAATGGCTATTTAAGCTATTCCAATTCAAAACAACTTTTATTAGAAAACTACACTCTACAAAATGAAAGACCACTATATAAGGTGAGGTAATATTAGTTCATTTAAAATTAATAAAATAAAATTTTAAACAGGTATTTCAAGGATCACAAATGATCATCATATTAAACATTTTGGTTTATATAATATTATTATTTTAATAAACTCGCACGGAATAAAAATGTTTAATCACTACCAATCTTGTCAGAGGCAACGAGATTTTATTTATAGAGTAAAATATTGGTCCAGTGCTAATTGGTGTCATGCCTTGAATGTGCGCCTTATTATAATACCATTAAGCTTAGCATGTAGTCGTTATTAAAAAAAAAATTAAAAACCTAAGACGTAAAGCCGTTAAGTAAAGAAATATTAAAAAGCTGGTCCTATAAAAAGAGTTTAAAAAAAAAAGTATTTTACCTTGTAATCGACCTAAAACGATACAAATTAAAGTGCATGGGAAATGTTAGTTATCATTGTAACCACACAGGACGATTAATTAACATCTTAAATTTTTTTTGTTTTAAGTTGAATCGTTGATTCTAAGGTAAAACACTTTATTTTTGTTTTACTCTTTTTGAAGGAACGCCTTTTTAATATTTTTTTATTTACCTAGTTGACGGCTTTTAATCGTGTGTTTTCTAAAACTCATAATTTATCTTTTTTCATTTTAAAGATAAGTAAGCTTGATAACAATAATAGTGAAAAAAACCGTTATCGGTAAGTATACATATATACTGCAGCGCACCTGGCCGCTTAGAACCTTAAACTAATCTAAAAACCTGGTCTGACGTGATAATTATTTATGTAATGCAAAAAACCGCAAATTAGCCCAACCGTGTTAAATAACTACACTTACTACAGTGTACTCTGGTGGGCTATAACCATAATATATGTCTAAGTTTTTAGTCTGGTTATATACTTATGTAAAACCAGAATGCATCAAAATATTGGCCTACCCATTTTAAATAGACATCTGCAGCAGCGCCTCCTGGTGGTCTAATACTTTGAATACACCTAATAGAAAATACCGGTCAAAACGGTCCCTCGTTTTGGAAAATCGAAAAATTCCGCATTTAAATCGCAGTTGTTTTAGAGAAACACATTTACTGTACCACCATTACCCGTGAAACATGTCTAAGAACCTGTTCTGAGATTATACCTATGTAATATGATTATCCACATGGAAATCTATTCAGTAGTAGTTTCTAAGGAAAATGGAAACATTATGCACAAACAAAACACAAACAAACACACAGTATTTTACCTCAAACACATATACTCTCTTTGTCCTATCGTGGGTAATAAATAAAACGACTATATAATAATTTGCAAACAAATTTTTTTTTCAGAAAAGGATTTCATCTATTAAGTGCGTGTGTTATAAAACTTTTCTACGCTAGCGAATACGTAAATGACATTTACTTTAAAAATGTCTAATACGAATAATGTGTAACAATTCCTGCATTTCAGTATTTCAGTTCGCTGAATTCCTAAAGCCAAAGACCAAGTTGTGGTAATCAGTGCAAGTTTGAGTACGCTAAGTTTCGACGTCAGACTCGTTCTCATTCCGCATACACAAAACTGAAATAAGCAAGTGATGTTTTCATGAAAAGTTTGTGTTTGCGCAGAAATAGGCTTTGTAGAGTTTTCTTCTTTCTTGGCGATATAGCAGTATACTAAATTTTACGATTTTGATTATTATTTCACAATAATTTGTGGGTTATATCGTTCATATACATATTTCGAATTAAATATATATATATATATACATCGTATATAATTCGGTTATATATAGATAACCGAATTATATACTATGTATATAATCAAATTAAAATAACCTATTAGAGTTAGAGAGTCTCTAACCACTCGGCCAATCGGTCAGTCAAATGAACTCTGTTTATATGACATTAAAAACTTTACCGAAGATAAATTATGAAGTTAGTTTATGAATATAGGTACGAATAGGTGTACAGTGCAAAGTTTTTAGACGTCGGACACCATAATCGTTTAGTGGTTTGGGCCCTAAATCTACAATAGACGTAAATGCACCTGAAACACTGCAATGGAAATACACAGCCACTGCGTTCTGTAAAGTAACAAACATATTTCTGTGCTGACTCAAAAAATATGCCATTTATTGAAAAATTAAATAAAGTAACTCAAACCAATATCCTTAATCGTTAAATTATATATTCCGTTTTAAAAATTATTTATATATGTATAGATAATTTTTTCATTAATTACTTTTCTAATAGGGTTATCCATTTTAGACAGTAAGTCGAAAAGCACTCAACATTTTGAAATAATACTAAGAAATAAAATAGAGTGAATTCACTCAAAGTTTTATTCGTCCAGATTAAGGGTAGAAAAGTTGGATTACGCAGGTGTTCGAAGAAAGTTGATAATATTTCTGACGATTTAATGGTAACTTTATTAATTTAGATAATAATCTTTCAAAAACTTTTGATATTTCTTAGTTATAATTTTATTATTGTCTTTATCTGATAACTTTTTAAAGGTAAGTATTTCATGTCATCATCATCAGCCCGTGTCTCTCTACTGCAGGATATAGGCCTCTCCCAAGGCTCGCCACCACACACGATCCTCCGCCTTTCGGATCCAACTACCCCCGGTATGGTGCTTCAGGTCATCTGTCCACCTGGCCGGGGAGCGTCCAATGCTTCGCTTTCCGGTACGTGGCCTCCATTCGAGAACTCGTCTACCCCATCGGTTATCAGTTCTACGGCAAACTGGTACTAGTACTGGTACCGGGTCTTGGTTGTTATATGTATGTGTTGTCTTCGCTTGGTACCCAAAATACAAGCTAATGCTTAGTTTGGGACCTAGACGTTGTTGTGATTGTGTGTGTATTATTATTATTATTATAAATGTGACCGGCCCATTGCCACTTCTGTATTGCTTGCTTGCTGTATTTCATGTATTTATATTAAAACGATTTACTAGGTTATTTTTCACCTCCTGCAAAATTTTAATAATATGATCTTTGTGGAAATAACGACAGCGACGCGCGGGTGACTGTCAGTCGCTTAGCGACTTCGCTGTACCGATAATTTTTGGGGGAAAAATATTTTAATGTGTAAATTTTTTCTACAAATTTTTTGTTTTCAAAAATGGAGTCTTTACATTATATCTAACGCCTAGAAAAATTTGACTAATGTTGAGAAAATCGGCCTGTACTATCACCGCAAAGTGAGATGACATTTTTTTTTATTTAAATAATTATAATTGAAGTAAGTGATACAGAATTATTTTTTTAGTATTGGTGTTTCTGATAATTGGTGCGCTGTCGTAAACTTATTCTGACCAATTCAAGCATGCACGACAAGACTAAAAATTCACGAAGTTACCTTAAATCGTTGTAGGCTGGGCTGCGGGCTAGCGGTTTTACTAGAACCACATAATGTATTCAAAATATATATTCCAAGCTTAAAGCGCGATTTTCGTCGCGGGTTTGGCGATCGCACCGCCGCGACTTTTAAACCGTTTAAACCTTGCAAGGGCGAATCGTGCAATTCGCGAGTAGCTTGCATTTGAAATACGCTTCTTCAGGAGAAGTAGGTCCTCAATATTCGTGTGTTAAAATTATCATGGGATGTGGGTTTTTTGAAAGCTGTATAACTTAAATTAGACTTTTGGAAGATATACATTTTGGTTCAACCCTTTTTTATAATCCATTCATCTGAATATTTAAAAAAAAAATCTGTAAATATTTCTTAATTGTATCGGGAAGTATATTTTTTTTAGTTTCGCGTTTTAATACAAATTCGGTTAACAACGACTGCTCGCTTCACGACACTAATTTATGACGTTATGTCAGTCCATTGCTGCAAAATGTCGTTCAGTGAGTTATAAAAAAAATCGCAATCCCCCGCGACCTGAAATGCTTACTTTTTTTGCTTTTCCTGAAAACAGTCTTTAAGTCGAAAATTGAATTTCACTAAATTATTAAAAAAAAAATATCACTACCTAAATAGATTTTTTCACTCTCAAACTTAATAATGTAGCTGTAATAAAAAAAAATATGTGCGAGTGAAAGAGAGATGTAGATGCAAACTAATGTCATGCAAATAAAAGGTGATTTCACGCACAACCCGCGAACGGCCGCCAGCGTTAAAATAAATCTTCCCAAGCTGAATTAATCGCCGTACTCATTGATTCTCTGCCTGGTACGTAAACAATTCATTGCTTTATTTAAAATGACCAAATGTTTGCATTTAATTGCGCATTTTAGTGAATGTAAATTATCGAATAATTCATATGGAAACGTGCCGTAGGCTGAATTATTCTGCGTTTTATACAAATTTATGTAAACCGTGTATATTGTTCCTTAACATTATAAAGCATATTCTGTCTGTTTGTACCTTTTTGGGTTATTGCGAGTATAGGTATATGGCGCATAGGCGCCATTTAATATTAAATACGGGAATGGGAATGAGGAAGACAAAGAGATCGAAATTGGAACTTGAAAGGGGGATAATATGGAAAAAGAGTATAATAGTACAATAATGAGAAGTGTACTACGAAGATGAAAATTTACACGATTCGCATCTTTCTACATATATTATACATACAGACATATTATTAACGCCATTTTCATGTTTTTAATTTAAGAAGCTTCATTCTTGCGCCATTTCACTTCCGTCGTTTTGCTTCTATATAAACTTTTCTAATGTTATAACTATCGCATTTCGTTATGATAAGGATTTTATGGGATACTCATTGAAAGGCACACAATAAATTTTGTAAGTACACTTTATTCGTTTGTACCAATTAAAAGAAAAATATGTCCATCACTCAGACGATATCCACTTCTATGAGACTCGTCACTGACAACTTATTTATTTCTTTTCTAAACATAAGAGGAGTGTGTAATGTGTACTAGCAAAATTTCTATATAAACGGCGTTAATGGTTGCATCCCATTTAATCTTAACCGATTAGCGCACAAAAATAATATGGTATTCAGAATAGCAAAAATTAAGTATTACATTGAAAACAAAACCATTTATTCACTCGTATAGTAATTGAAAAATGCATTTCTTTCTTTCACAGTTTACGTTCACTTAAATATGCTTAAAAGTCAAACCAACGGATTTCGAAACTGCGCCAAAACCGACTGAGCTGGCGAATAAATTTTCGTCCGCTTACTTAGAACTTTGCTGAGCGAGTCGAGTTGCAAAGTTTTCATGCTATGCCTATTTTGGCTGAACGGCTCATCTTCAACGCGCCAACTGCCGAGATAGTTTGATTTGTTTATGCTTACCTACCAGAATAATACAAATATTTTGTAAATCAGTCAAATGCTAAACGTGTTGAAGAATTGTGATTCCAAAATTACTTCATTATAATTTACACGCTTGGATTTTCCACTGCTTCACATCTCGAAAATGAAAAAGAATTACCTACAGAGCAGCACTGTTTCTGTTATCCACATAGACTATCAGAGTCGCTGAATTATCTTATTTTCACTATTAAATTATAACTTGGATCACCAAGGCGCGACCGCGAATCCCTTCCCTAGAATTATAGTTTAGGTACTTTCGATTATCCGGATTTGCATTCAATGTCTGCTAAGACTTTTCTCAATCACTCCACTAGGGGTAGTAAACCGTTGCTATTACATGCAATGTTATATCAGTGATCACTAATCATCAACCCATATCAATATAATAAATAATAATAACAGCCTAGGAGTTGTACCTACCAGAATCCCCTGATCTGAACCAAAACAAATAAGCATTCTACTAAACGGAAATTGGCTGTAAGTAAAAAATGTAAGTAGTGTTTCATCGCCGAAGCATAAGACCGCACTCGTATCAATTTCGTACATGTGATTTCACTCAATTTTCGAAAACGACCCGCCCTATTCATAGGGGAGAGCGCGTATTACTCATAACATAGAATACTGTATTTTTGTTTAGATACAGTAGGTATTCTGAGTTATGAATTAAAAATTAGCATCATTTCAAAATTTCTTTTGTTAGTCACGTAGATAGAATGAGTTAAAATGGGTTTGTTGGACTTTTGTAAAGGTTTTTGTTAAAATTTTAAAGTTGTACGCTTTAAAATGTCCTTAAATTTGTATTCTCTGCACGAAGGAAAATATGTATTAACCTAAAAAAGCGTTTTCACGTGAGTATTTCATAAACAATTCAACAACAAACAAGATATGATAATATCTTCAATATAAACGAGAAGAACGAAACCATAGTATACTTTGGAAGGATGAATTATATTTAAAGACCGAATCATAGTAAAACTTAATAGATTTTTTATTCAATTAACGTAATTAAACTTTGCGTTCTTGTTCCAATAAATCAAACTCAAAAACATCAAAGCCACGAACATTGCTAAAAAAGTTTTATATATTTTTTTATGTGTTAACACATACAAACATACAGAGTGATTATTTATTTGGAATGTGTGAAGTCTTAGGTTAATAATGCTACAATTTATGTAATTTTATAAATGCAAACTCTTCATATCGCTTACTCTGTTTTGTGTGGTGCCCTATATAGACCGCAAAGTATCGACGCGCGTCCCCTGTACAACTGTAATATATTTTCAATTTTTGACTTATAATAGGATTTATCTCAACTGCTGAAGTGTTCCCGAGCATATATCACGACAAGAGGAAATGCCGCCGAACATTTATAAAATGTTATAGCGTGAAATGTGAATATCGGCGCTTTTAGTGAACGAAATTGTATATTTTTATATTTCAAGAGTACATTTCTCGTGAGGTAAATAAATATACTGGTTGTAATATTATGGTTATAATCACAATAATTTCGATAGAAAATAAATTCTCATATACAGGTTGTCCCAGAAATAAATGTCAAACCGGAAACGAGTGATGAGGAAAGTGCTGATAGTTACCAAAAAAATATTTAAAAAAATCTTAGTCATTAACTTTTAAAATTATAGGCACCAAAAAAAATCGAGTGAACCTGTGATAAATTGAGTCAGATAAATTTATTCAGCTAAATTTATTCAGATATACATCGCAAAAAAAATCGAAGAAAAGTAACAATTGGCAGTTACAGTACTTGGAAAATCATCACAGTGTCAGTTTTCTCGGTTTTTTTTTAAACTCTCTGATAACTCTCACCACTTGCCTCATCACATGTTTCCGGTTTGACGTTGATTTTCTTAAACACCCGATATTATACAGACTCGAATGTTCACGCCTGTTTTCCAGAGGAAAGCAGTTCTCTAAAATTGTCCTCAATTTAGTCGACATATATTATTGAAATAAACAAAACTTAGATGACATCAAATAGCTAAGGTGTTAACTGGCGTTAGGTACTATTATAATGAATAACGAAAAGAATTATATAATTAAATATTTTATTTTATGTCCATCCCCTCACCTCAACTCCCATTACATAAGTGTGATAAAAAGAATGTCATGGCAACTGTTGCTTTGACATATGAAGAGAATATTGGAAAAACTATTCTTAATCATTAATATGCGTCAATAAATTGTCAAAATACCAAATATCTTCACATAAATATAACGTATTGTATTTACTTTGCTTTTAAGGATAATGAATTAAATCTATCGCATTAAGACAAAGTTGTCTCTATGAAAAATCGTAAAAAATTTCCATGAAGTTAAATTAGGCAATCTAAACAATAGACTTTTCAAAGTTTAGCATACATACATCTGGCATCTAGTTTTTTTCTTTTTAATTGAAAGTAGTAAATACCTCATTAAAGACACTCCAAACAAAAAAATATGCAATTAGTTTTCATAAAGACTAAGTGCTCGAAGTATTAGTATCACAAAAAAAAACGTATTTTGCAAATCGGGTAATAATGCCGATTTTAATTCGATGAACCATTTAGCAGAAAGGTCTTCCTATTAGATATTTTCAAATTTACTTTCATGTCCTATTTATGTCCAATGAAAAGTTATTTTGCGTCCCATGCATAAACCTTAAGGCTAAAACCGTGAGAAACTAATGACACTTTGGAGTATTGCTTACATAGTACACTCTTAAATATGTATGACTGCTTGCCGCACACAGTTTCGTCCGCTGGAATTCACTTTTGTACCAAGACAGCTAAAGAGTCATTCTGGTCACAGGTATGTTTACCACGAAGAAAAATAGCCTAATATCCTTCTTCATGGTTCAGTTATATCTATATGAAATATCATCGAATTCGGTACTGAGATTCAGTTGTAAAAAACTACCAAATATAATGACACATTTCCGCATATAAAGTAGCCTATGTCGTCTTTACAATGCAAGCTAACTTTCTACTAAGTTTTATCAAAATCGGTTCACTAGCTTAGCCGTAAAAGAGTAACAAACATACAGACACATTTCCGCGGTATCAAGCAGCCTATGTTCTTATATTATTGTATGGAATACATAGATGTTAGGGATGTTGGCATTGATAAGTCTAAACGTACACACATGTATAGAAGAATGCCGCATGGTAGACATTTGGTGGCCACAGTGACATGATAAGGCCGGTCTCGCACACCGGGAAACGATAAAAGCGTGTGAAGGGTCAAAATGGCGGCCGATACATCATAAAATTATATGAAAGTCAAGTGCAGGGAGTGCGAGAGGCGAACAGGGCAAAGGAAATTTATTGCGGTCTGCTTTCGAAGCCTATTGTGAAAAGCCGACTTTATGACTTTCAAAAAATAATTTTATGAAAATCGTGTTTGCTATCGCGGAACGGACGCCGAGCATGTATCTCATCCGGGCTCTATATGGTCGGAAATTTTGCGATCCGCACTATAATGTATATACGCTCGTATCGATCGTGAATATACCGATCCGATAATGGTTAGGTCTTCAAAATCATTTTATCGGCTACTGTTATTATGCGGGTTCAGGTGGGAAAGTCGAGCAACGATAGGTAAAGAGAAAACCTTAAGTACTGAAATATTTTAGGCCAATACGAGTAGAATGGGCAATGGTTGTTGTGCGTGAATGCGTTCTGTAATATAAAACAGCCAAAGTATATTTATTTTTTATTGCATGTCACAAATCAGTATGCATATAAAATGTGACGCCCTGCAAGGGCATAGCAATTTTAACATTTGTTATTTTTATGTCTGTTGATTAATTAATTCTTTATACAATACTATTCTACAATATTACTATACAAAACAATAGAAAATAATAACAAGATCTCCGATATATGAATGTCATGGGTAAGAGGGCCTGCAAGAGCAAGCCACCCATAATGTTATCAGATTGTTTAATAAATATTCTTTGGTTATAAAAAATAACATATTTTTAGTAGGCTTTGGACTATTTTTTTGACACTTGGCCAATCCTATCGATTCCTGCCTATATATACTCACGTTCTATCGACTCATGTAGCAGGGATTGCTTTGTGAAAATACAAAAACACTAGGATGCCGTTGAAAAATCTAAATTCTCCCAACCCAACATCGATAACTAGATTATAATATGTTACTTACAAATGACATCACTTTGTGTATACTCACGACATTTCGATCAACATACATCTTCAGTAAACCTACACGTAGCTAATTTATAACTCGCCCCGAAACCTGTTGTGCTTGGCTGCAATCCAACTAGCTCGCCTGTAAGTCTCTTTAAATAATAACTCTCCTTAACTGTTATTATACGTTAAAACTGTCACGTTTATTGTTTTAAATTGTTTCAGAGGGAAAAGAGAAATCGCGATAACAATTCCGTTTATGATAAGAATACAATTTTACGAGCCGGTTACATTTCAAACGGGAAAGTATGGACACACCAAACGTTGAAAATTAGTGTTCCACGCGTTTTATTTCTGAGTTGACGATGGTAAGAAAATACAGCCCGAGCGCGTGTCGTAAATGCATGAAACTAAGATTCCATAACTATATCAGTGCCAAAACGAAATTTGTGAGCGTATAGAGGTTGTTGAGTAATCACAAGGATTATCATAGCTATTTTCTTTATTTTTTTTTGGTCCATAAAGTTCTAAAGTGATGTTATATGTCGCCGTCAAAAAGTTAAATCAGCCTGATAATTGGACGACTACGCTGTTGATCAAATGTTTGTTGTTGTTGTTGAATGGAACGTTTATTGGAAGGGCTGAACATCGCCTTTAGCTTCTTGGTAAAGTAAATTGTCATGTATTGTTAGGGTGACACTGAGATCGTAAATGTTTGAAATAAAATTTTACATTATTCAGCTGACATAAGAAAAATCATGTTGTTAAAGAATATGAAGTATGCTTAGAGATGGGTTTAAAACGAACTACACTGTATTAAAAAAAAATATTTGTCTAACTTTTTCTTTTATTATACTCTTTGTTTTCACTAAAATAAAGAATTTCTAAAAAAAAATTACGCTCATATTATAACATTTTTTATTTGTTATTAAAACAGATTGTTAACGCAGTTGTGGCAAAAAAAAAACCTGAATTTATGTGATCCGGCGGCCTTTGGCTCAGGCGTTTCCAAAGGCCTGACTTAGAATCAGCCAACATGCTGAAAGTTGGGCTAATTTAATTCATTCAAAGAATAGTCTAGGTGTCTTATCGAATGCCGGTTAATAAGAAACAGGCTAGCCTTACAATCGAATGTCTGATTTAACACCAATGGCAGCGACATACATACTGCAAATGATTTTAGATGAGGTGGCATCGAAACAGAAATTCCCTAACAGGTCAAATGTCAACCCTTACCTCTCGTTCACGATTTTGAAGTAGTCGTTTAATTCAACAACATTTAAATTAATTACATCCAATATTTATTCATGTACCCATCATATAATTTTGTCAACATTGCCATGCCTATTCCTACATGAACTTATTCGTTGATCATAGATCTATTTTCAGCTTTACTTTCTTCAATACTTTCATTGCTGAAACTAGGAAAGTTCTTCTGCGTTTGTCACTGCTTTTGTCAGTTCTTCTGAGTTATAAATAAAAGTTTAAAATACTCACATATAACACCCAGTCTTTAGGGCTGTGTGCATTCGTGCCGCATACATAGAGACGCGCTCCGTCGCCCATAGGTTGGATCACGCGGATGTGGTTGCGGCAGTCGAAGTGCTGGAAAAACAACGACAATATTAGTTCGTTTGTTCTTTAAACGAATGGCCAAAGGTAATTTATTCCAAAAAAAAAACAGACCCTTTGTGTTCTGAAAGCAGACTTCAAATTAAAATAACTAACGATTCAAACAATTTTAACTATTTTTTATTAAATTTTGTAAACGTTTTCTAAATTACACATAAACGCAGTTAATTCTGCATTAATTGTAGGGATTATGAAGGTTACTAAAATTATAGAAAGATGTATGTAATAGATTTTGAGAAAGACAATATGCTGGTAAAGTTAAATTTTTCGGTCGTAAAGTCTCACAGACATGGTTATATTTCATTTGTTCAAGCGTCTACATATTGATTAAAACAATCTACTGTTCTATAATATATCTATTTTATTTTTATTTGGACAGTTCTATTAGTTCTGGTTTTGAATGTGCGGTTGTCAGATTATTGTTTTTTTTTTATTTATGGACGCCTTCTGCCTTCAATAATATAAATAAATACAAATTTAGAGTATCCAAACCAATGTGAAATTTCCATATAAGTACGTATAAAATATAGTTTTTCATGTTAGAGTACTAGGGCACCAAGTTACGAATATAAGACTTGCGAAAAATTTTCAAAATCAATAAATATTTCAAAATATATTGTGCTTGTTCATAGCTTTAAATAAGATAAATCTTTGTAGATGTATTGTTAAGTACATTTTTATGAAAAAAACAGGACACGGTGCCTTTGTGTCTTATACCTTCCAACATACAAAGTTATAGTATTTAAATTCCATTTTGTATCCCCATAATTTCATGGTAATTGGCCCTAAGTGAGCACCGAGAGGTGTCGATATAACGCAAAGCCGCAGGCGAAGTTCGTTGCAATATGCCATAATACAGTCGCAACGTCGACGGCCAAGCGAACTTGATTATGCAAATGTACACTCGATATAAATATTAAACGTACATTAATATTCCGATCGAAGCAAATATGCATTGCCCGTTTGAGTGGATGAAGCGCAGACGAATGTGTTCAATTTATCGAGAGTCGGACCTGTCTGCATTTTTCTGTGTATTATATCTTTATAGATAGTGACGACCGCTTGGCCTAGTGGGTAGCGACGTTACCTACGAAACTGGGGGTCCCTGGATCGAATCCCAGGTCAAGCCAGTATTTATATGATGAATATTGATACTGGTACCGGCTCTTGGTTTTTATATGTATGTGGTGCCTTCGCTTGGTACCCAAAACAGAAACTAATGCTTAGTTTGGGGCCTAGACATTGTGATGTATACGATATTATTATTATTATATAAAAAATCATAATATATATCTGAGAGATCCCACACAGCGTCATCTAGTCCCAAAGTAAGGAAGTATTATTCTTGTAATATGGATACTAGACAACCAATATACATACTTAAATATTATTTATAATATATACATGTATAGATACTTTTATACCCAGACTAGTATATATAATAAATCATAAGACTCGTATATAGTGTTATATGTATTGGGTTTTGCTTTTCGCTTGTGTCAAAGTAATGCATATAAAAGTTCACTAGGAGAACTTACGTTTAACAGTAATTTCCATTAATTCGGATGAAAACTTTATTTATTATTGATTATAGTGGTCTCTAACCACTCGACCAACAGTCAGTCAATTAGCGCAGCAAGTATATTCATAAATGGAAAAACAAATATTTTATAAAATTTCATAAGTTCTTTTGAGTGCTAAATCCAGGCATATAAAGATATTTAACAATTATACCACGTCGTCAAATTTGTTATTATTTAGTTTTTTTCATAGTTTACATTTGAATGAATACATGAAAATTTTCATTACGTTAAAAGTTTCAACGACAACGGTTTCACCCCACTCTCTGAAAACGGCAACGTTTGTTTACGTGTAAATAAAACAATTACGACAATTTAGGTGTCCTCTCACATCCACAATCATACATGAAAATGGATGACTGCGACAAAAAATACAATTTGAGTAAAACAACTAGGTTCCTTTTTTATTTTTTTAACGGCACTTAGCGCTGCAACTCTCAACGAACTTAAGTCTCGGATCGGTTCATTCTGTTAATTATTCAGCACTTTGCACATAAGTAGATTTCTGTGGAGCTTTTTCGAAGCTTTTTGTTTTTTACTGAGCTTCAGTGGGAATCGGTCGGCTGATGCCTTTAAAATGGTTTCCCTAAGAAATTATGTGTAATTTGCATTGGTGATCGTAGCACATTCGTGTCTTTTTTTCCTAATAAATACATTTCATAGAAACTGTGATTCTAATAAGCTACTTGGTATGTAAAATTAGCAAATGATGAATAAGTACCACATTAGCCCATTATTCTCCACTGTAGGGACTTAGGCCTCCCCCTCGAGATGAGGGTTTTTGAACTTTATTCATCATGGCCAAAAAGACATTCTGAAAGTTGTAAATGAGAGAACATTTTTTGGGAAATTAATAACTTTCCTCAAACATATTCTTGATATATTTATAAACTCATCTATAAAAGTTCACTTATAAGGAACAAAGACATATTTACCGAGATTCTTATGAATACTTTATCCGTATATCCAAAGTTGTGATTTACTTTGCTAACGAATTACTCGTAATGGCGTCACAAAGAGCGAACTTCGCCATGCTGGCGGGTCCTGTCCCGTTTTACTTGCGACTATCTATATCTAAAAATTACAGAAGCGACACTCCTGCATAGCTATGTGTGAGTTTCGTTCACCGAAAGACAGATATACACACTTTAGAGTGTTTTCCTACAACATGATAGAAAGAGTCGCGCGTTCAGTATTACTCGCGTCTTTCCCAACCTTTTCCGTGTAACAACATCGTGTTTAGAGGGAAAGGAAAGCGTAGACAGCGGAAAAAGTTTGATTATGGCCGTCACGACTGGCCTTTGAAGAGGATAGAGGTGATTCTGTCGCGTATATATCTTTTTTATGGCGACCACTTTTAACACTAATAAAATGAATTTACTTTTTCGTAATATCTCGCCCGGTCAATATGGCGAGCTATCGAGTTTGAACGTCTTCGTAAATTGTTTCATGGGCCGTTTTTATTGGCCAAGTTGAATTTCGTTAAATAACTTTGTGATTTATGTTTTCAAAGCGTTAATTATCGACTGTCTTTTTGCCTTAAGTTACTGTCAGATTTATTGTATGTAATGTAATTACATTAAGTTTGCAATTTAATTCGTTATTTATATTAAAACTAGCATAACTTACAACCGAAATGTACTACATTAGTAGTAATCACATAACAAAACTGACCAAGTGCGATTCGGACTCACGCCTGTAAAGAGGTTATACCGTTTATAATATTTTTTTTTATTGCTACGTACCGCCAGATTACACAAAAACGTATTTAATTACTAAATTACTAAAAAAATAAAATAAACGAATCACTTAAAATTAAAATTGCTGATAATAATTGAATTTTTTCCATATTTCAAGAATCCAGGTTAATAACGGGAAGTATTATTATTGATTTCCATTAAGTGATATATTTTTATGTCATTGTCTTAAGAACTTGAAATTTTTACAGCACGATGTGGCTGCAGACCCGTGTTTGATGTATCAATTTCAACTCGACACCTCTACCCATTTCTGAGAAAAGGGAAATTAACCGACCGACGACGGATAGACAGAAAATAAAGATATCCTGTAAGGGTTCGTTTTTTTTTTGCTTTTGAGATACGGAACCCTAAAAACAAATGAAAAACTTTTTCCTGCTTATCTTCAACATTAATTTACATACATATTGTATAGTAATTGATTTTATACAATAGGTCACTTTATATGGGAACAGGCCAATACTTTGAACACCCGAAAATAAAATGTTTTGAATCATATCAATGACGTTGTATGAAGAATCTCGATTAGCCGAGAGAACAGTCCGCGCAACCGATTTATACGGCTCTGAAGTTTGTCACAAAAACATTGTTGTAATAGCATAATTTCATAGAACCGATGCACCGAGAAATATGTTAGGCGTGCAAAATCGGGCATATACAACGCACTTCAGAGCCACACAGATCGGTTGCACGTATTGTGAATGTTGTGTCGTACTCCGTAAAACCGACTTAAGCTTATGAAATAAATAACTACGAAATACTTAGAATAAGGAGAGATGCGAGACAAAAATATAATATCGACGTTATTGTACTGATTGCTTTTATTACAGGCAACAAATCACAATACAGCGTTACTTCGATCGCGATAGAAAACACCCGATTTCATCGACGATAGTCGAGCGGGGCCGAGAGGGAGCAAATTCTTGGAACAGGAATCGCATTCCTAAAATCAATCATAAGCTTTCTGCTCCGTACAGTTGGATACTCATTGAAACGAGCATTTTGTATTGAAATTTCTTGAATTGTGTTCGTTGGTGATTAAAATTAATGTCTTTACAAAAACACACTTAAGAGTACAACCACGGGTTGAGAGTTTTATATACTATTAAGTTACATTCATATTCGTTTCAAATTTTGGATGTAATAATTTGAGTAGCGCAAAGCGAGATATTTCAAATAAAGCAGTGCAGTCATTCAAATACGTGTTGGTGCACATGACATTGAGAATAAAGGTGTACTTCTGTCTTTTTTTCGCCTAAAATCAAAACCACTAATACAAAAATTAAATAAATTTAAAAAAAAAATTAAAAAAAAATATTAAATTATTACTTAGTACGCATTATTAGACAAGGAAAAGAAACCAGGGCCATTCTCTATCTCTATTTTACCCAAACGCCCATCCCCATCCCATCCTATGACTTATATGAAATATTTAAGTATGTCTATCAGTTGTTTGGTACCCATAATACACGCTTTGCTTAGTTTGGGACTAGATGGCACTGTCTGGGATATCCGTATCATTATTATTCTCATTGTTATTCTTCTTATTATTATTATTGCTATATCTGTGATTTATCTATGTTAACACTATTGTATTGACCCGTCGTCGTTTCTTACATTAATAAAATTTAGACAATTAAAATGACTTTATAGTTTTGAAAATTTCCAGCCAAACACTTGTAATAGTATAAAAATGATAAGCGAATAAAACAATAAGGTTAGATCAAGGGAACAACCAGTGAACGAGATCGTGGAGGTTGAACGCAAGTGTTTGCTTCAAAAGGATCAAAATAGAAAAAAATTAGATAGCCTTGGAGAAAGCAAAAGGTCCTCGCATCTTGAACTACTTGAACGTCAGCATTAAATATTTGACGATAAATAGAAGATATTTTCTTTATTTATTATTGATTTATTGTTACTAATTATAAAGAGAAGTGTAGTAGTAAAGAATAACAGAGAAAATTAATAGCGGCATGGCGAGCTTCCATAGTTGCGGTACGACGCGTGACCGGTGGCAACTGTGCGAACGGCGCGGCGAGAGGATATATACAAAACAAACGAAACAAACATTGTCTATTGGCCTTGCGGTATGTGGTGTGATGGGTATGCAAGTTGCGACGGGTAGCGTTGGCGGTGCGACGAGACTCGTGAATCCGACCACGAAAAGCGGCGAATGTCACATCACGTATCGCGAGCGGGATAAACCAATGCTTCAATTCATTTAATACTTCCCGTCCCTCGCACAGTCGCTGGTCGCACGAGGTGCCGTTCTAAGGGCCAAGGAACGACTTAGTAAATTGCGACAAGGCGCGCGACAAAATCAATATAGGAACACTGCGTCTTTCACACAGATTCTATCCATTTGTTTTCTCCATTTGCCATGCGCCGCGCTATGACATAGCTGACGAGATCTTGTCCAGACCAAAGTACTCCAGACTATAAAAGGTCGCCGCATCATCGCTCTGTGGTGCGTAGCATGACAACTGAATGATTTGTGTTTGTTTTTTTACAGCATACCCTAGAGAATCGCCACTGTTCACAATCGCCGTCGTAAGTCACGTTACTACACCGCGCCGATCACAGTTTTACGTTGCATCCCCTTTACAATATTTGATTTCGTCTAGACTTAAAAGTGTCAGAATTAGAAACTTTAAGAGTGCTTAGAGATCTTAATAGACTTGACAATAGTCAAAAGTTCGCTTAATTTGATTGAACGAAAGATGAGATGAGAAAGAGCGAAAGTTCGTGAAACCAAGCTGCTGAATGTATTGATATCAAAACGATGAATGGACAAAAAGTGGGATAATATTTTCTTTTATGACACAGGCCTTGGTCTTCTTGGACTGCTACTGCAACACAGTGTAGGTTTAATGCGAGCGCTTGCCGGATCTCATGGCGGAATTATTTCTTACCTATCCGTAGACATAGAACCTGCATGTGTTAAATAATGTAGCAAAAATTAGTATTGAAAATAAAATAAAATAAATAGAAAAAGATAAGGTAAGTTGTCTTACGATATTCACGCATATATGATTGTGTCAAGAAATAAACAACACTTCGGTCTAAAGACAGATTGACGACAAAGCAATATTTGTGAATTTTCTCGATAAACAGAGACTTTCTCACTTTTCCGGTGGCTGTACCAAACAAAGGGGTCCAGCGGTGCGGAAGAACGGTTCCACAGTAGCCGGCTATATATCGAATTATTCGATCGTCGCCACGGGGCGTTCTCCGATGGGGCTATAAGGCTCGCTGTAGGTCACTATCGTTTTGTCAGAACATGTTCTGATTCTGAAATTAGTTTTTTACCAATTCAATAAATATCATGATATTTATTGAATTGGTAAAAAACTAATAATTAAAAAACACGCTTTTGTAAGTACTGCACTAAGAACCAAAAATAAGTTCCCCGAATCTGTTCTCTTCATCTTCACGATTAGGGCTTTAGTAATTCATAATAATAATGTTTTTAATTAAGTATAGGTCATATTCATAAATGGGCGGAAATAATTAATTAAATTTTAAAATCAGAGAAATGTTAACAATTTTTATTCAAATAACATTAATTTAAAAACCAAAATCGTTTGTCGGGGCTGTAAAAAAAAACTCGTCTAACACTTTTTCGCTCTCCTAGAGGTTTAATTTTGAAATTTACTATCTCAGCTGTCTGTGTCCCCAAAAACTATTTTCGAAATTTTAGGTTTTCAGCTTTAAAGTTAAATTATTCTTCTTTTGTCTGTCTGTGTTTAATTTTTTTTTTTTACATTAAACAGTAATATTTAATATTTACATGAACAATTACACTAGATTATATATAAATATTAATTTGTTGTATAAATCTTGAAACTCTTTAACTAAAATGTAGGAATTTGGCTACGTTTTAATTATTTACTTGTATTAAGTTATTTCGATTACCCCATAGTAACGACACCCCGGGTGTTTCTAGCAGATTCTCGTAGAATAAAACAAATATTGCTTTTACGCGACGATTGTAAATCAAAATTAACGGCCTTAATATGGCGCGCGGCCGCCGCTCTAAGCTCCCGCGGTGAAATATGCCCGAGCGGTGTTGTAGCTAAAAATTGTATTAATACGGCATTTCAGACGATCAAATAGAGTGGGTATATATGTAACAAACTATACAAACACAGTCAAACAAAAAAAAATTTGTACAGACATCACGTACGTAATTTCGAAATTATTATAATAAGTATTTCGAAATACATATTTTATACCCATACATATTTAAGAATGAAGAAAGTTTTTTTTAATGTCAAATGGTAAATCTTTAAAAAGATTGCACTGTGAAGACATGCTGTCTTCAATTAACATTATATTAATATTAAATTGTGGAAAAATGACAATTCCCCTTTCTAACATATGTATAAACGTATGATAAATGCATTTGGGTATAGTTAACAATATTAATCTATATATTTTAAAGAATACTGAAAAGCTGTATTAATACACGGTTATAGATTCCCGTGAATTAATTCATACATATATATATATTTTCATACATATATGTTTACGCTTTATTTTTTGTCAGCGGCTCAACAGATTTTAGATTCTTTCATGTACGGGTATTTGGTTTTAAATGTCTAATTTTTTGACAATATCTAAGATATCGCCAATTAACTAATGGTTGCCATAGTTAGGGCGCCTATTGCCTACCTTTACAACACACCATCTGCTCTAATGTAGTCACTCTATTTTACTTCATCCTATTCATATAGCCAAAACCATCTCGTTTACCTTTTTCCACGCTAGCACGACATCTTGTTTCAAACCACCGTTCTCTCACGTAAATACTCTTCCATTAATTTAAAAAAATACTCCATACGTACTAAGCAGATGTCGCGTTTTACTTTGATATAATTTAATGTATTAATTGTAGTTTGTGAGCCATCCCTGAGATGTACGTTCATACGAGAATCAGATTTCGTTTTTTCATCTTAGTTTTTTACTTTTTTACTGTCACAAAAAGATCTCTTATCAGAGGCTTCGTTGTATTTTCTTTCATAAAGATGTTGTTTTCATTTACAATGATTATCAATACCGGAAATGAAATGGCAAATAATAATTACACAGTGGACAGATTCCAAATAAAATGTTACAGAAATGAAATAAGTCGGTTTGTTTGTATACATATTTTTTTTATATTTCCTAAATTGATGCGGTCGATAATAATGTTGTGTAGAGAAAATCGTTGCTTCATATAATAATGAAAACATTATACACAGTTTTCAGCTAAACGCGGTCCAAACTAATAGAGCGTGTAGAGCTTACCAAACTAAACAAAAAGTTTCAGCAGATGACGCAAAATAAGGGTTACCGAGAAAAACATGTTAATAACTTTTTAAAATCATTTATCGTAGTTTTTTAACTTTTTGTTTAGTTCGGTAAACTCTACACCCTTTTTGAGTTTGGACTACGTTCAGCCGAACACACGCCGTATATAAAATATGAAAATTGCTATAGAGGCTAAAATAAAACCAAAGTTCAAACCGACAAGGGTCCCAGAGGAACTGATAAAAAAAAAAATCATCTATCATGATCCCGCTAAGAGTGTAAGAAGTAAAGTCCGCCCGTGATCAGGCAGATTTTGTTAAGCCTAGGTCCACACCTAGTCATAAAATATCTACTAATGATTTAAATATCTATATAAGAAGGATACAACCTTTAGTATACAAAAACGAAAGTGTTTTCCCTAATTGTTTTAGGTGCGCCTCCTCAAAATCTGTTTACAAAACGTAACGGTTTGTTTGCTCAAAATAAACAATTTCTTGATAATAAAGTTTTATTATTAAATGAAATATTCTTGTCATTAATTTCCAATTACCTCAGATTTTCCTTTAGAGACGCACTGCGCCACGTTGCTAGGTTCGAGGTTTATAGAGTCCCGCTGAAACAAAAATTATTATTAGAGACTTTCAAAGGATTTGAACTTGGAGTTTGTTAATTGACAAATAAACAGCTCTGTGGAAATTTGTTACGGAAATAAGCTTTATTATGAATGGTAAAGTTATATATAAACATGCTTATATAGGCTGCTATATTATTCGTTTTACAAAGGCAAAAGCAGGTAATATATCTAATGTAGGATGTTCATACATGACATAAAAGCTACAAAGAAATAGCTTAATCAATCGCAGCATGGAGGAATGAGAGTCCACTTGGACTAATAACCAATCATACGATCCGACTTAATGCTAAGGCCGGTTGATTCATTTGCATATACAATAGTTGAAATTGTCAACGTGTAGAAATTTTTTAGTGAAGTGAATTATTAATTTTAATTTTTTATACATATCATGTCGTGATAGCCCAGAGCGCAACGAGCCTGTCTCAAATTTATAAGGCCCCATCGGGCCATGGTTCGAATCCGGGCGTGTACCAATGAGTTTTTCTGACTTAAGTACACATTATCACTGACACCGTGCTTCGGAGGGCACGTTAAGCAATCGGTCCCGGACGCTGTCAATAGATGGCGGTCGTTACAGTTCCCAACCCGTAGTGGAGCAGCGTGGTGGACTTAAGCTCCAAGCCCCCCTCCTCACCCTGGGGGAGGCCTAAGCCCCTGCAGTGGGGTAAAAATGGGCTGATGATGATGATACATAATATACAATTTATTTTTTGTTTGAAATGAATACCTACTCAACATTAGGTAAATTAAATTGGCTGCACTGTGAGACGTGCAGTTGAATTATTGATGTACAGCATGCATTATGGCTAATGCGACTGTTTATATACATTAGTACTCGCCACGGGAAGCTCTAAACTTTTAACCTGTATATTTATTAAATGTATTTTTGAATCATATTTTTTTACAAAGTTATTAAATTTTTTCTTCTTTTATTGGATAGGTTATATTTTGACGTTGGAAACAATTAAACAAAAAAAAAAAAACAGCTCCAAGAGTACAAAAATAGAGGAACTTTTTACAGTGTAGTAAGTACGGATTTGGATGCTCCTTTTTTATTGTACAGGATATACCTATAAATTGCACTTGTTTGAATTTGAAAAAAAAAATCAGTGCCTAAAGAAGAAAATAGAAGAACTTTTTACAGTTTCATGTCATTTTTGAAAATTTCATAATTTTGCATTTCAATAAAATTATGAACTTTATGAAATTATTTTTCGCTTAAAGTTTCCGTTTCTTATTATTAAGTAATATATATTTTTAAAATTTATTTAATAGTTTTAAATTTCATTTGTCTAAAAAGACATATTTCATTTCTATAACAAATATCTATTTTTGTTTTTTTACTAAATAAAAGTTATTCGTATGTATTAACTATATTAATAATTAGCTTTCCGCCCGCGGCTCTGTTCGTGTGGACTACATAGTTGTACAGGGACCCTTTTTCCCGTAATAAAAGTAGTCTATGGTACTCGTCAGCTTATAAACTATTTCTATGCAAAAAATTATAACGGTCCCGGTCTATGTAGTCCACGCGAGCCGAGGGCGGAAAGCTAGTTAGTATCTGAATAAATTATAGCCTATGTGTTATTCTGATGTATAAGATATATTATTGTATTGTTTCATTAAAAACCATTCAGTAGTTTTTGCGTGAAAGAGCAACAAGCATCCAAACATACAAACTTTCGCGTTTCGAATATTAGTAAGGATTCAACACGCCGAAAATTCAAAGAGCTATAAAATGTTGCGAACTGCTGTTTTTTTACAAAAATACTATAACTTCTCATGACGAGTACGCTTCATTGCTATTCATTATACGCCGAATATGCGAAAATTTGTAAAAACTTGACATATATATAATACAATATTATATACAGTTTTATTCAAAATTTAGTTCAAATTTAATACGACATAGTTCTATAAAAGTAAAATGACCTGATAAAATGGAACTCACCTCGCAATGTGAAGCGCTGATGTTGTTCATGTTTAATCGGTAGAGTCGGTCCCTGAAAAAAATCAAAATACATTCAATTTATTGTCCGTCACGATCGACACGGTCGTATTAAAATCCAATTTAGCTATTTTTACGGATAAGACACTAATGAAATTTTCCACGCGAGTACGTAAATTATTTTCTCGAATTACGTCGTGATTTTATCAAAGATAATTTTATAGCTATTTCTATACGACCGCTAATGGAAACTATAACTTTATGGAATTAAGAGCGTCACATTTTTCCTGATGTTACCTACTGGTAGGGTCATGTTCGTGACATTCACATGATAAACCCAATCCCACGGACCGAGATATCGTGAAAAATTAAGTGTTCCGCTGTATCGTCGACTGAAGGGCTGACCTCGGGGATACGACACCCTTCCAATTCAATAATAAAATGTTTAGTTTGACTTAAATTTGAATCCTCCAAATTTATAATATACTGTAAAAGAGTCCTCATAAAATTATTAATATATAGTACGAAATAATAATAGTGTAAATATTTGTATTTATTAATTGGATGTAATTTGAACTATTTGATATAACACTTCCTGTATTAATATACTCGTATTAAAATATTGAATTAAAGTTTAATTAAATTGAAATTTTTATTTAACAGTCAGTTAATATTCAGTTTATAAGTTTATTGCTATTTATTTACTATTAAAATATATTTAGATTTATTATAAATACTCTTTCGAATTAATAACATGAATTTGTATTTGATAAGTTTTATTGTAGCCAGTTTTAATTTTGCATACAACCTATTTGGTTTCACCTTGTGTTCTATTACTTTATTCAGGTTCGAAATCTTTTAGTAAATCTTTATCTCCTTACGGAGTAAGAACGTACTTTGGTCCCGCTCCGCAGATCAATAATGACTCTGTTTCCAAGTCTCTGTTTCCAATGAATAATGTTTCCAAGTACGCGGGAAAAAAAGCACAGGACACAGGATTTCACGTTTATGCGGTCTCCAGGTATAACATTGTGCAAACTCGTTATTGCAAACATAACTGTCAAAGATATTTATTTTAAGACATAGACTACATTCACTAGACTAGTAAATAACTGAATGCAAGAAGAGTGAAAAACAAGTGAAAAGTAGTCCTATCGAATTATACCGAATTTCTAACATTAATATGAAGGCACAACATGTTACGCATTGTTTATTTTGTAATCAACACTTTAGCCGATGCGTTCACTGGAATAATGGAACTGACTGTACGACGTTGTTCACGTTAGAGCGTCATGAACAACTTTTGTACGTCACTTTAGTGAACTGAATGGCCGCTCTATTTGCCTTTCAGTGTGTTCAGTACAGTGCACGTCGATAAAAACTATAAACAAACAGGAGTAACTTCAAATCAGACAGGTCATTACGTATCGATTGAATAAATGAAAACGTAATTGAGTTTACTGCTTGCCGTTGATTCTAATCATTTGCTACGATTTTGATAGGTAATATACGTAATATATAGGTATTATTCATACAATAAATTCTTATTAGTTTAAAAAATTGGGAATTGTCCCTTACTTTCATATATTTTGCTGAAAAAATACATTAGCTATTTACATCGAACCGTTGACAAATTCTAAAATCGATTTTCTGGTAGGTCGTATCGTAGTGATTTGATCTTCTAATAAAATGTTTAAATACTTTAATAAAATACACCTCATTCCCTCAGTTTGATAATTAATCGTTTTTCACAAGAATAAAATAGATTTATTTATTGCAAATCTAAAATAAATATTGAGTTATTCAAATTAGATGAAATTTCAAACTTACATGGCGCCGACATAGAGAGAGTCCCTTTTCGAATCGACGAAGAACGTTCTGTAGTAGAGAGTGCCGCAAGAGAATTCGCGGACGTGATCTGTGAAAAGAAAAGTGAATATTTAAAACCAATCATCGAAGTAATTATGATTGACCGATTGGCCGAGGGGTTAGAGACCTTAACTGTGGAGCCAAGGGCCGCGGGTTCGATTTGCGCCCGGGACAAATATTTGCGTGCATGAACATATCTGTTTTGTGGCTTAGTATGAAATATTTATATATGTATATATTATTATTTAAGTAAATTGCATATCAGTTGTCTGGTACCAATAATATAAGCTTTGCTTAGTTTAGAATTAGATGGCGCTGTGTGGGATGTATCAGGTAATATTATTATTAGAGTTCTTATTCTCGAAATAAAACAAATTCACTGTGAAAATCGTTCATTCGTTCGTCCGTACGTTAAAACTAATTTTTGCTGGGTTAAACAATTATGTAAAGCTAAAGTTTGATGGTTTTATAGAATTTATTAGTTAGTATATATTTCATTAGTCAGAACCTAAAAGTGATTTGACTTGAACGAAATCAAAAGTCCTATCGGAGCAACACCGATCGAGGTTTGCTACTGGTGACGACAGCCGACGTATGCAGATTCATTTCGACAGGCCTTTAACCAGATCATTGGTTCTGTGTGTGTTTATTATTATTAATTTATTACATTCTATCTCATTAGTCCTTTTTGTACCCCACTGCAGGGGCTTAGTTCTCTCCTCAAGACGAGGGAGCTTGAAGCTTAAGTCCACCACTCTGCTCCAATGTGGGTTGACGAATTGTAACGACCGCCATCTATTGACAGCAACCGCGACCGACTGCTTAACGTGATAGTTAATGTACTTAAGTCAGAAAAGAACTCATTGGTACACGCCCGGATTTGAACCACGGCCACAAGGTCTTATAGATTTGAAACAGGTTCGCTGCGTTCGGGCTATCACGACACATAATTATTAATTATTTTATATAAAAATAAATTTAGTTTAAATTTTTTAGATGAAATTAGTTTCGGTTATAAATAAAATAAAATCACGATGAGATCGATGTTGAATCGAACTCAATAACTGGTTCCGGTTAATACCTATATACCTAAATTATTTTGCAGAATTTACAGAAAAAACTATTGAAGCGGCTCTGAAAATCCGGGTAAATGTACTCAATTATAAAAAAATATGACAGATATTTGGCTGATGTATTTTACCGCTTTTTTAAATTATTATAGATTGCTAATCTTCTGTAAAATATTTTTTTTTCATTTTCATATAAAACCAAATACACGAAGTATATATATATTTTTAATTTAACAAAATACAACCAAAATTTTTAAAAACTCTAATCGACATACTTCGAGAACTTTCAGTAATATATTATTGAAATCGTATATAAAAACTTTCTGATTTACATAACAACCAAAGAAGATTATAACCATAATATATCATGACATTTCAATTTATAGAATACATACAGATAACACTATACCCTCACAGTTTGTTGAATGTTTCCAGTGATACAGCATGAATAGAGAGTACGACATTACTCGCTGAGGGGAATTGAACGGTGCCGTACTTTGTTGTTGAAATCAGAACGAAGGCCGCGGGGACAGCCACAATGTATGCCGGATGCAACACCCTGTAGTGGCGTTTGAACTGAGTCGGTTATTATTGTTCATCTATTGTATTTGCTATTGAATAATATCAAAGTGATCATGTTAGGTAAGTTGCCATGAAATCATTGAGTATTATTACCCGGCGATATAATTTTGAATATCGTCCGAAATATACATAGTGTTTTTTTAGTCGCTCATCTATATTAATAAAATTGAAGTGTCTGTCTGTCTGTCTGTCTGTCTGTCTGTCTGTTCCGGCTAATCTCCAAAACGGCTGAACCGCTTTCAATGAAACTTTGCAGACGTGCAGAGGGCATTACCGCGGGTAACATAGGGTACTTTTTATCTGTCTGTCTGTCCATCTGTCTGTCTGTTTGAGCTGATCTCAGAAACGGCTGAACAGATTTCAAAGAAACTTGGCAGACGTGCAGAGGGTGTTATCATGGGTGACATAGGCCGCTTTTAGTTTTTCTGTCTGTCCGTCTGTCTGTCTGTTCGAGCTGATCTCCGAAACGACTGTATCGATATCAATGAAACTTCGCAGACGTGCAGAGGGCATTATCGGGGGTGACAAAGGCAATTTTTTGTCAATCTCAGACTTATCGTGTTGGTACTCAAACTTGATGTTTTGACGAGATTTATGTGACCACGTGACCACATTTTAAATGCTTATATTTTTGAAACCATCAATCTCAGACCTATCGTGTTGGTACTCAAACTTGATGTTTTGACGAGATCTATGTGATTACGTGACCAAATTTTTAAATGCTTATATTTTCGAAACTATCAATCGCAGATTTATCGTGTTGGTACTCAAACTTGATGTTTTGACGAAATCTATGTGACCATGTCAAATTACCTAATTTCATAAAAATTTCATAAGATTTCTTAGGCAGTTAAATTTGAGAATGTTCTAGAAAGTGTTACAATGTTCTACAGCGTCGCGTTCCTTTAACTGTCCACTACAACTGTGCTCAACGCGAGCGAAGCCCGCGGGCGGAAAGCTAGTTTCTAAAATATTGAGATATGGCCATAAAAAGTTATTTATCGTGTTAGCGTGGGAGTGCGAGGGCAACTGACAATTTTTCCACTCCACCCGCGTTTTCGTCCATGACGTTTATGGTTTACTTAGTAACCACGTTGTACTAGTAATTTTTCAGGAGAAATGATTTTGACATAAAAAATTTGTTTATTTTTTACTTCAAATGATGCATATTATTTCACGAAAAAAATATTTAATAATGAACGTCGAATTCATACAAAATAAAAATATGATAAAAACTGTAAATTAAAAATTAAATTAAATAATAACAATATACTAATAATACAATAATACATAGGAAATCTCACACACGGCCATCTAGTCGCAAATTAGGTACAACCTGTATTATGGGTACCAGACCACCGATATATAATAATAATACATGGGACTTCCCACACAGCGCCATGTAGTCGCAAAGTAAGCAAGTATTATGCTTGTGTTATGGGTTACTAGACAACTGATATACCGGTACTGATATACGATAAACAACCAAGACCCGGTACCAGTATCAATATTCATGATATTAATACTGACCCGACCTAGGATCCGAACCTGGGACCTCCAGCTTCGTAGGCAGGGTCGCTACCCACGAGGCTAAGCGGTCGTCTTCTATTCTAAGTATATATTCTAAGATGATATATATATTTTTAATAACATATACACACATAGATATTTTACACCCAGACGCGGAACAAATAGATATGTTCACGCACACAAATATTTGTCCCGGACAAGAATTGAAAATGCAATTGGTATAATAGAATATAATACCTATGTGGTATAATTAATATGAATAACAAGGCAAATACACTCATAATTCGTAGTCATCTCAAACTATGATTCCCTGCATTATGGTAAATCAATTCAAAGACACCGACATACAAGGGACTTACACGAACACCTAGACTTGGTAACATGTTAGAAAATATAATTTCAACATGTACCGAAACGGGAATCGAACCCGAGTGACGTTCCGCATTACAGTCTTTTCTCTTTACGCCACAGAGTTAGATATATTATATTAGTTTTTATAACAGTAATTGTGCTAACAACATCCTCGTCTGATTCATAGCCGAAATATCGGTTATACAAAGTGAAATTTTAACAACCATCCAAATTATAATGTAATGACCTGTGATAAAAAACCGATGGCCGTCTTGTTTCCTTTTAGTATCGTTCAATAGAAAATTATTGAGATGTGAATAAACAAACCCTTCCCAAAAAAACCATTAACTCTAGTCACCAATCACGGCCGCTGTACGCTCTGCCCTCTCCCCCGCCCCAACCTGTCAGTCTAGTGATCTCGGGCGTGTCGTCACAAAGAAGGCAACCAAACGTTATATATAAAATAACACTGTCGATAAAATAATTTATTATGAAAATGTAACCTATATTTTATTTACGTAATGAGGTCTATTAGTGATAGTACCTAACATCTAGATTTTTTTTGGATGGTTGTTAAAACTTCACCTGTATAACTTAATTTCTTATACCTAAATCCAATTAAGGACAATCCGTGAAACAAATAGTTTCTTTTATATATTATTAGGCTATGTGTCAGTTTATACATTTTTTTTATTTAAAAATCTAATAGTTTAAGGGTTACGTCTGCAACAGTATACGAACAATAAATAACACCACAACGAGAACATATGCACTCCAGCACCAGTTTTAAGTCTCATCCAACTTATACAACATTTTACGAGAACAGACGAGGTGGTGTCTAGGAAGGCATTCTAATGCACTCCCGTCTTTATGGATATGGAATTTAATACCGACTTTTACCACCCATTAGATTCCATCGTGTTATATAGCAGTTTCGCGGTACTAAATTAACTTATTCCTTAGGGTAAACGAAAATCCGTCTTCATTTATAGTTTACAATGTCGCTGTAATACTATATACGGTCTCTATATCACATAATATGACACAGTTTAGTAATAAAAATTACAGATACCTACATGTTTATGTGATAGATACGGTGACACACAAGAAAAAAATTACAATAAATCTGAAAAAAAATCTATTTTAGTTAATAAATAATGTTTCTTTTCAAGTTACTGTTATAAAATAACATCGTTATTTTACGCAAATTACGTTGTTAAAATACCAATTAATTTAAAATTGTTTTTGGTAGGATTTTGAGTTTTCAACATTTTTAAAAAGTCTTGAAGACGAGGCTTTTAGTATCGCTCGATACAAAATACATATTTCAAAGGTGTGCCTGTCGTACTGACTGAGACGTATAAAGAATTTGAAATTCAGGTGCGGTGAATTTTTCATAATTCAATCTCGCTAGTACTTCACAATAAACTCGACGCGGTATAACATTTTCCAGTAAATTTTTACCATTGTCGAATTCACGCCGTTTTTGAAATATATTAATTCAACTTATGTTATGATTTACAGCAATATAATGTTTTTGTTTTAAATATTGAGATGCAGTTTTCTTTTTTCGTGAAAACTATTAAACGAAAAATTAATTAAATTGAAAAATATGATTATTTTCGACATTTATTCGGTACTCAAAATTAATGTACTACCGGTTCGGAAAAACCGGGAGAAACTTATCCCGACTTACATATATGTTACCGTCAAAGTATATAATTCAGTCATTGTTTGAAATCCCTAGATATTCTATATACAATATAAGCTTCGCCGACGCAATGTATTAAATATTTTATCTATTATTAATCATTACATACTATACTTAGGCAATATGTGTAATACCTAGAAATTATACAGAATGCCATTAAGAAAACAGGCAAAACAGTATAAAATGGTGTACCAATGAAACTTTTTAAAAAATTAAATCAATTTCACTGACATTTTTACTTGTATGCCATTAAAATTAAAAACAATTGGTCTTTTTTATGAAAATAGTATTAAACAATCCAGTTGTATTTTTTCATTTGTTTTATAACAACGAAATCATACTGAAATATCGTCATCTACGAATATCACACACGGCACACTTGAGGTTGTATCCATTTGCGGTATTCTATATAATGCATTGAGAGAGTATGGAATAAAAGATATTTCATAATTTGCCTGATGGTCTTAGGAAGTCTATAGAATACCTAATTATACAGATCGCCGACAAATTATCATAATAATTGCCACGAATTATTGATATTTGAGAGGAGTGCGTAGTAGCATATTTCAATACAAATATTCCATTAAATCTGAACCGATCAACAAAGACTAGATTTACAGATTTTTTGTTATTTAAATAATAATATTTAATTTAATATTTAACCGTTAACAACATTTGTATGGAAATTTTCCACCACACACTTTTTTTCAGTAATCGTTTGAAATAATAAGTACTGACCGATCGGTGTAGTGGTCGAAGACATCCGCTTGGGACAAATATGTGGTTTATTCGGCAGGAAGAAAATGTTTATGTGTACATTATAAAATATTTAAATACGTATTTCAGTTGTTTAGCCCTCATAGTACAGACTCCAATCAACCTTTATGGCGGATGTGAACATAGGCACAAGTCGCGTCGCAGTAACCAGTTTTAGGTGTAGTGGGACGCAGTGGAGCGAGGGGCATATGACTGAACCCGCGTAAGCATGCATAAAGCGTTGTATTCCGATCCGCTATAAAGTTTGATTGGAACTATAACTGTGGACGAAATGTCTCAGAATACTATGGCGTGGTTAAATTTAAGTTTAATAATTTATTTTGGTATTGAATTATGAAAACGGATACAATTGCCTATGAAAAAATTTATTTACCATAAGGATTAAATTAAAGCCTATATTGTAGGTACTGAATAACTGATAAATTACTTAAATACTTAAATAATATTTTATGATATATACTTGCGTCATTGTTGGTATATTATGTTCTTTGTAATAAATATTATTTTAAGTTTTGGGCCATGAATGATATTATTATATATTTTATATGCATCTTTACAATCACAAATAAAATCTAAGCTGTAGAATTTTAATATAATAGAACTAAAAAAACAAACATAACTTATTCACGCTAGCTTTTTCACTGAAATTCTGCAATTAGCCATTGTAGAAATCGCAAAACTCGTAATTAGACGCAGTAACTATAATTAGAGTGGTCGACCATATCAAGATTGTTGTTCGGCTGACCACACGCGACGAAATAATGCCGCGAAAATACAAAGTTGTATTATTTACTTTGAAAGAAACTAATGTTATATGACAATATATTTTCTTCGAAGGAAACGTATCATCATCATCATCAGCCCATGTTACCCCATTACAAGGGCTTAAACCTCCCCCAGGGTAAGGAGGGGGTTTGGAACTTAAATCCACCACGCTACTCCACTGCGGGTTGGGGATTGTAACGACCGCCATCTATTGACGTCCGGGACCGACTGCTTAACGTGCTCTCCGAGGCACGGAGTCAGTGATAGTTAATGTACATAGGTCAGAAAAACTCATTGGTACACGCCCGGATTCGAACCATGGCCCTATAGCCTTATAAATTTGAGACAGGTTCGTCGCGCTCTGGGCTATCACGACACGTAAACGTATGTATTTTATTATTTGTTTAAAAAAGTAAATTTATACACAGAGTTTATATGTAATGATGACGATATTTATATATGAACCTCACTAATCTGGAAACGATGTGAAAAATCGAGTGTCCATGTTCGGATTCAAAAAAGAAATAGTAACATAAACCAGCGTCGCCGTTTCAAGGCGAGAGTGAAACAGGTAGAAAAGAGTTTCGTTGATTATATACTACTAGTACTTCGAGCTCCTTCATCCGGAGGGGAGGCCTAAGCCCCGGAAGTGGAATATTGATGGGCTGATGGTATGGTACGTTATTCGTCCGTTCATCTATCTGTCCGTTTGCACTCTTAATGTTATTTTTCAACTGATTTTTTTGGAACTTGGCAGAGAATTTCCTTTTGACCTCTTGTTTTGGAGTACCATTTTCGAGTTGATTGGAGTCAGTGAAGGAACTTGAGAAATTGAGGCTTTCTTTGTTGCTCATAGGATTTTTAAAAACTTGGCGTATTCCCTTTGATTTTTAGTTTTGCAAGTACCCTTTAGGAGCTGATTGGAGCTCAAGGAAATGAGGAAATTGCGGATTTCTTTATTTTCCATATTGAAATCATTTAAATATCACAAAGTGCTCATCGAAACGCTGATTAATACATCAAAGTATTTATGTACCTAAAATGTAACCTATTTCTTACGTACGTAAATCAATCCCGTAGTATTACGTGCCACAGGCAGTGTTTCATTGGGGTAATTGTTTTATCGCATGAGCACGGTTACATTGGTTAGCGGGGGATGGACGTGACGACCACCCCCTATACCTAATACACGTCAACCCCCTCTACTAGGCATAAGTAGTCTTTCACACACTGCGATGCGATGCGACAATTCGAATGTGAGCGATATCTCAATAGAAGCCCCACGCGTGTCTGTGAAAAATTGGAAATGGTTCCTATATGATATTCAACATCGCTACTTATAATCTAAAATAGTACATAAAACTGAATAAACAAACCGATAGAATTTTTAAGGGAAAGGTTGATCTTAAAAATGTGCACAATGAATAAGGACAGGTGCGCGAAAGGTGCGCAAATGTGGGCCGTGTGTTCGGGAGTGCGTCAATTTGTAATATCTATGGCCTCGCGAGTACCAGATGATTTACAAACAGCAAACAAGCCAGAAAATTCACAAACACCCAAAATGAGAAAGAACGAGAATTCCTTATAATAAACAAGACATCTTGGAAGAGGCTATATAGAAGACTTTGTGAAGTAAACGCAAAGCCAATCTTGGAACTACTTTCTCCATCAGATTTGCAAATTGGTGTCTCACCTTCAACTTCATATAAGTCAAATTAAACGGATTGTTCTTTCACTACACAAACGGATGCTTGAAAAAGAGGTCACAAAGAAGAACCAAAAAAGCCTATGCTGTGAAAAGGAAAGTTCCGCCTAGAGAAGCAGAAAAGATACCAAAGAAAAAGTTTGGGTTTGTCCAGGTTGCTCAGAAACCTACAAAGAACACATCGTCGAAGACCGGATAGATAATGTGTTTTTTGCAAAAAGTAATGGCATAAGAAGTATACATGACAACAACGTCTAAGCGCCAAACTAAGCATTACCTTGTGTTTTGGGTACCAAGCGAAGACACCACATACATGTAACAACTAAAACCCGGTGCCTCAATATTTTAACAAACCTCAGTATTCAACATATAAATACTGATCCGACCTGGGATTCGAACCCGGGACCTCCAGCTTCGTAGGCAGGATCGCTACCCACTAGGCTAAGCGGTCGTCACACTCGTCATAAGTGCATAGGCTATACTCGTCTCGGTCACTACAAAGGCGACGTTTGTAAGTTCGACGACACATAAAGCCAAAAAATTTATGAAAAAAAATTTACAATGTGACCTACATGAAAAATTCATATGTACTGAAAAGTAAATAATAATTCTGAAATTATATTTCGTGGGTAATTTAAACATTTAATAAACAAAATGTTTGTTTAGAACAAATATGAATTAAGTACATTTCGTCTAATCACTGAGTTTTGCTTCATTTTGCTTACATTTTGGATCATTTCGATGTAGGTACAGTTCCAAACTTTATGGCGGATGTGAACATAGGCACAAGTCGCGTCGCAGTAACCAGTTTTAGGTGTAGCGGGACGCAGTGGAGCGAGGTGCATATGACAGAACCTGCGCAAGAACGCTAGTAGCGTTGTATACCGATCCGCCATAAAGTTTGATTGGAACTATATACGACGCTCTATCTAGATGAATACGCTGTATAAGTTCAAAATACATAACAAAAACGAATCTCGAAAAAACCCGTTATTCACTTTCATCGTAGTCGGCTACGTAAAGTAACGTGTAACGACCAAATTAAAACAAAAAATGTAATCAATCAATTGCGAAACAAGTGTTTCGGCAAAGCACATAGCGGGTGGCTATATTAAAAGTTCCTACAAGCTATATATTTTCTTCGAAAGTCGTTTTGCTTGATGGATTACTCGGCGATTAGCTGGGACAGGAAATACGCGTATATATACGTTTTAGTTTTCGTTTTGATTTCCAACTAAATTGTATATCGAAATAACGAAACGTAAACGCGATAAGATTAAAGCCACCAAATTAGATTACATGAAAAACTCGCATTGGATTACTTCCATACAAACATAGCGTTGATAAGGTTTCTTTTAATTAGCATTACGTTTTGTAAGTAAAAATAGATCCCTTTAATTAAAATGTGCAATCCAACGAAATCAAATAAATAAAATAAATGTACCGGAAAATGGTAATTAATTAGGTAAATAAAAAAAATAAGAGTTTTCATGAGAGCTTTTTTCTCTCATGTAGCTGACATGTACGACTTTATATATAATTAGTAACTCAAGTAAGGAATCACAATCGCATTCAGTAATATTTTAAATGTTACAATATTACGGACGCTAAATATCTACTTGCAAATAAAATAACAAGACAAAACTGTTTTTCTCTGAGATCGATGTTATTTTAACTATAAAAATGTGGACGTCCTAAATGAAATAAAAATATATATAGAAATAGTTGAATTAATATTTGAATATTCTGGCTTCATTATAGAAATATATATAATACTAGCTGCTGTCCACTGCTTTTCCTGTATGAACTACAGAATTTACACTATTTAGTTCTCTGTTCCCACCCTATCCTGGAAAACCATCAAGAAAATGAGAAAATCCTTCTCTGTCTAGTTTATAGGTAACAGAGCGTGACAAACTGTATCTTAGATCAGACCCTGGATCACGACTTATAAAATACAAAAACTTTCATTGAAATCAGTTCAGTACTTTTCAAGCTTATCGCGTTTTCAAGTTTATCGTCTTCATACATACAGAAAGACGAAAATTCCAAAATTTACCGTTTTAAATTCAATATTGCCTACATATCTCATAAAATATTATTGTTTTAGATTGACATATACAGGATTAACCTCGTTACGATTTTATTAGTAACATGTATATAGATATCTCTCGCGAATAATAATTAACACAAAGCTCAGCGTAATACGTCAATAAGCTCCTTGATATTCAAAATCAGTTTAATGTAAAGACTGAATACGGAGTTTCGTCAAGGAATTATAATAAAGTTATACGACGTTTCGCGGTTCCGAACGATTATTGGATTTTAGTCACGACGTCGGAAAATCAACTTCGTAGTCGAGTCTCGCTAACTTTCCCTCTACGTGTTAATCCACAGGACACGTGTAAAGATAATGTACGATCGAAGGTCGAATGAATAAACTATGAAATCTTGATTACTGTTTACGGGTAAGAGGATAAAAGGAAATTTTAAATTAATACAAGTACACTATAGTCCTCAATCATATATTATTTATTAATTAGCGACGGCTGCTTAGCCTAATGGGTAGCGACCCTGCCTACGAAGCTGGAGGTCCCGGGTTCGAATCCTAGGTCGGGTCAGTATTTGCATGATGAATATTGATACTGGTACCGGGTCTTGGTTGTTATATGTATGTGGTGTCTTCGCTTGGTACCAAAACACAATCTAAAGCTTAATTTGGGGCCGAGAAAATACAAAATAAATAAAAAAAACTGATAAACTGATTGGCAGTTACAGGAACTGCCGACAGAAGTGAAAACTTAGAACTTTTAGTATTAAAATTCGAATTTTCATAATGTAATTAAAAATATCAACATCAATCTGGTTTTCACGGTTTTCACATATATTGACACTCCGAGCAATGACGCAGCTGCCAACGACACGAAACTGAGTAACGCTCTGGCCTTACTCCCCACACTCAGCAGTTACTAGTAGGGATATAGGGAACAACCGGCTTCTCGTGTGAAAGCCAATTGTTCCTTATATCTCTCCCATTTATATTATTTAGCGTGACGCATTTTCGTGTCGTTTTAGGGTCACCCCGTGCCATAAGAAGTTTCACTTCAAAAATTGTTTTTAGAATCATATGAATATCTAATGTCCGCTAGTAAATAGCCAATTCAAAATATGTATGTCGGAGGACGGTCAAAATGGTCACTTTCATTAGACATTTTACTAGAACCGTTATCTAAATTTTAATAATAAATAAATAAATAAATTCTAAATCATAATAAACCAATATGCGGCCCCTAGACACTACCATACTTAACTTTTACTGACTAACAAGTTTGCTCTGTTTTGTTTATTACTACACAGTAAATGTCTTAAAAATTACAAATACGATTAAAATTATTTAACACTACGCGGAAGTGATATCAAGACACGACCCGTCTAGCCACGCACTGAAGCTCCCTCTGCCCGACATGCAGACGGTTTTGGATCTCGTCTATATATTTGCGACATACATACGTCTGTGTCAGACGCCACTCGAATAAGACAATACCTTACAGGGTTGCTACCCGATAAGTCATAATCGACGCACTGATTAGTAATTTACTATAAAAACATGGGCGCTACGTCATATATATATATATTCGAAATATCACTCACACATATTCAACCCTGAGCCGAAACCGCTGAAGCCAATCACACGAAATTTGGATATTAGATTTGTTTTGTCATGTAAGCATCCACTAATGAAAGATTTTTCGAAATACTACCCCTAAAAGGGTAAAATAGAAAGAGTAATTTTAGAAGGGAGTCGGTAATTTTTGAAGTTAAATGCATGAAAGTTGGTATTTTCATATAAAACATAAAACACACGAAGGAAAAATAAAAGTAATCAAATGATGGGTACATTAAGAAAATCATTTTAAACAATAAATGGAAAATTAAATTTAAAATATAATAATAATTGTTTGCGTATGCAACAAGCGAGCAAAGTTCGTTATTCAAACTTCTTAGACTTTCACAGTACTAAACAATGAACATATTTGATGCAATACTATTTGTTTCTTTCATAAAGGTATATATACTAGCGTAAGAGAGGAACACAGTGTGCGAATGACATCCAGCTCTTTGCGGAAATCCTACATGCGAGAAAGAAATGCAAGAAAATCTGACATAAAACCTCTTTGAACACATTTAGTCTTCTTTACTCACTTGTCAAAATAAGGTCCAGCTTTGTTTTCTATTTTGTGTTATAATCGTTTTGAATTCTACAAAAATTAATTCTTGTGATAAAAATGGTGTAGTGTTCAGTTTTAAATTGCACTGTAACATATGTTAATAATCCAAATAAAGAGACATTTCACCGGTAAGTACTGCCAATAACATACTGTTATCATAATGCTTATTTTTATAAAAAGCGATCCTAAATTTACTTGGTTATACATCAGTAGTATACGGTAAATACTTTATTTTGTAAATAATTTGTTATTTTAAACAATTATGTGTACGATACAAAAATATTGTGTAAAATTACAATCAAACAATTAAGCATAGGGATTGCACAAAATCTATCGATATGTCGATATTTTCAAATATAAATATTTTGTAAATTTGATATTACCTAATTGCACCTGTTCCACTGGAATAATGTCGTTAACTGTTTTTAAACATATTGTGAGGTTTATTTAGCCTGGCAGCACATTGTAAGAGAAAGTATGACATCTATACATATATACTACACATAGGGTATATATGTAAATACAAGACTTTTTCAAATGAAAATATAAGATATATACACAATTAATTTTAATCGTTATTTATTTATGATTTGAAATCTGATACTCTATTTAATTTTAACCGTTATTTATTTATGATTTAAAGTCTGACATTCTATCTGTTCTCTGATTATGAACGTCGTAAATAATTTAACTTTGAATGACAAAACTACTGTATACAATAGTTTAACCTCATTTTCCTCCAAGAAACTGCGGTGTTAAAAAATGCTTCCTGATAATGACGACTATTTCATAATATCCAGGTTTCCTGTAAACACGGTTAGCATAGAACAATGGAAAAAATGTTAAATAGAACAGGTGGGACTCCTCGAAAACATTCTTTGGTTTGCAGTAGACATTTTACGGATAACTGTTTTGTCTAACTAAATCACCGACGACTTTTGAAGAAAGGATCTATACCTACTGAATTTGTGCCGTTAGGGGTTTCTTTTTTTTTCATATGTGCTTACTAAGTATATTAAGTAATATACTAATAATACTTAATATCTAAAGTCAGAGCATTTATGCCAACTGTAATTTCTGTACAGGTCAATCTGAAGACCAAGCGATCGGTGTCAGCGTACGTTTACCGGGATATATCACCAGGACCTTCAACTTTAGAACCTAAACCTTTATTTCAGCACTAATATAAAATGGATTTGAAGAAAAAGTCCATCACAGTGAAAATATCAATTTTAGGCAAATTATCACTTTGTCTTTTACAAAAACTTGTTCCTTTATATTCAAATAATAATAATGATGATAACACACACAATCACAACAACGTCTAGGTCCCAAACTAAGCATTAGCTTGTATTTTGGGTACCAAGCGAAGACACCATATACATATCACAACCAAGACCCGGTGCCAGTATTAATATTCATCATATAAATACTGACCCTTCAAATAAAACTTAATTACCTATTACACAAAGAAACAAAAGATATTATAGACTAGTCCAAGGCATCCAAGGCATAATTTGTGGTGTAGTGAGACGACGCGACACTCAATCGAGTAGACAATGTGACGTTATGGGCAGTAAGAAGCCACCAGTCAAACCGCACGAAAATACATAATAATAATAATAATAATGTATACATCACAACAACGACTACGTCCCAAACTAAACGTTAGCTTGTGTTTTGGGTACCAAGCGAAGACACTACATACATATAACGACCAAGACCCGGTACCAGTATCGATATTCATCATATAAATACTGACCCGACCTAGGATTCGAACCCGGGACCTCCAGCTTCGTAGGCAGGGTCGCTACCCACTAGGCTAAGCGGTCGTCAAATTAATAAATATCAATAATTTATTTCTCAGTCATTTATTGACGAATTTAAAAAAAAAAAAACATTCACTGTTTTATTAATTTTGGTTTATCTTTCAATTCTATCGAGTTAAATTGTAAATTTTGAACGTCATGAACTTCTCCATTGTAAATGTTTTTGTTTTGTACTTTCTCATTTTTTTGTTTACAAAGAGTTAAAATTTTGTTGTTATGCGTTGCAACGTGACGTATTGTCATTAAAAATAAAAATCGTTTTTTTATATTGTTTTATTTATTACTTGGCTTGTATTCAACTAAATATTAAAATTTCCATAATGATGTTAACGCTTTCTTTACTTCTGCAAATTTTTTATTATCAACTGTTAACAAAAAAAATATTTATTGGAGTAAAGGAAATGGCATTTGAATTGACTGATTGATGATTTGTCATTTTAAAAAACTAAAAGTTAGTAAAAGTAACTCAAAACAAAAATTATGTAGTATAGCAGATTCAAAATAATAAATAGGATTGCCGATTTCGACTTATGATAACGCGGTAATTTCAACGACACATTATCATGAAAGTACTACGTGCTATCGATAACATAAAAAACACCTATGCACATCACTAAAACTGGCTCAATCACATGTGAATTTTGCACACATACTCATTTTCGTTTCGGTCATGCGATGTTTAGATGTCAGTTGGTCTCCTACGCTAGTATATATATGTCTATGGTTTCTTTTCTAGCATTTTTTTTGGTGCGTTCCAAAACCTCAACTTTACATAAAAATTTAAATGAAAATGTAACTAAGGTATTTAAATTTTCTACTTAACGTCTGATGTTCTTTTAACTGATAAAACAATATTAAGTCTTAAAATCCTTAAATACAGAAATTAATAACAATAGTTGTTTATAAATCAACACAATATAAATACTGTCCATGAAATAAAACATAAAAGAAGGTGTAGAATTTTCTGAATGCTTCGTATGCTAATGAAATTAGAAATGCGAAATCGTAATTTTCAAAATTCAAAAAACACTTTTCTAGACTTTAGCTCATCGGTTTTAACGTACAAAGACAGACCCACTTTTCGAGTTAGTAAAATGAAAAATAAATTTTCGAAATTTTAATGTACCATTCGCTTCATGAAGGCTTTAAATTGAGAGGGGCCGCTAAAACTTAGAAGCGATTAAACGATGTCGTAAAAGGAGACCGAGTAATCTCATACGGAACGTAATAAAGTATTAAGGCGGACTCGCACGCCGCCGGCGCACTCTACACTTTATGACTTCTTATATATCTTTTTAGATTTCATTAATCGAGACACTTATTTCGTTCTTATTTCATACGAAGATACTTTAGATTTTATATTAACGCAGTAAACAGTAACAATATTTTGTGTTTACTCTTATTTCATACCTACTATAAATACATATATACCTACACGAAATTTATTGGGTGTCAGATAACGATCCAGTTATTTTACATATACTCGTATAAATAACCTGCCTAATTCATCATATAAAAATATTTGAAAAGAAGATTGTCTTATATTGGTATCTAATAAATGATTTTACATAATTTGTACAAATGAAGTAAAATTTTGGACCATGTTATTGTATGACCAAAGATTATTACGGGTTTTTAAATTTTGAATTCTTGGCAGATGATTCAAGAATATTCGTGTACTCGTGGTCAATCTGCTGTATTTGGGTGCAGTGAAGCAGTCATTCAAGCGTTTAGGAAATCGTTTAAAGCTCTGTTTTTCATTGTATTCATGTATCAAGATATTGTTGTCTGAATTGTACAACACTTTGTTTATCTAAAGAAAATAATTTTTCTCTTTAGTATTATTATTTAAATATTCTTAGAATAGCCACACCTTAACGCACCATTATCCAGCTGACTGACCACAAAAACGTGAATAAGCTTTGCAAGTAACTTCTGAAAAAAAAATTTAGGCTTTTGGACTATTATAGTCTAATAACAGAAAAGTATTGAACTGTCTAATGTATAAAAGTACGAATTGACTAGAAGCTCTCTTCTGCGTTTACCGTCTAACCACTCATACTCTAGCTAGCTGGTACAAGATGTAGAGTTTCCCCCGCGAAATTACATTTAACATTTTCGATATTGTGAAGACTTTACTTACCTAATGACAGAAAAATATAACTGAAAGAAAATCATATGTCTTTTTGAAAAGTGTTAATTGACGATGATACCAGAATGAAATCTCTGTCTTGACTGCAGCCAGCAAATCCAGCAAGACGTCATGCGGGTTCTTTCGTTTTTGCACATGTTATATTAATATACGAGTATTTCTCTTCCGTCATAAATTAAACATTTATTTTAGTAACTTAATTAAAAGCGTTTTTTGTTAAAAATTAAAATATCAAAACATAAAGCATTATAATCTACAAAACTATTATAACGAAGTCCACATCGAGCTATCGATTGATCGTTAAAAAGATTCTTAACGGTAGCAGCTACGAATATCTGAGCGTTTTAGTCATTGTAATCCTTTCTTCATTCATCGCGATAGACACGGAAAGGCTTTCGAGGACGACGCGAAACGCGAACTAATTCCGAATGCACCTCGAATCGTAAAAGAAGTCGTAAAGTACCCACCCCTCGCGGCGCGGCGTCGGAGGCAAATAGTTGATTTCTTATTGGCTTCAGTTCAGCCCAGATTGAAAATTCGCCCGTAAAGACATTGGGACACGCTTCCGGATTAAAAGGGGAACTAATAAAGAAAACTTTTCTGCAACACCGTATTTTTTCGGGATAGGTACGCGCTTTTAAGTCTTTCCAACTTTTATTAGTCGAAGACGGAAATAGTGTCTCCTTTATTGAATTAGAAATTGCGAAGACGTTTCTTATTAAAGGCGCGTAATGCTCCAGACCGTAGGTAGTCTTATTAAAAATGCCTTTTTGTAAATGAAAATTGATTTAAAAAGTAATGAAATGCATTTCCGAAAGTTTATCTAAAGTATTCGTTGTATACGTACCTACCTACTGAACAAACTGCTGCCATATGTTAGATTTGATAGGCGTTACTACTGTGTTCAGCACTGTTTGTTAAATTCAAACCGATATATAAATATATATGCACATTATACATTTTTTGTTAATTGTGTCATAATATCACTTTCCGATTAAATCATTCCAAAAGAAATCTGCAAATTTAGAGGTACAATTTACATATGCCAAGTCCTGTATAAAGAACATCAAAGATAATTTGGCCATATTCAGTAATTCGATGTTGGCGTTGCCACGTGAAGTAACTAAATGAACTGTTTAAAATTTTGAATTCTTTGGGACGTTGTTAAATTGTGTTTTATGCTGAATCCTCAAAGGATCTATTTAAGTTTGTAACTAATATTAGGTACTTCATTTCTTTAGATTTGTACTATGTCATTAACATAGAGATACTAGTCATTAAGTTATTACTAGAATTTTTTTTTAAATTTTCTTGTGAGAAATTGTGATTAATTTAAATTCATCTGACTTGTGTCAAGAATGTAAAAAACGTCCGAACACGCGCGTACGCTGCGCGCTGGGCTTACCGGGATCTTGCTCGTTCACAAAACTGTATTAATGATTTGTGTGTAGTTTGCTTTTTTGCACTTACGGATATTCTCACTCAAACTATGTTAGTGTCGATACGTAAGCATGTCAATATCAATGGTCAATACCACAGAAAACCGAGTAGGTTAGACGTGCCATGTGACAGTATTTGTTGGGAGACACATGTCCTAAAAATATTGACTCACACGACGAAAATAAGTAAAAAAACTACGCACACCTAAATAGTTTTGTCTCGGATTTGTCTCAATTCACAAAGCGGCTAAGTCCTTCATCTCTTTCCTTTACATTTTCCTTGGAAATGTTCTGATGTCGCAATTTAGAGTTTAGGTCGTAAGATCTCTCTTAAGTATGCGTTATATTGCCTACTTGAAGAGGGCAGCGTATTCGCATATCATCTCTAACCTACTCTAATTCTCAGTGGTTAGTACCAACACTTACGTTTACGAAGAAGCATATACGAGCGAGTATCTTCTCGCTGACGCGTCAGTGACGATGAGATAATAAAGGCAAGAAACACGACAATGACAACACTTAGAAAACACGTCGGTAACGGGGAGGGCCTCGAACGGGAAACGGGGTAATGTGTACCCGCCCGAATTTCATTTCCATAAATTATCTCACGGCGGAACGGCGCGGGCGGCGCGACGTCGACCCGCGGCGCCCGCGAAACGCGTTTGTTTACGGAACGTGCCTCTGATGCGTTTATGGCGATTAATTTTCTTGTCTACCGCCTTCTTTTACTGTCAACCGAACTGTGCTAGTGAGTATGAGCATTTTTCATGTTTGCTTCTTTACGTAGACTGGGTGCCTAATATTTATAAATAATCGTAGATGATGTTGGAATCGTATTTCTCCATAGGTACAAAATTGGAAACTGACTGACTGACGTAGATTCAAAGGATTATCTAAATCAAAGAAGTTTGTCTAAACCACGGCGTTTATAGAAACTCACCTATTGTAATTTATTACCTGAAACGTATTATATTATATATTATTTAAACCCATTATATTTTATACCGATAAATTTAAATAAAACGCGTATCAATTTGATAGGTGTGTCTTGAATCAATAATTAACTAAACAAATTTTTTAACGCATTTTTCTATTTCAATAAACCCTTCATAACAAATCGACATATCTGATTACATCAAACTTTTGAAACTTTATCAGCATTCGATTTTAAACGTTTGTAATATTTTTTTTAATTAATAAAATGTACCTGAAAATTATTCAGGTTAAATCAGTCTTCAAACAATAACATAACCGCGACCCATCCCGATCGAACCAGCTGTCAATAAAACCGCAGTGAAATCGGTTAGCTATTTGAGTATAACAAACGATGCCGCAAACAGACATGCAAACAAACACATAGATAAAATATAGCTAAGCACAATTCTGGTTATAAATGCTTTCAATTAAAGAAAATCGCACTATAATCGGTATATCCGTTTATGAGCTATGATGCTAAAGACAGACTCACATACGGAAATGGCCTCAAAATTACATCTCATTTTCGGGGGTTTAAAAGGGATGAAAAGTGGTGTATAGTATATTAAATCGAGACCTTGGGCAATCAAAAATGAAAATGTATGTCACACAAAAAGATGAAAGTATATGGTAAGCGTGATGCAGAGCAATAACATATCATAACCTATTAAAGTCTACCAACAAAACCTACTACTATTGTACACATAAGTGTGCACAAAAGTCTAGTTTAGTTGTATACCTTCGAAGCTACTCACTTCCGGGAGGAAATATGTATTGGTGGGAACTCAGATATGTTTACGTATTTTTACTTGGCCTTTATGTACCTTAGCCGAAAGCTTCGAGCGAGAGTTTTGTTGTGCAGTTTTTATGTAGAGCCTCTCCATGCCCAGTCGTTGCCGAGAAAAAAACCGGCCGACTGCGAGTCGGATTTACGTCTTGACGGTTCCATACTGTGAACATTCCTGTCGCAACATAAATCGCTACTAGCGTCTTAAAAACGGTAAAACGTAATGGTGAATTTAATTTTAAAAATATCGCTTAAAATCTGCTGCATTTCAGATTGCCCTTTACTTGTGGTTTTAGATATTGCTTTATACAAAATTTTGAGATTTGTACTCGTACTATGCCAACGAGGTACTCTCTATAAGTTTTGAAGACGCGTCACTTAACAAGAAATTACGCACCTGCGAGGTCAGATCTTTTTATGGCACTGACTTAGAAACGTGAATGTTTTGTAGGATTCTGGGATAGTAGACTTCAGTATTTTGGTGTAATCTCTATCTGTTTCTGAGAAAAGGAGTATTGAGGAAGGGAGACACGAACAATAAAGTGATTCTACAGGGGTCATGTACTTGGCTTTTTAGGTACGCAACCCTATAAACAGGGCAAGTGCGAGTAGGATTCGTGTCCTAAAGGATTCATACCGTTACACACGAAAATTGGTAATTTTTAATATTTTCACCTTTGCATGTGCTAAGGGTCAACGAAAAAATATCCTATAGGTTTTGATCACGCTCAATTTCATAATAAAACCCGTGACATCTATATAACTTTTTGATTTAGATACATCCCTTTCACAGCGCCATGAGGCTGCGAATATCCGAATATGATACGCGTATCAGTTTTAACTTGACACCTCCACATGTTCGTGAGAAAAAGTGTTTCGGCAGACAGAAACAAAGTGATCCTATAAGGGTTCTGTTTTTCCTTTTGAGGTGCGGTACCTCAAAAAGGACGCATAAAGGCCGCTAGCCGAAGCTGTAAATTCCGGCTCTCCGTACATAATTTCGCACACGCCTCGGCTCATCTTTCGCCGAAATATTAAGGTGTATAAAATTTTATTGCGGGCGTTACCCTACGCGGCGCGCTCTATAAACACGCTGCGTCGTCGCTCCCCACTCGGTCCCCAACTCCGCCTTATTTCCCTCTAATGTCACATTTGTGTCTTAATAACGGATGGTATCGTATTACTTTCGTTTGTTTTGTTTGATTTCCGATCTCAGAAGATTGCGGGCTCGTTAATGGCGCGTGTTCGAGAATCGAGTAGAACGAAAAATCGCGACAAATAAACCGAAGGCGTAACATTAAAAGGCCGTTTACGACTTTTTTGAATATCAAAGCCCAGAAAGCTTTGCTTATTTAAACGCCTTATTGATTATCCGTGTTCGTTGATGGGTCGCTTGAGTCTGAATTACGTTTCTCTTAGTAACACCAGAAATGAGAGAAAATTATCGAGTTTGTGTTTTGAAACGGGAAATGAGAGTTTCGTTGTCGAACCACTCGGAATCGAATCTATACTTTTAGTCGAAGAGTCCGACGACCAGCATGACACTTCTCCATCACTAGTTTAGTTTAAGAAAGTATGATAAACGACGACCAGACCAACTTAAGGGGGTTTCCGTGGAAAAAGCACCTTAAAATACTTGCGGTGTGTGTGTGTGTGTGTGTGTGTGTGTTTGTGTGTGCGTGTGCGTGTGTGATGTGCCAAGTATCTATGCTTGACAAGCAAATATCATAAAGATTTCAATTAGTCAAATGATAATATTGAAAATGAAGTACAGAATATAAATAAGAAGTTGTCAGCATTAGCTGTTTATGTTAAAGTAACGTATGGCTATTATAAAATTAGCCAAACCGGATTGAAGCATTTATTTCGAGATAAATTCTTAGATAGCGATATAAAGTAACTATAATTATTGAAATATGCATCTTTTTACGTGATGGTCCGCAGCATGTGTTCGGTGAAACTCTGGCTAAGTTTCACCTGAGATACTCGACTATAATATTGAAGTATATACCTATATGTATTTTACATACCTAATTATATATTCCTAAAACAAAGAACCAACAATCAAATATTTAATTTGCCTTATCAACTATTCCTCAAATACAATGTTTACTTCATCAAAAAAAAAAAACACCTTTTTTTGTTGTTGGAACACTGATGGTTTGCGTGACAGAATTTTTAATTAGCTATACGTAGTACTGAAATACGTAATTCTGAAAAAACTGACACGAACTAACGATTAAAAATCAACCAACCGAAAGGTACACAAAAACGGTTTTATTAATATTCATTATTAATTTCCAATCTGCCTTTGGTTACTTATGGTATTTACCCGAACGCCATCAGTTCCCCACAAAAGCATCACATATAAATCCTTTAGTTTCACGACAGCAGATATTGATACAGCGGGTGCCGCGAATGGATATTGTTACCTGACTCGTTTGTTTGTCTCCTCGAGCATATTGGCTAAGGTATTTCCCTCATTTTATTGTTATACTTTTCCCTTATTACTTCTTTGCGTAGATACCACTATCGGGTTGGGTCGTTTTAAGAACTACTGAGCTTCACCGGCAAGGGTGAAATTTTATTATATATATCAAATTCAGCATGATTCGTAAATATTGGATGTCGACATATTGAGTCGTTAATTATACAGGATGATTTGAAAATACCTGTATGTTTTAGTCTAAAAACTATATGTCATCAGCGTGGTGAATATAGAGAAACATTGGCGTGGCGCATTTTTGCCATTTATAGAACGATAACAAAAAAATGTTATATTTAATTAAATGTTTATTATAACATTTTTTTTAAAGGATAATCTATAAAATCAAACGTTTTGAAAAATTTGTAGTTTTTATAAACTTTAGAAAAAGGTAAATGTACACTTAAGATAATTTAAAATGAAACGTTCCTACAAGGTCATGTCGTCACCTTGGCGTTGGTTTCAAATTCAGATTTCGGGACCATTTATAAGGCGAGATTGATATGCGCTCCCCATGTTATACCGTCCGGCTCACCGCAAAAAATATTAAATGGTGGCAAAAAATATCGAATACAGTTAATAAGAAAATGAGTTCACCTCGATGAATTCGTCATCATGAGAAACTAGGTATTCAAAATTTAACATTATGACGGATGTACCACGAATTGTGAGAAAAAATATATCCGCAGACTAAACACAGCACTTGATATTTTCGACAAATTCCCTGAAAAGTAGAATTTAGAGAGACGCACATGTAAAATTCATACTAGAAAAGCAATAAGAACTTTTAAATTACATTCCATGTGTGTAATTTAAGAACATGTTTCAAACAAACAATGGTAATAACGTATGATCTGTCTAATCTCCGAGTTTCTTATTTTAATCACGTTTTTGATGACTTACAAAAATAAAATCCATAAATTCAATTTTAAATTTTCTGGCTCCTTGATTAATGATTTTTAAAAAGAAAAATTTGAGAAACAAGAAAATGATGTTCATTGTCATAAAAATAATTTATAGTATTACTTTCAAAATAGGCACTTCATAAATAAAAGTTTTATTGTTGGTCAGCAATTACGCATTTTTGGACTGATTTACGTGCCATTATAATTAAAAATTGCTTTGAGACGTGAAAGTTTTAATAAAAAAGTTAGTCAAGTTACGTTTATATGTTTTTCAGAAAAGTACGAGAGCTTTGTACATATTTAAGACTGTTAAATACATCTCATTATATTTAGAAATTAATTCGGCGTATACTAATTTTATTTTATTAAATGTTTGACTGAAGTTTCCGTTAAACTTTCAATGACAAAAAATCATTAACTTTCGTTTAAAGTTGTTAAAATAGTTTGTATGATTGTTGTTGTTGTACCGCTTTCAGTTGATTTCTTTAAAAGTATTATTTAACTATAACACTGTTTTACATTTTTGAACACTCTCATAATTATGATGACATCAGTGATTCAATAGATTCAAAATAATGAACAATATTTCTCAAAGTTTGCTTATGTTAGTTAATTTCTTTTGGCAAACCGACGGTATACTATGACCACGTTTATTGTGGATGCCTCATTAAGGTCAATAACTGCCTTAAATCACATCATTCTCAATTGGTACGATCATCAATGACTCGTCGTTCAGATGGGTACTGCTTGCTAATCGACAAATGATTGTGAACTGTATATAAATTAAAATCTAGAGATAGTGTGAAGGCTCACTTTAGAGAAGGCAACATTTTGACAGTACCTTGTCAGTACATTTATAAGAGTATAACTAATGTACATAAAAACTTAAATGCTTACTCTAGGGTGGGTGATAGCCACAACTTAAATACAAGACATAAGCATATGTTATCGATTCCCAGGTTCAGACTCTCAAAAGGTTAATAATTCTTTCATGTGAAATTGTATCCGTTTTTATAATAACAATCCTAAAAAATTTTGAACTTAAATTCAAATCAATTTGGAAAGCAAGTTATAGTCCAAGTCATGAAAAAAGCTTACTATTGTATTAGCGAGTATTTATATGATAAGTGCGCATGGACAGCTTTGTAATAGTTGTAAGCATTTAAAAAAAACAACTAAGAAAAACATATATTTAAATAAAATAAACAGGGAGGAGTTTCTTGCCGGTTCTTCTCCTTATAGTTTTTGAACTGGTACCTAATCAATTGATTTTGACTTTCAATGTGTGTAAACATTTTATATTGAATAAAAACTTTTTGATTTGATTTGATTATTATTCACTTTGCTCAGGCACTGAATCACTCCAATAATTTGTAATCTATTCCAGTGATTACAGTGATTCCAGTTTCTAGTCACAGTTATTAGCTTGGCAGTCACGCTATAACGTAATCGGTTTTTAGTGTTTTTTTCTGAGATCGTACTGAGATGTTAGGATTATATACACACTTTTTTTAAATGACACGATAAAAAGTGAAACCACTGAAACGGTCAGTAACAGTTAATCAAAAATATATATACTTATTAAAATACAATTAACATGCTTACTCTTTCTAAGTTGCCAGTACATAAAAACTATAACTTATTTTATCGAAATGAAACAAAATATTGGTGACAATTAGTCATACTTTAAATTATTTAGAGCATAATTAGGTAAAATTGTCACTTGATAACCGTGATAATCGAATCACCGATGATTCGTGAGTGAGTGATTAATATCATTACATTAAATAAAAATTATTCAGAATTAGCAATCATGCCCATCCCTAGTGTGTATGACATAAATATACTTTATTCATAAGTTTAACAGGAATATTATAATTTTCAATTCTTATTCGCAAAGGTCACCTTTGCCTCGAAACTGTTTCGTCGCTAAACATTGAAATTTAGTATTTTGTCCAAAAATAGATGCCGTTTTCTCGTAAACGAAATCTTTTACTCGACGGTGGAGCTCTTCGAAAATAATTTACATAAAATCTTAAGCAAACGGAGCGAATTGCGTAAACTTCAATCATAGGATCTCGCTTTCCGCGCCGGTGGCGTCCTCTCTGATCTACCTTGAACACTCTGGAAAGATTTCCACCGTTCTATGACTGCGTATCGAAAGTGGGATCAAGCGAATATCATCCTTATAATGCTGCTTTCAAAGCTTTATTTATCCTACGGTAAAAAAAAGTTATTGGAATCGTGTCCTCTCGACCGAGCGACTAAAATCAGTGTATGAGAATGCAGGTCCGACGTTACTGAAAAATACATTTAACGCTGGCCGATATTTCCATCTAAAGGTGTGTAGGCGCCTTTTAATAGCGGGGATATTTGAGGGAATCCACCGTGGAATCCTATTGCAGTTTGTGGCCATTGAACCGGCAAAACTATAAGAGAGGTTGACGTCGAATCCGATTCGTTTATTGTCGTCAACGAACGTGAAATTGATAGTGACACAGCTACTCAGTATGTAGGGAAGCTTATAAAAAGTTTTTAATAAAAGCTTTTAGTTTCTTACAAATTTTCGCGTACGACGCCCTTCGCGTGCGCATACATAGTCTGTAACATTGTAGGCTTCATTGTAATTAAAAAATTAGTCATCAATGATTTAAAAAAAAAAAAATTGAGACTTTATAGGTTTTTGTATTCGAACCTTTATAATTCGTGAACCTCTGATATTATGTTGACGAAACTTTTTCGTTGAAATAGTTAATACAATAGTCTTGTATAAATTAAGTAGATTAAAAACAAAATGTAAATTTGTAGTTAAAAGCTATTATAATCGTTTATTAATAAAAAAAATACTAGATATAATGATTGTATTATCTAGAGTTGGGGGTTCTACTGAGTATTGTTTACATGTGTTAGAAGCGTTTCAAATTATATTTTTACATTTTCCTTTTCGGACAGTACTAACTTCAGCTCCCATATACTACTTTACTTGGTTTTACTTTTTTTGACTCATTCAATTCAAAATTTGATTAGTTTTCTGTACCACGGGAATTTCGAACGTGAACGAAAACTGATGTTACTTTTTTCACCAAGAATGTATACGTGTATGTCGCATTAGTTTTGAACATTTCATTAATACAGGACGAGCCGATAGTCAACGACGGACTGGATAGACAAACGTATTCTATTTGTACTAGGTGTCCAATAAATATTGACACAAGCTGAAAACTGTACATAGTATTATAATATCATGCAACGATCCCAAAAATACATATTACTACCTACAAACAAATACTTAAAACATGTCCATAGAGGCTATTACACTCCGCGTGCATACAGCAGCAGTTTCAAAATCACACTATGACACGGGCACCATGCATAACGTAATTAGAGGTTGTGTTTGAATGTTTGATAGAAAAGACTAAAAATTCGAGTATGAAAATAAAACAACAATAGTGTAAGGAGCCGTTAAATATGCAAAAGAAACACTAACTAAATGTAAGATAATGTATAAAATAATTATATTAGAAAGATATTCAGAGAGCTACGAAGGTTAATTCAAAGTAGGCGAACGTCTTCTTTATAAATATTGACGACCGCTTAGCTTAGTGGGTAGCGACCCTGCTTACGAAGTTGGAGGTCCCGGGATCGAACCCAAGGTCAGGTCAGTATTTATATGATGAATATCGATACTGGTACCAGGTCTTGGTTGTTATATGTATGTGGTGTCTTCGCTTCGTACCCAAAACACAAGCTAATGCTTAGTTTGGGGCCTAGACGTTGTTGTCATGTGCACGTTATTATTATTATTATTATAAACAAATCTACATTAATATTATAAAGAGGAAAGATTTGATTTTTTGTTTGTTAAGGATCAACTCAAAAAGTACTTAACTGATTTTTTTAAATTCATTCACCTATAGAAAGCTACAGAGTATCATGGGCTATATTTTATTTTCCAACTAGCTTTCCAACTAGACTTCACAGTTGTACCGGGACGGCTACAATTTTTTGCAGATATATAGTTTATAAGTTGAAAAGTGAAAAGTCTCGGTACAATTGCGTAGTCCACGCGAGCCGAGCCGCGGGTGGAAAGCTAGTTTCTAATACAATCATTCTGAACAAGCAACAGAGAAGTACCCGCATAGCGATATAGCAATAAGTCAGTCCTCTCTCCCTAGGGAAGCGAGAGTGGATCATAATTGAAAATTGAAATTTGTTCAGGACAGAGCCCGATTTCTAATTTGATTCGTCGACGCCTGGCGCAATCGGAAACCAATAACAATAAATAACATACTGTTAGCGGTCTGTTACGGGCCGTGTGCGGGATCGCGAGTGCTTTAGAATTTGTTTGCCGTTTTGATTAAAACAATTTTCACGTTTACAACTTCATAGGGTATACAGAATGTAATTGAAAATCGGGCGTATATCCTTAATATTACAAACGCAAAAGTGTTTGGTCGTTTGTCCTTATTTGTAGGAATGGACGCAACGGATCGATGTAATCTTTTGCAGAAAGAAGTTTATGGGCTGAACATTGGCGAATTTTATTCCGAAAACCCATAGTTCCTGTGGGATAGATTGGAAGCGTAATATTGTAATTGTATTAATAAAAAAACTAAAAACAATTCTGCTTACGACTAGTGTAGGTATTCTTAGTCGTACCCACAGAAGGCTATTAGATTCAATTTGTAAATACTTTACTTTTGATTAATATAATAATAACATAACAACACGGTACGTATAACTTCAGTGTCATACAAAGAGTTCTTTGTGAAGACAACAATTTTATTATAATCCGATAAAAAAATTATTTTATTTGCAAATACTTGCCTAATCAGGGATTAGAGCCATCCTTCTGTTACAAAAACATGATGACTCAAATAAATTCTGTTTAATAAGAAACAGTACAAGCTAACAGCACCTATGAACGTTACTATGACTTTACCTACTAGATTAAGCGATCCTCATGAGTTTATGTAAAATAGTATTATTATAATATTATTAATCACAATTTTTGCCCCGGGATTTTCAGTAAAAACCAAATTAGGATTTTTAATTTGATGTGTGTTTTATGATCGGATTTGAGTGGTAATGTGAAAGATCGAGGCTAGACTAGACTTTAGAGTAAGCGTAAACGAATTGCCAGTGTAGAAACGACATGTCGAGTTTCTCTACGACAAGGAAAACATATACAAGTGCATATCCAGTTGAAGCGTATTCGAGCGCGACTACGGACTACAGTTTTAAACACGATGCACTTATTTTGAGAGACAATATTGATATCCATGATAATAAGGTATTGACTAACAAATTTGAACAAAAAACTAATAGTAAAACTCATTTAACAAGAATTTAAAATATTGACATGTTTCAAAGTAACGACTACCCCAACGTATAACGTATACCTAACGTATGTCGACGACAGTAACTAGCACAATAATCAAAGGCAACAACGATAGATTATTGTGTCAGTATAGTAAAAAAATTAGATTTTTTTTCATAATGTATTTTCGGTCCTTCAATAATAGTACTTACAGAAAATGTACAAAGTATGAAATGTTATGTTAATTTCATTAACACGGAATGTATCAAAAATTGAAGAGTGTAACGGCCTTTTGTATTATGACAATGGACGTCTTGCCATTGTCATGGGAGTAATTCTTATCCACGGGGCCAGTCCCATCGGAGCGTGTAAGCAAAGGTTCCCCCAAACAACGTGTGCAGTAAACTGAACATTTTCCTTCGGTGCACTCGTATATTTCTGAGGAATCGGTATTTCGGGTTCGGACAGGATTAGTCGTACTCACTGAATATTATTTAGAAGTGTACGTCGTCGGTTCGATGTCCGACCAAAACAAAAAATCAGGCCAAGTGCGAGTCGGACTCGCTCCTGTGGATTCCGAAGCACGGAGACATATACGTCAATTTTACAAATGTCAAATATCAGTTTTAGTCAAAAATAAAATAAAAACACAAACAACAAATTAAACAAAAAAAAAAAACATTTTTTACGTGTTAATGTTATACAATGGATCATTTAATCTTGTGCTTTAGCAGAAAATATGTTCGGAAATGACCCCTCTAGACATAAGTGCTCGAAGACATCAGATAATAGAAGACATTAAAAGAAATTACAATAAATTATTTAATAACGAATAGAGAAATTGGAGAGCCATTTTAATAAGGGGTAAACATTACTTTTCCTTATTAGAAAATAGATAATCGATTGAAAGTACTTTCCAGTAGATTTATAGTTAGATACCAAGTATTTGTATTTACTTTAATAAAACACAAAGAATAAATTAAATTCAAATCGCAACATAGACTAAGCGCCGAAATACATTTTCCGCTTTTCCCCCGATATTGGCAATATCCAAGAAACAGTCACGATACAGCCAGAGCGACACCTCGCGTTATTAGCCGTTCGCCGTCGACTCGCCCCTGCGCTATCATTCACTCACCTAGCCGTATCAGTCACTCCCCCACCCTCCTAAAACCCCCTTCTCTCCTTGCCTCCCAGACTAATCACAGAGGATGTGGCATAGACGCGGCATGCATATTTATTATTGCCACCGAATTCTCACCGTTCGAACAGACGTGGATGTTTTTCATTTGCTCAGTTTATTTATTTAGCGGGGGAATACTGTGCCACGTAAGGGCTTAATGTTTGATGAGCTCAGATTCGAGACCCTTAATTTCAATAGGATCCAGGCGTTGTACGTGTCCGTCCGATTGGAACAACGTTGGCTGTACTAATCTAATATCTACTGCCTCGGCAATATACCGTACGTTGAACATTTATAAAAGGTGAAATCAGGAAATGTTTTCTGTGAATTCTTGGCATCACTTCGGTTTTTCATGAGTGTACAATGTTTTATTTAAAAAAAATTACTTGAGTATGATTTGAATCGAGTTTTTTTTTTACTTTTACTTAGTTCGTTTTCCTTTCAGCCTTAAACGTTCAAAAAATAATTAAGTTATTCTTATAATTTTATTTTAGGAATGCTTTATATTTACTTCAAGTCAAAACAAGTTTTTTTTTATCTTATTAAATATTGAAAATATGTATTTCACGTGTTAAGTGAGTTGTTGTCCTGATTTTTTGATAAAAGTTGAAGTACGCTTCAATCACGCTGATAAGGCGTAAGCAAGACCAGCGTTATGCAACATCTGTCCGAAAGAAATGCAGTATTTTCGTAATAAGTAAAAAACCCACTGTTTACAAATGAGGGATTCGTTTATTTTCATTCTGTTCATATGAATCAAAAAATGAATTAACCGGTTATGGGGGAGTGGGCCAAAAAACTAATTAAAATCCGAAATTGAATTAAGCCAGTGAAAACAAGTGTAGCTTTGGATTGTGAGAGAAAACAAATCGAAATCAATAACAGATATGTTTTAGCTTTAAAAAATATTAAATTTAATATTTTCAAAATAAATCATCTTGCCCAAATCAGTAAAATGTAATTTCAGCTGTATTTGCGGAGGTCGACTGTTTGCACGTTCAAAGACGTCGAGAGAAGTCAGCGTTGTACACAAAAAAAGTGTAAATAAACACTCGCAATACCCCACGAATTAAATTCCTGAATGTAGCCGATGTTGAGCGCGATCTTCTTGCAGTTTAATCGGGGGAGAGAGGGTTAATTAAATATTCCGGAGGGCTTCATTTTCGTGAAATTATTTGATCTCATGCGATTCTTCCTATATTTAGTTATGTATCTCTCGCTCGCTTTGTTTGATTCGATTTAAAGGGATGCAGTTTTTGTAGATTCTTTCTTAGAAACATTATTGTTTAGTGGCTATTACATGATTTTCTTAGAAAAAATACGAATAGAAATTAATTAAATTATTATATATTTATGCACATTAAGCAAAGCTTTTCACTTAAGTAACGTAAGTTCATATTGAGAACACGTTCAATAAATTTCAGTATGGCAATGATTTTATTATGATCTTTTCAAAATGACACCTTGACAGAACAGACCTTGCCAATAAGTTTGTCATATTAAAAATAAATATTTCCTTCACCTTGGTCGCCGGACTAATATATGTAAAAGTATAAGTTTCTTTTTTGAAAATTACTTTAGAACTTAGTAGTAAATAGCAGTCAAAATTTAGGTCAAATTACTACTGAACTTTAAAGATTAGAAAGGTGTTCCAGACGAGTGGACTTAAAACAGAATATGTATGAAGATTACAATACTGTCAGAATATAGTAGGTATTTCATCAATTATGTTTTCCAACGTATATGGCTAACTTACATAAAAATGTTTTTATAAACAGAAATTTAAGTTCAGTCGGATTTTGAAATCATAAGAATATTCGAAGAACTTAATCTGGCATTGAATATGAGTTTTGAAGAAACCAGCATTAAAGAACTAAATTAACAAGTTAATTTCACCTGTTAATTTGTCTTTCGCGGTGGTTGGAACTTCTAATATACGGCCTGTTTAAAGTGAAGCCTAAAATGATAATAATCTCTGCCGCTTATTATAATTATAATGTTCATATTCCTTTGTAATGACGTAAACATTCTCGGAGGGTCTTTAAGTCAGCTAAATGCGGGAACGGTACCTATTACGCGTCTTGCAATATTAGGGATATGGGCAATGCCTAAACAAACGTACAAGATTTATACTCAGTGAGTGCATACGACAGGCTGCATAATTTAATAATTCCGACCTCACACCCCTGATTAAAATTTTGCAATAACGCATTAGATGCTAGATGTCGGCAGGGGGCGCCATCAAGGAAATTAAACGGTCCATAACAATTTCGTTATGCCAGTAGCATGATTAAAATCTTACATTTAATTAGTAAAATTGTGATGCACGCCTTCTATAACGGTTCGCTGGAAGCGAAATTACAAACGCGCTGAGTACTTAGTTTTAAAGTGATTTAGTTAATTGAATTGATTTGCCTATCAGTTATAATTAGCAGTATAGTTATCATCATCATTCCATGGAATAGCCCTCACCCTATAGAACTCCACAACACAACAGATCTCAAGCCAGCTGTACCCAACAACAGCTCGTCACGTTTATTAGTTCGTCAGTTCAGGTAGTGAGGGACCGTCCCATCCGGTTCGTTGTCGTCACTGCAGAATTTTCTTGTATGAATTAAAAAAAAAAATAGAAGAAAAACTCTTTGACAAAGGTGAAATAAGTGATTAAAATTTAGGTGTTTATTTGAAACGCTTCTATGATAAAATAAGTATTTTTTCGTAAAAATGTATTTATACTCTCTGAGAAGGCCATAATTTACAGGGAAAATACGTAGATTGATTTATAAATGCACAAGGTACAAAACGCCTCAAAGCCAGTGGTGTAAAAATCTGTTATATTTTAAAAACATGCTTTAGACTATAAACTATATTATTTTAGCATGTTTATTTATATGCTATGCTATAGCATAACACGCGGAATGCTTAGCGCGAGAATATCTACCACGACACGACTGTTTAGTCTGCTGCAGCACTCGGCACGCGATCGCGCCTCGTTTGTTCGTTGCGTTGGGCGGCGGCAGTGCTTCCAGGTTCAACGTAATTACTGTAAATCTACTGTAATTTTGACTGATCTACCGTTTAAGGTAATATAAAAATACCTTGTATGGATCTACCGTATTTTTTTACCTAAAGAGTATTTCCCATTCCCAAAATGATTTTGGCACACATATTATGCGCAACTAACAAAACGAGTTATCTCTGTCTGACAAAGGGACAGTACGATACATCTTTCTTTTCGCCACTTAGACCAAGCAATCTTTCAAGACATGTATATCACATTCCAAACAAATTTTGTGTCGAAATAAGGCTGCCTACGTTTTGTGAAAGAAATAAGTATAATTCTTATGTCTTATGTGTTAAAGAAATGGAAGATACCGTGTAAAATAGAATCTTTCATCTCTGTTACACATTCAACACATGAAAAATACCTGTTTCTTTCTTTAACAAAACGTAGGCAGGGTTATCTCGACAATTTATGTGGTGTGTGTCTTCTAACAAATTCTAGTCCAACAACTAACATATTTTCCCAGCAAGCCATTGGCAGAAATTCGGAAAACTGTATTAATTTCAAGCCTACAAAAAAGAAGATTGCTAGAATAACTGAAAAAAATTAAAAACATGAAATTATTTTGCTTATTGCGAACTATTTGCTTGATAAGCAATTTAATAAAAAAGTACTGAAGTTTTATTGTAATTTTACTGTCATAAAAATTTAAATCTACTGTATTTTTTTTTTGGAAATGCCGTATTTTTTAGATGGAAACACCGTAATTTTACTTTCGCGATCTGGAAGCACTGGGTGGCGGTCACATCACACGCTGTCGACCGACAGCTGCGCTAATCAGTCAGCGCGCTGTTGTAGGACGTATTTAGTTGTGCTGATTGCATCGCTCTATCGGTAAGGCGAGACTGCAGGATCGCGTCGCGCTATTTAATAGCACCAAAAGGCAACCAATATAATATGCTAAATCCGTTGGGTTTAAATAACGCGTTTTAAATCATGCTTTAAGCTATATTATCCACCACTGTTCAAAGCTGGTTCTAGGCGCCGAGACGTAGATATATAGCGTAGTAAACGAGATAACTCATAGCGTCAAAGTCGATTTGCGGTCTTGACGGTTTCCATGAGTTTGAATTGGGTAACGTGTCGACACTCGCTAGCGACAGCTCACCAGATTTAAATGGAAAGCGCCTCTAGCGAAGAACTGAAATGTACATACAAATCTCTTATGAGTCGGTATCGAGTGTCCACACGCTATAATAATTCAAACTCTTGGTAACTGTGTTTTTGTTCGTGTACGGCAATCGTTTGTTTACTCTACTAATTTTAGGGTTCCGTGCCTCAAAAGGAACTCCTATAGGATCACTTCTTTATACATCCAAGTGAATGTATCAAGTTGAAATCAATATAAAATGCTTAGATATCACGACCACCGCTTAGTCTAGTGGGTAGCGACCCTACCTACGAAGCTAGAGGTCCCGGGTTCGAATCCCAGGTCGGTTCAATATTTATATGACGGTACCGGGTCTTGGTTGTTATATGTATGTGGTGCCTTCGCTTGGTACCCAAAACAGAAGGTAATGCTTAGTTTGGGGCCTAGAAGTGGTTGTGATGCATACGTTGTTATTATTATTATATATCAAAACTGGAAATGTACTTTCCGTTGACCGATAATCATATGTGGTAAGAAGCAAGGTCTCACAGCCTTCCCCGGGGTGAGAGGGAGGCCTAAGCCCCTGCAGGGGGGTAAAAATGGGTTGATGAAGTTAAGAATGAAGAAGGTACACAAGTAAAGGAAATAAACTGAAAATCTTTAATCTGTAGGAATAACATATTTATTTTTTTAATAATTTTTATGGTTAAATTTACGGGTCTGTGTTTGTATTGTGTTCAAGTTTACATGTGTGGTGAGCCACTGGTGGTGAGTCCAACTCGCATTCGGCTGGTTTATTTTCTATTCATTTCAATGCTAAATTATTGAAATTTAAATCTGGCTGGCGTTACCCATAGCGGTAAAACATTCCGGACCATAATTACCGAAGTGTGAACCTACGATAATTCCTAAACTCAGTTCACCGTACTGACTAGACTGCAGTGCAGACAAACAGTTTCCTCAATTTATTCTAACTGCAGCATCGTTATTAATATTCAACGTTTAGTCACATGAGGTTAATTACTTAAAAGCGACATTGCAAATGATTATCGCGAAGCAATATACATAGACCATAAATATTAAAATCTATAATAAACTTATGAAACTTGAAGAAGTGGGTTTGTTTTTTAGTCCTCCAAAACAAAACGTGACGCTTTTATATAATTTAAACCATTAGAACATGACACTTTTATAAAATTTAAACGCCCACTCTCTGTTTACACATTCCTTGTATACGAATCGCTGCACTTTTTTTGGTCATAATATTGTTTATTCTTAAACATGTGAGCTGCTTACGAATTGCGAGAAAATATAAAAAAGAAAAGAAGACAGTATAATGTGGTATTTATTGTAGCTGCACCCAAATATATTGAAAAAAAAATTGTCACAGGCGGAGTCGCCCAACTGGGGTTCGGTACCATTTACACTTCATTGTCAAGCAGTCACTAATGATTTGAACTCTACGTAAGGACATTATTAAAAGGATTTATAAAATTATTCACTTGCTAAGATAATGACAAAAAAGTTGCAGTTTTCCTGTTATCTATAATTTAATATATCATAACTGTAAAAATGTCAATATTTTAGCACCAAAAACTAGGACCGCGGAACGTTAATTATTCGTATATTTTGATGTATAGAATTTTAACCACCCCGAGGAAAAGTATGAAAAATCCTTTTTGATTTTTTAAAATAGGTAATAGCCCTTTCAGGCGATACAATACATTTTTTTTCATATTTAATCCCACTTATATAAGTGATTAAAAATGAAATATTTTTCAATAATGAAATTTTTAGAAATTTTAAATCTTATGTTGTGCTATATTGGAGTTATAACACCTTGTGACAAAAGACAGATGGACACAAGAGTGATCTTATGCGGATCCTATTTTTGACATTACACTACGAAATCATAAAAACGAACTATTACAATACAAATATTTTTATTTCCATCCCAAACACGAAGTTCTTTAGCGGTGTCACAGTCGGGAATGTTCTATAACGGGTGTCCCGACCCCGACACATGAGAGGCGTTCCGAAAATAAACTGCAGCAGGAATAAGGCATAGGAAGCGAAACGGCCATGAATTATAAATGCGTGTTACTCTCTCGGTCGTGTGATTTCGAGACAATCTGATTCTCGAGTTTTCCCCGTTTTGGATCGTGAATGTTTTAGTGGCCCGCTCCTCTGGGCTAGCGTAATGGCTCTGCGGTCGCCTTGTTATCTCGGCTTTGTTTGTATTGTAGTGGTTACTACGGAACCCCCGTCGGCACCTGCTAATTACCCGTTTTGAGCTCGGAGCTTAGATAAATATTGCTGTAAGTTATATCTTTATATGTGATAACTAGCGGCAGTAACGAAAAGTACGTCTATAATAAAGCCGCTATGTAACATTAAATTCAATTCATAAATTCAAAATGATTTTCTTTTGTATACGTTTTAAGACGAACGAATTGTTATATAACCATTTATGTTTCACTATAGCAAATCACATTTAAGTTTAGTTGTTTTTGAATTTAATTCTTCACTTCACTTCATCAGCCCATTTTTACCCCACTGCAGGGGCTTAGGCCTCCCCCAGGGTGAGGAGGGGGCTTGGAGCTTACATCCACCACGCTGCTCCACTGCGGGTTGGGGAAGCACGGAGTCAGTGATAGTTGTGTACTTAAGTCAGAAAAACTCATTGGTACACCTATGGAGCCGTATAAATTTGAGACAGGTTCGTTGCGCTTTGGGCTATCACGACATTTTATTTAATGTGAAATAATTCACTTAAAGGTAATTGTGTTAAATTTTACAATAAACTCCAAAGGAATATGATAGACGTCTCAATAAATAATTTCTTTTTTATTTAAGGCAAATAGCGTACCAGCAAAACATTCGAATGAAAAACGATTTACAAAATAATATTGTAAGTTATAGAGGAACGTAATTTCATCATAAAATCATTACGTAATTTGATCGCGAATAAAACTCTACTGTAATTACAGGGGGTCCCACAATCGAAACTGCACATATTATATACTCGTAATATGTCCACAGTGGACATTTATTAGTGTGGTCCGGTCGCTGATAAAACGATAAAGAACGTTTAACTGCGTTTTAATGTGAACAAGAACATGCGAAACAACGACCGCCGGCTGGGGGCCAAGGGCACTGGATGTATGTGGACCTTAGCTTAGGCTCATAGTGTTGTGCTACGTTCGTTATCTACAATAATTCGTTATCGATAATAGTCACTCGCTTTTAAATATGTATACAAATATTTTAACACAATACTTAGGCTAGGTGATCTAAAGAATCTAACTGGAAGTCGTTGGATACGGAAACTGGAGGACCATTTGTGGTGGCCCGTTTAATGAAATAATTCATCATCATCGTCATCACACTTTTATGTCTTCATTACTAGAGTCCTTTGTCATTATTAAGGAGATTTGACCATAACCAAACCACACTGGTTCGGTACAGGTTGGAAATTATTGACCACCACCGTCACACTACACGCTAACACTGTCGTCTAAACTTGTATGATATATTTGACTTAAATATTTTTATTGATTTATTGATTTCAACTCATTGGTTGATATGTACACGGGAATCGAACCCATCACATTTGTATCATGGGCGTAGTGCTTAGCTACTCAGTTAATCTCACGAAATAATCACAGAATTCTAAATAATAAACTGTGCGTTAAATTGATTTCAATGTTGATAAATAAGACCAGTTCCAGTTTCCTTTCGTTTTAATGTCTGCTGCTAGTGTAACTGGAATACTGTCAGGGCGGCGTTATAATATAAAATTATATATCATAATATCTTTGATGTTTCAAAAAAAAGTCACCCGGGTTATAGTATATGTCAGAAGAACGTTGTCAATATTGTCGATAGTGAACAACAAACGACAGACAACAAAATTTTTCACCGATAATTACAATTTTAACTTGTTTAAAGATTAAAAGTATTAAAACTATATTGTTTTATATACAAGACTGTTTACAAATAAGCTTACACAGATCTGAATTGAAATTTTTAAGTTCGGTCAACAACATCGATATCGATGTAGTTTTACGCAGCCCAAAAGTTACGTAGGTAAGTAATAAACGGACCCGCATAAACTTTGAACCGCTGACCACTGCATTGTACGTACGTACGCCTTTTGTCCGACCGCGAATTGTTTAAGAAATAAAATGAAATCTAATTCAGCCTGCAGTTTTTATGGGCGCCTTTTACGAGTGAATGCTTCGAGACGACTGGCTTGGCTCAATAACCTTTATAACTGTTCCCAATTACTCGGCGTCTTTCTTAGATAGATTTGTATTATTGGATTTAGCTTTGGTTTATGTGATAAGGGCTCAAAATAAAATATTTATAACTTTAATAAAACATTGGGGACTTTAGAATATATTAATTAATTAAAAATAAACAATTCAAAATATAGATTAGTGTTATTATATTTATGATTTATAATTATATAATAATATAATTATTATACATTAAACAATCTCATTGGAATAAACTCAAAAAATTTATTTGTAAATAGATTGTGCGATCCTGATCAGATCCAAAAGAAAAGTAAACACGTACAAATATACCATAAACTAAAATTTTACAAATATGGTATTCGAACGTGGAAGGATAATATTTTATCATCAGAAATCTTTTTCCAATGAATATTATCCTTTGTTGTGACTGGCTAATAGATAAGGGTCGATCCCCTTTGCTATAAAATAAGACATATCGCAAGAAGTCATACAAGACGTTAGCCAGGCGTTTTGCTACGGACACTGTAAGATTTTTGGTGTTCTCTTATTTGAACTTATTATTATTAATAAAAATAATACATAAAAATTATAAGTAAAACTAAAGAATAAGTTACTCATATTGTGGAGCAACTTGTGACAACGTTTAGAAGAATTTCACTGTTTTAAGATGGTGTTAACTTCAGTAGATACAGACGAAAATATATTTAATTTGACTAGAAAATAGTAATTTTCTAAACAAAGAATTTTTAGAAATAATAGTTACTAGAGCTGTAATAACCAACTATACATTCATAATAAATGTTTTTTTTAAACTAAATAAGTACGTTTCTATACATATATATAAAAAAAAACAGATTGGTACAACATCTACAACATCTCTCTTATTTATGTTCATTACATTCGGTGCGCGCTGCACCCACAGCCATGCATTACTGCCGGACAATAGAAATTGGGAACATATTTGCAGATAATACAGTTACCCGGACGTAGCGGGCGTTGGGGACAGAGAATTGCATTGCCTTCATACAAACAGAAAAATGGCCGAGGGCAAGCTGCAAAATGTCCCAAAAATACATTAGTCGCATTAGAAGCGCCATTAAGGGTAGGGCACACCGATAACAATTAGGGTGGGTCGCACTCCTTAAGGGGGATTAACAAGGCATAGCGAGTTGGCAGTGCTTTAAAGATGCGGCTATTCAGGAAAACGGTTTTCTACTAGCTAATACCATAAAGATCAATGTTTCATAAGACATATCTTCTACAGTAGATCAGTTTCAGTTAGCTACAAGCAGCTACAAGATTCACTGTCGTTAAATTAAGCACTAGGCAACAACAATAATTTGAGGCCTAATTTTAAGTCAAAACTCACCACTTTTTGCGTATGAATTTAGGCTAGTAATAATAAGTATGTTTACCTACCTGTATGTTTTACCCGAAGAATTGTTTTCATCCATTGCATCCAAAATTCAACGCCAATTTAACTGTGCCATTCAGAAACATTTATTTTATTAGTACCTAGTTTATTAAAAATATGTTTTGTCATGTTTTTCATTGCAACACAAATGTGTCGCAAATAAGTTTTAAAGAAATGTAGAGAACATTATTTAACTAAACTGTCTCTAAATCAGCGTTTTCGAATGAGACGTTTTACCTCTGACCATTTGTTTCTAGTTTGTGTATTTTAGTGTAGAATCTGCATAATAAAATTGACTAGAGCATTTATTTGTTTGCTTTTCTCGTATTTCTAAGAGTGTTTGACTTAGAAATGTGAAGTAAATTATTTCAATGGTGCATTCGAAGCAAAGATTTAGTATAAAAACGGTCAGTCAACATTTTCGGAGATCAAAGGAGATTCTAAAAGAAAATTTCTTTCGAGCTTATCATCGTCGAGTTAAATACTCGTAGTTAAATAGAGAAATCGAATAAAAAAACTGAAGATGTCAAACAATTTTGTTTTAATAAATGAATGAAAAAGAGCTTCTATTCATCACAATATGAGAAAATACCAAAATGAAATTAACTTATCTGAACTCCCAGCAACACCAATGCTCGTGCAAAGATTATATGGCTGCGTACAAAGTCAAGGATCGCTTATGTTCTTTTAGAGTATACCTACATGGATTGCTTAGCTTAACTAAGTACTGTATATAGATTCACTAACTATTACACTATACAAAATAATAATACTATCTCTCCACAAACTTCACTATTTATTGAAAAAGTAAAGTTAGAACCTTAACCATCTAAAAGCAACGTGAGCTTTATAGTACAAAAGTGAAGAAAAATTTGAAAGTCGATCGATTTTCTATATGTCGATTTTGTCTGATACCTATGTATATGACTAATATCTGTATACGTTATACAAAATACCGCAAAAAGTTCAGCGGTTTTTTCGTGAATGACAAACACACATAGTACTCGTTTCATATTTATGTACAATTCATTTATATTGATAAGAAAAACAATTTTATCTTATCAATAATTCACTACATATTTTCCATTAGTAGCGAGCTTTTTTATTAATTTAAAAAAAAAATCAAAATTCTCTAAACTGTGATAAAGTAGTGTCGTAAAAATCCTTTGAAAAAGATTCCCTCGCTCGAAGACAAACACCGGAACTTCCTCACAATATTCATAACTTGTTGGGACTGTAATCAAAAGACTGTGGAGAAAGACAGGGACACAGGCTAAAGGCTAAAAATGTAAAACCCTCTCGAATACTCGCCCGAGGCGCTACCCCCGAACGAAAGTTCCCGTAAGATGGGAAAAATTACCGCCCGCCACGGAACTTTTTTTCCATTTGAATTATGAATCTTTATTTTATACCAGCCAAGTTTGTTTTACACCGGCCAGAGCTTATTCCTTTGACATCCTACGAATATTAATGTGTGCTTCGAATTTCCGAATAAATTAATCCAAAGATGTAAATTATTTTAGACGACCATAATTTACCTAAAGATAGAATAAGAATAACTTGACAAGTTAACAAGTACATGATTGCATACGCGTTTTAACTGTATTATTTGATTAGCGAGTCGCTTTTGTATCTCATATGTCTTCCAAAGATACCGTGAATCGACATATAAAAGTGTAAATAACTTTAATTGGAAGCTTGAATTAAAATTGAAAGAATAATACAAAGTACACAAAATTATTTCGAGTATTATATTTAGAGGTCTGTCTGTAGCTTAAAAGGAAAAAAGAAATCCTTAAAAAATCACCTTTGTGTCCGTTTATCTGCTACCGAAATTTTTCTCGTAATAGAAACTTGGGCATAATGTTAAGAATTTCTGACGTGTGAGATGTTTTCGAAAAAAAGGTAAAAATTTTGTATCGTGTAAGGTATGTTTTACTTTATATGTACTTTTGTAGCCTCGCCAATCAGTAGCAGTTTGTCTAAAGGCGGTTTGGAGATCCATCCAAGTGACGTCGAAACAAACCGATAACTTAGGTATGTAAAAGTTATAAATACAGGCAGTGTCTCTTTCTAGTCGTTGCAGAATACCTATAACTTAGATTCATCAATATAATAATAAGAATAATAATAACGACGTACACATCACAACAACGTCTAGGCCCCAAACTAAGCATTAGCTTGTATTTTGGGTACCAAGCGAAGACACCATATAAATATAACAGCCAAGACCCGGTAACAGTATCAATATTCATCATATAAATACTGACCCGACCTGGGGTTCGAATCCGAGACCTCCAGCTTCGTAGGCAGGATCGCTACCCACTAGGCTAAGCGGTCGTCCGTATATATATTCCGTATTTATACTTTACGAGTTGTATCTATTTATTGCACGAATAATCAACGGAGTTCCTTCAAAGCAAATTAAATTATACACACACGGGTAGTCGAACACGAGCGCATTCTGAACAATGAAATTGAAAAACTCTCCAAAAGGGGCCATTATACCGGTGAGGGTAAATTTTGTTGGCGTTCCATAGGTGTCTGGATGAGAAAATATGTAAACTTCTAAATTGTATTGCATTTCATACGAACGGGGGACGTCGGGCCACGGGCGTGCATAACGACTCAAAGACGCTGGGCGCTTTAGCCTCGTCTCATTTTTAGTTTTTATGACCGAGCCGCTCGTTTTTAGTCTGTTTTTAGGGTTGAAAAGTGGTTATCAAGAAAGTTTTGACGATGCACTGCCTGAATGTGTGTTAAATTATTAACAAATCCATTAAACTGACTCATGAAATTAATTTCATTGTTTATTCGTTTAAAATCTTTCCGATTTTTCGCCGGCAATATCTTTTGATATGACGGTGTGAACAATCGATACGAAATTAAAACGAAATAAATTCAAAAGACTTAATAACATTTTCGTAATTACGTAATTATATAATTTTTTACAATTGTGACGCTTACCACTGATTGATAATAACTTTTTGATTCTCTATGGGTCAATGTAGCATGTAATCAATAATATTAATACAGGCCCTCTATCTATCTACCTTGGCATGCACACAGCTATTACGTCAGCACTTAGCGGCGGACTTTACTACGTGTTGGCAGAAAATTGCACTAAATACTCTACGATATGCGACCAAATCAGAAAGTGCTCGTTGCTTTTACAAAGGCAAGGCAATAAGTCATATTGAAATTGGTAGCGCAGCTATTTTCCGACCAAATGTTAATTGAGTTATTCTGTATTATTCTCATATGGTTTGGATGCTTAATAATTTTATCATAACTGTTAATTTAATTCTTGTGTGAATGTAGCGATAATAGATTATAAATATTTGGAAGCATTTTGTTGGTCGTGACAATGTTCTAAACTTTATTATTATTTTTTTTATGTGTAATCCATGTATACGACTGTTTTTGTTTCCTGAATAAATTAAAAAAAAATAAAAAATATATTATATTTTATTTTGTATGATTTATTTAAAGACATATTTATGTAATTTTTTTTTTTGATGCTATCTGCTAAGATAATTAGCTACATTTTACAAAAGAAAATATTCGGCGAACTTAAAATAAAATCTGGTTTAAAGGTGACGATGAGACAACGTCAGTAGTTTTTATTTTTATTCAAAAATATATATCACTACGCATACATCGATTGTCACCCTGCTGAGATGGAGCTTTTGTTAAAAAAAAAGAAGAAAGTCTGTTAAAAAGACTATGATTAGGTATGCTTAGTTTGGGGCCTAGACGTCGTTGGGATGTATACATTATTATTATACAATATCTTGCGACGATTCGTCACAACAACTAGCTAATATTATTGTTATAGTAAAAGACACTTAAGGCTGAAATATATTCACGTCTTAGAATGTTTAAATATGAAACTAAGTTTATGTGATATAACGATCAAAGACACCTTATAATGAACTTATGAACAATATTATTTTTAAATAGGAATTCTTATTATAGGATTTTTATTGTGATACAGAGAAATATGCTGCTGGTTAGGTACTTAATATCTTACATTGTGTTTTGAAAATGTCTTCTACTATATTTTTAAATACTATTTTAAATTAAATAATAAATAAATGAATAATACCTGACACATCCCACACAGCGTCAACTAGTCCCAAAGGCAAGTATTATGCTTGTATTATGGGTATTATATCATCTCTCTTTTGGGATGCTATTGCTCAAAACGGTTTTTAATAAATTTGAGAAAAGGAACTTTCGCGTTTTCCGATTGGTCGTTAGACATATTTGCGTTCACCGATTGGTCAGTTGAGATGCATATCGTCAGTTTACACTAGTCAAAAGAATCTACGTCTACATTTGATCCCTAGGCTAATACTGTCTCCAAACTACAAGTTCCATGGCTTCAAATGTAAAATAATTTAAAAAATAATAACATCAACTGCATCATTGCTGCTATCGTTAGACTGATTTTTATCTATTTTAGATGTTTCTGATACTTAATATGCTTAATGTGACGTATTAAAATGATCAATTTATGTAAATAAATTATTCCATAAGATGGTTCCATCAGCAAAATTTTCTATAATTTGTATAATAATATCTACATACACTTTTCTTAGTGTAATAATTTTTATTTACAGCGTACTATTTTGAAAACATTATTAACTCTGCATTTATTGAGTATACTGCAAAAAAATCACCAATTTTTTTCGAAGCTTCACCTTAACCTTCACCTCAAATTACCTTAAAGATTTTCGGCATGCAAATGTTATTGACACTTTAAAAGAATCTCTTTAACATCCCATCGTGAATTAGTCGTGCGTGATTCCAACATTACTACAGTTCTTTATGCACTCGCCGCTTGAATTAAATGCCGTGTGAAATCGAAAATTGGTTCACGAACCGATTCGCACTTGTTATTATTAAAGTTATAGTGATTGTAAGCTCATCGTGATTCACAATTTACAATTTGCGTAGCTTTTGTTCAATATTAATTTGTTGAATTACCTTTGCGTAGTTTTGACCTTTGACCACCCTTCAGTAGCCATAAACGTCAAGGAACAATAAAGGTCTAGTGCGGCCCAACCCTTAGCTAAGTTCTTAGTGGATCGCCCCCACTGTCCAGTGCCGCCCCTGTCAAAGGCCGCCCGAGCGCCCCCTGGGAAATTATTGTCGGGATTTAAAGGGCATTGCTTACGTAAAAGTATAAAAAAACTGTACTTATAATAGAAGTTCAGTTTGAACCGGTATCGGATATTGTTAAGGCGTTCGTTGCCGCTGCAATGACTGACCCGTCTGACGAGGGTGGGAACTGATTTAGTGGAAATTGCCGGAATTAAGAATCCCATTATTAAGTACTTAATAGTGAAAAAGCTACAATAAAAAAAAAATTATAAAACACGTAATTTTAACGATAATCTAACATGCTCGAGTCCATGGGACAAATATTTTGGAAGTGTATAGGTTCAAGTCGTATTAAACCAAAAACGTTTTATTGTACACAGAGATACTGTCTAGAATAGTACACTGACCTAGAGTTAATTCAAATTATACGTATGCATTACGGGTACAAATTCGATCCCGTTTTGATTGACATGTCTATACTTTATAACGTGAATCATACAACTACGATAGTCATCAAAATTGAATATTGGGTTATTTATTACTCCCTAAAGGATAGCGTTAGCAATATTAGGGTTGGGAATATACCTATTAGTTGAAGCGTCATATTGCCTTACCTACCTTATAACTTCAGTAATGGTGAAGATGCGAATCGATCATAGAAGTAGAAATAATATAATAGTAAGTCTAGAACGAGCGCTATTCAACTGAACTATTATAACTTGTAAGCTGCAAATGTGTGGGAAGGTATGCGGCGAAGCGTGGGAGGAGTCAACACAAACAGTGACAATAAGTCACGGGAAAGGAAAATAAAGCTTCAAAGTTATCGACATCGTTTTAGATGGATTTTTCTTATTAAGATTAATATTGTAATATTGTATTGATTAATATTAATATTGTATTAACATTAATATTGTATTGTATAGATCTCATATCCGAAACTCTAAAATGCGATATCAAATCATACCAAAGATGCAAATACCTATAAGGGATAAACGATTTATCAGGTTTCTAAATAACGATATACATCTCAAACAAAACTTATCCGTTATATTTTTATTTACATTCGTTGTGTAATTACTTCTTTGGGGACGTGTCTTTGAACAAATACCGTCCGATGGCAGCTCTAAACTATTCGATTATCTGTGGTTATATCAATTATGAGAGAGAAATGTATGTGAGTTTACCAGAACAGCGATTGAGAGTTTATTTATTTATTTACTTTATTGGAGACAAACAATAACAAAAGACAAAGTATAGACAATATAATGTGTGAGAGATATATATAGGTGGAACGAATCCTGTAAACGACAATAATTATCGCAACCACGATCCTTAGCATGAAGAATTAAAGAGATATGTAAATCATGACTTGCAAAGTTCCTTCGTACTTATTTAGACGTATTAAGCAGTATTTCATATCAAAAACGTTATTTTTATATTAAAGTTTATAATTCGATTCTCTCCCCATTTCACAAGTTTTCCAGTTAAGCCGATAACTTTTACATACAAGCGCCTTTTCCTTGGAGTTTTATTTACTTGGACAAGACAAATTTGTCAATCAGGATCAAACGGGCCGTGGGGGCGTCCCCTCGGAATGCAGAACTAAAACCTTCAAAAGAAAATTCGCGCCCCGACGCCTTGCGGCCGAAAGTTTTTCAAAATCATTGTCGATTCCAATAAAATAAGCGAAATTAAATAAACAAGCCCCCCTAAAAGATAAAAGCCAGGCCTAGACACGGCGTTCGACTCACACCGCACTTTTGATGGTGTCGTATTTTAAAAAGTTAGAGGGGAAGGTTGACACTTAGACGAATTTAACCTTCCATTGTATTAATTATTCAGGGCGGTGCTTTCGTGTTTTAAGGTGCTCGGCGCGAGGGTAAGGTAATTTGTTTTGGTAAAAAAACTTAGAGAAAAGAATTTCGGGTAAGTTGCAGCGGGCGGCCCGTTAGTCTCGCTTCGTATACTAAGGGAAAACTTTAATATAACGCGCAAAGGATGCACACTATAGGATGAAATAGCTTGTGTCGGATGCATTATACCTATCAATTTTTTTAAAAGCAGTATTTTACATAACTATTTTTGATTTGGTAACATTAAGGATTTTATTCTCAAAATTACGTTCAAAATATGAAGGATGCACGGCATTATATTCAAAAAAAATCGTTACATTTTTTCAATCGGAATTTTTGAGTTTCTCTTTTATTTTAGGAATATTTACGTGTCGCCATTACATTAATCTAAATATATTATGATATTCATCTCTATAATATTTTTTCAATCACATCAATGTTCAAGGTGAAATATTTTCATTCCATAGGTAGTTGTGCAACATAATCTTGAAATACGTCACCAGAGTACTTTATTTATTTTGTGGGTACAAAAATATCCTTACAAAAGCGCATTCAAAAAAAAGTGCTGGATCTTCTCAGAAGAATACACGAGAAACTGAGGGGCACTGTTATTTAAAAATAAGTAATAATATAAAAAAAAAAAAATTATAATAACGTATACAACACAACCACGTCTAGGCCGCAAACTAAGCATTAGCATAGTTTGGGGCTTAGATGTTGTTGTCAACCAAGACCCGGTACCAGTATCAATATTCATCATATAAATACTGACCCGACCTGGGATTCGATCCCGGACCTCCAGCTTTGTAGGCAGGGTGGCTACCCACTAGGCTAAGCGGTCGTCATAAGTAAGTAAATAATTATATTAGGAAACGCTCATGTATTTCTATCATCACATCGTCCGATACTTTCTAATAAGCTTTTACATATACATACAAAGCTTTCGTTTTGTTGCAGTTTTTCTCATGTTTAGCGGTAAATATTAAATGTCAAGTAGGATCTTATTATGAAAGCGCATGTATATTACATATAACCTTAAAATGATTTTTGGTTATATTGAGTCTCTGTTTACATAAACAGCAAGTTAACCAATATCTTTGTTTCTTGTATTGACATATCATGCCGATCACTATTTTTTAAATTAATGCAAAATTAAACTTGTCTCTATGTGATACTTTAGGCCCTAGTTTATAAATTTCCCGAACAGCCCGCATTTGCAGCACAAAGGTTATCACATTAGCAGCGTGTCCCTACAGCAAAATGCTATAAGTTATCAAACTATGAAACCTCTGAAATATCACAATGTTGTGGCCTATGTATGAAAGCATGCGAATCCTTTTTACAGCGTAAGCTGCAGAACCGAGCAATTTCGCCAAGTTAGTAATATGAAGATTCTATTGACATTTCGCATCCAAAGTAATTCCCAAAAAATACCACGAAATCTACAATAAATTAAAAATATCTGTCTATCGCGGAATCTGTGGTTTAATAAAAAAAATATAAAAAAAAAAAAACATTTTACAGTAATATAGTATTAATTAAGGCCATGGTAAATAAAATCGTATATTGGTTAGAGAACTCAAAATATTGATCTACGAAATGAAAATAAACTATTTCGAAAAGTGTTTTAAGGATTTTCAATTTCCTTTCATCGCAACACTTAAACTTATTTAAATTAATGTGCAACATGCTATTTTTTGTTTCTTTATATTATTAAGGACGGAGATCTATAGCATGCATAGATGGAACGGTAGTAAGATTAAAAATTTTTTACGTTGTTATTTTATACAAAAATTACATTAGAAATTGACTACTGACCAGAAATTATATTTGTATTCTTGAAAAGGATAATTATGCACTCTATAAAAAACGTCGACGTACCCTTTTTTTGTGATACGAGAATAAATAATCACGTATACGAATAGGATGCGATACAATCAAGAATACATTTGTCGTAATAAAATTAAATCGGAACGTCACTGCAGATGCATACAATGGGGTATCTTGAGCATACGATACGGCAAGGGGCCGCGTGGTCCCGGCAGGAATACTTTAACTTTTCAATTGTAACTTTTGATGGGTTTTCGAATGTAATAATAATCGCTCAGGACTGGGGTCGCGATCATACGATGACGTCTACAAAAGAATACCAATTTTTATGCAGAAAATTGAGTTGCGAATTGTTCATTATTTATACGAGCCGACGCGGAGTGGGAATCGCGTTCTAAATGGAAAAAAAAGTTTTATTTATGTTTTCATATTTAAAACGTGGAAGTCGTTAAGTCGATTGTCTTGAGCGTTCGAGACTTAAATAATATTAAAAGTCTTAAAAGATTTGTCAATTCCTTTTTATATTTTCATCATATCAATCCGCCTTTTAAGAGGAGTAGTGGCAAATTTCGATACAAACGGCGGTAACGATTGCAGGCCATCAAACCGTAACCGATTTCCGCAAAAAAATTATATTTTATTCAGATCAGCAAACAAAAGTTAATTTTGTCGCAACATTTTCAACGTGAAATTAATTGCATTTTCACAAGTGGAGAAAAATAAACATATATTCGACAAATAACCCCGCGCACTTAAGTTTTTTTTTCTTTCCGTGTATCAAAATAATTAAAGAAATAAAAACGGTTCAATTTAGTTTTCCGATTATGGTTTAATGCGATGCAACCACTAACGCCGTTTCTATGGAAATTTGCCACTACACACTCCTCTAAACATGTGCGTCAACTTCCAAGATTCCTTCCTTCCTTGATTTTATATTTATAGAGGGATTTCACAAGGACATGCAGAAGTCATGAGATGTTATTATTACATTATACATCTACATACAAATAAAATTAGGAAGGTGGCGGCGCTTTATAATTCTATATGGGAAATGCGATTTTTTTCCCATATCTCATTGAGTATTATGCAAAAAGTACTTTAAAAATTTAAACTAATATTCATACCACATATTTTATTACTTTTAACGCTTTCATCACGAGATGTCAGTTTCTAAACTAATTTGAAATGCGTTGCAGTTATTTGGAAAATCGTATTATTCTAATACAAAATTATGATTTTTATATCAAAATAATACGTTTTAGAAATATACAAGAAACACTATCGCCGATCTGTGTGAATCTATGTTTTCGAATTCGTCTTGAATACAAAAAAAGGGACATTATTAAAATCAGATGAAAAGCCAAAAGCCATCAAATACCGCACAATCGTGGAGTAGCGACAGAGCGGTAAATTTCAATTCTCGTGCACATTTCACGGCAGATAAAACTCATGTATCAGTAGTCCATATGTGAAAGTGAAAGGAGGTTCGTTTCCTTAAAAATCTAGTTCCCTGCGGGCGGGACGCGCTCCGAATTTCCTGTCTGATATGAATCTTCCCCACTCGCTTTAAGGTGATGTATTTTCCTATTCGAATTGGACCCCTGCCCCCCTCTACTAACAGGTCTGTTTCTACTCTGGGCTATTTCATACTTCCCCTTTCTCAAATTGATTTTCAATTTGTATGAAATTCTGCGGCAGAGGTGTACAGGCCAATATGAAAGCGGCACAGTGGAAAATTGTATATCTCTAGACAATTTATGTGATTTTCATTGGATTGAATTCGTCGTTGTTTTATTGTAAACTATTGTATATTCCTTTATTAACTTTTTAGTGGACTTATATATATATACATGATTTCATAGAATATGATTTTGCGACGCTATAGAGAAAAATATTTGCATAGAAAACAAAGACAGTTCGAAAAATTCGACGACCGCTTAGCCTAGTGGGCAGCGACCCTGCCTGCGAAGCTGGAGGTCCCGGATTCGAATCCCAGGTCGGGTCAGTATTTATATGATGAATATTAATACTGGCACCGGGTCTTGGTTATTATATGTATGTGGTATCTTCGCTTGGTACCCAAAATACAAGCTAATGCTTAGTTCGGGACCTAGGCGTTGTTGTGATTTTATGTGTTATTATTATTATTATTATTGTTATTATTATTATAGTTGTTATTATTAGGGTTCTGCGCCCAAAGGGTACCAACGGAACCTAATTACTAAGGCTCCAATTTCCGTCTGTACGATCATCCGTCCGTTTGTTACAGGGCAGTTTTTTTGGACCGTAATAAGAAGACAAGTGAAATTTTCACAGAGTGTGTATTACTACAGCTACTATAACATATAATAAAAATTAAAATAAATTATTAATCAAAAAATTTATATAAAGTACTATGGTATATATATTGAATTAAAAATAAAGTTAAAAACTAAAGGGGGTCTCCATACAAGAAACGTGTTTTTTTTCTGCGTTTTTTGCCCGATCTTAATAATGGTAATAATGGCAATACATACAAACGTCTAACTATCACAACCTACAATGCAAACTGTTAAGTAAAACAACAACTAATACAAGCCACGTGTGAGTTGGACTCGCGCTAATTTGTTTCTGCACTATACAAGAGTGTCAAACTTTGTCTGACTTTAGTACATACTATAGTGTATGAATGCTCTATTTTACAGCGACAATAAATTATCATATAAACTCATATATGGTCATATATTACAATTTTCTTGTCACTAAGGTATTGACCTATGTAACTAGTAAATCATTTTACCAATAACCACATATGGCCATGGCACCTTTCTTGTTTTCGTACGATGGTACGGAATCCTTTGTGTGCAAGTCCGACTAGCAATTAGCCGTTTTTTTTTTATCATACAATAAATTATCATATAAACTCATATATGGTCATATATTACCATTTTCTTGTCACTAAGGTATTGATCTATGTAACTAGTAAATCATTTTACCAATAACCACATATGGCCATGGCACCTTTCTTGTTTTCGTACGATGGTACGGAATCCTTTGTGTGCAAGTCCGACTAGCAATTAGCCGTTTTTTTTTTATCATACACTTACACGACTCTAAAATAAACTCTAGTCTTTTAATACTAGACCACACAATTGAGTTCTAGGTAAACCCTATAAATAGATTTACCTATAATTTGATTACTTTGAATTACTGAGCTGTATAATACTAGTAGGTATAGCTGATAGTTGAACACATACAGGGCTGAGTGACTAGTCAAGTGGCATCGTTTTCCAAGATACATCTGTTTTAGACTTCTCCAAAGAGCGAAGGGGATGTAACGCACAAATAAGAGCGCACGTGTTGAATTAAATTACATGACGTGGTAATTTCGATGCCACTCGACAATAAAAATATTTTTCTATAATTCCTCGTTTTAAAAAATTAAAAAAAACTTTAATAAATATCTTTCAATTGGTATCACTTTTAGCAATTAGGTACTTGTTTCGATTCCTTAAAGCTTTTAAACTTTGTCGTATTTATTCCGCAGTTCACCTCCCACGACACAATAATAAATTACTATTAACTCCTCGAGATGTTACTTCCATTTTATTGTCAAGTGATACGGATTAATTTTGTTGACTTATGACCGCCATACATCTGCTGTCCGAGGGTGGAGGGGACTGAGTATAAAATAAAGCTTTTCTGCGATTATATTAATACATAGGGGCACGAGGATGACGAGTCGAGACGTAAGACGCCGGGGGCGACTTTTCAGCTAGATGGTGACTTTATGAATGTTTTAGAAATGTTTAACCCGTAGGTACATATGATCAGATAAATTTTGAGCGTTCAGTAGATAAACTAAGAGCTTTAATAATATCGTTTTAATTATCGTTTTAATTATCGTAATTTTACAGAGTTAAATTTTGTTAAAAATATATACCTACTTTAGTTCAAATGAGGAGAGTATATAAAAAAAAACGTTAATAGAGTTTTCGTTATTCTATTCCATCCCTTTACATTAATTTTTAGAGTTTCGTACCCAAAGCACAAAAAGCTCTATCGTTATCATTTTGTTATTTGTCCGCCATCCGTCTGTCCGTCCGCCCGCCCGTCCGTCTGTTCATATGTTATGGGGTCTCTAGTTCGTAAATGGAATGAGTTACAGACTTAAAATTTGTAGATATTGCATAAAATATTGATCCGTAACTGCATATACAATAAAAATTTTTTTAGCTCCCTGTCATATACGAAAAAACTGACGATTTTTTTTGTATTATATTTGTAATGTCATTGTACTCGTATATTATCCAGTGCAAATACATTTTTTATTTAAATTAGTTTCAATTATTTTATTAATTTCATAAATACAGAAAGGGAGGACCGTCAAAGATGTAAATTTTAGACCATTTTTGTTTTGAATTGACAGATTTTTTAAACATGTAACATTTGACGACCGCTCAGCCTAGTCGGTAGTGACCCTGCCTATGAAGCTGGTGGTCCTTGGAGAATCCCAGGTCGGATCAGTATTTATATGATGAATATTGATACTGGTACAGGGCCTTGGTTATTCATTTGTGGTGTCTTCGCTTGGTAACTAAAACACAAGCTAATGCTTAGTTTGGGGCCTAGACGTTGTTGTGATGCATACGTTATTATTATTTTTGTCAAATGGAAAAAGAACAGGTCTTATTAAAGAGTGATCGACCAGCGAGCTTTACCGCGGTTCTATTACTCAACGGCATAGAAGTAGCCATAATACATAATCGTAAGACCAGAACAAGCAGAAAATCCAATTGAATAGGCGCTTGTTCTAATCTTAACATTATGTATTATTCCTACTTTTATGCCTACGAATCATAAAACCGTGGCAAAGCTCGCTGGTCGATCACCCCCTTTATAAATAAATGTCTATAATCTGAAAAAAAAAAAATAAGACTTGTGGTATACTTCTGGTTGAGGGTTACAAGCAGTACCGTGACATACCGATTTTACTTGTCCATAATAACTAATTGACAACAATAGCATACAATCTAAGAGACAGGGGCAATCCGTGATATTGCTGTGATTAATTTGAAATGACATTTGATATGTTCATTTGATGGGCTGCCAACGTTAGGGGAATCCCCACAAATGGATAGATCCTCCCGGTCGAACCGGGGTCGTGCTTGAACGTCTTTGATTTTATGAACTCGCCAAACTAATTACGAAGGCACTCGGTTAATTTCAGATATGATAATTTGAAGGAAAATTTTCTTCAAAGCTTTATGCATAAAATAGATGATTAAATATAAAACTGACTTTAATCTCGATTAAATTATGTTAACGGTGGAAATTATATGGAAAGATACCTATTATCTACGATATCTTAATACACCCCTACTTATTGCAATTTACTGAAAATATATTTAATTTTCGTTTAAAACATATTGATTAATTAAAAACAGAGCCTAGAAGTTTTAAAAAATGTTGACATTTATTTTTAAAAGCTTTGTATGTGAAAAAATATTTAGAATCATATTGATTTTTCTGTCACATCTAAAACAGCTTTTTGTTGGAAGGCGTCAGAACTCTTCCAAACTATTGCTATTTCAACCGACGCGGGCGTGTGATGAAGATAGAGATTTGAGAAAGTCCGCGTCTTTGAAGGGCGTCCTTAACACAACCATGAAAAAAAAAGTATTTACATATGTCGATTCTGTTTTATAATTTTTTATTTTACGATTTTTCTCAAAACACATAAAATTAACACTCGATAATTTAATAATCTAAGTACAAGGAAATTGTAAGAAATTGCAGCTGAGCTCAATTGGCTGAGAAACATAATACGAACGAACAAGACAAAAAAAGAAAATTCAAACGTGAAAAGCAGCACTTGCATCTAAGCTGAACATAATGCCACATATTTTTTCCTTAACGCGGATGGTACAAGATGAGGCGCCTCGTGGAAATTTTAAAGTCTGGAGGATGCGAGGAGATGAGACGATTATATAACAACCCGAGTACTACGTAATAAAAACTCGATAATAACACGAGAAAAGTAATAATTGTGGGCGTCTTGTCGTTTGCAAAGTATGAAATTTCTCGCAGAACTTCTTTCTGACTAACCAAGATTTATGTGCAAAATACATTTTGTAATCGATTTTTTTAAAAATATAATTACCTTCTGATTATGTGTGATATGGGGGGGGGGGGGATATACATATATAAACTAAAATTTATTTATGTACAATACGTTACGTAGTACCAGGATAGGAACGATTTTTAATTTTTTTTTTCATTTTTAGGATTCTGTAATTAAAAAAGAAAAAGTAAATTTTACAAAAAAAGGCAAAAAGTTTAAAAAAAATTAAATGTTTAGTTTAACATAGTTTATGAAGTCGGTGCCAAGTAATTAATTTTATATTTGTTAAAGTTAAAAAATAAAAAACAGAATATAAAATTAAATTCTATATTTATTACGGTTACTATAACAAACACGCTACAACACAATTCAAAGAGAAATTCTATGCTATGTCTTTGTCTTTAATATAAAATTTTTATTTTAATTTTTTTAGTTTAAGTTTATATACTTAGACAAAGCTTTGAAATCAATTCATAGCTCTTGGTCAAAATTTACTTTATTTTTCAATTTTTAGTTATAAGTAACTCTAGCTTATTTGTATTTAGTTAGGGTAGGCTTTCAAAACGCGTTGTTCAAATGAGACAACGCCGTTGCATCAAATTTGTTTATATAAAATAGTCATTCAAATCGGTCCACAATCAGTAAAGATACCACCTCACATGCAGACACCCACACCCACACACACACACACACACACACACACACACACACACACACACACACACACACACACACACACACACACACACACACACACACAAATGAAATTGAATTCAGAACCTCCTTCTTTCTTGGACGTCGCGTCGGTTAAAAGGAAAACTTTTCAAGATCACTTGTATGTTCGTCTGTCCGTCCGTCAGTCGATTATATCTTCAGAAACATTTCGTAGTGACCTTCAAAATTGAACATGTACAGTACATTAAGAACCATTCATTTTTAAATAATTACCATAATTAAGAAGATAATCTGAATCCTTTGGAAGAACTGATCGGAAAGAAATGAATTATATACATTTTTTTAATAACGAGTAATACAATTTGTAAAAAAGTGAGCAAAAAGCATGTTACATACATTTATTGAGGCCAAAATTATAAAATGCACAAATACCTACTAGCAGACCTAACGTCTTATCAATCTTCATAATACCGTTTTTTTTGGCAATAAAAACATTCTTATTTCCTAAAAGGATTAAAGTCTCACATCAATTTTTATGAAGGTACTACTACAAATCACGACAAACATAAGTAAACGAATCTACGACAATTCACCAAAATGGTTTATTTACCAAATTTAAATATTAGATTTAATATAGTAGACAAAGAAATGTTAACATTAAAGTCTTGCGCCTGAAACTTTTCCTTGTTCAGCTAAGAGCTTTTTTCTCTAATTTAACATTTTAGTTGGTCTGTCAGTCTGTGCGGCGCGACTTTGTCGTCTTAAGAGGAACGTCTTTATGAATGTTTTATTATAAATCTAAATTGAGAGACGAGGCGCTGCTCTCTGTTTCATGGCAATTATATTTCGTAAATTCGTTTATCCTCTCGGCGACGAGAAATTCTAGTTATAAATGTACAATTTAATTAAATCGTTTTTATTATACATGTTCTGTGGCACGTTTATGTTGGTTTTTTTTTGTACTTATTTGACTGAATACACTATAATACTGTGTGTTATATTTTGGGGGAATAAAAACAAGATTTTTAGTTTGTTTTCAATACATCATAAGAGTGACCGACCAGCGAACTTTACCGCAGTTTTATGACTCAACGGCATAGAAGTAGCTAGAATATATTATTGTAAGACCAGAACAAGTAGAAAATCCAATTGAATAGGCGCTTGTTCTAATCTTAATATTATATATTATTCCTACTTTTATGCCTACGAAACATAAAACCGTGGCAAAGCTCGCTGATCGATCACCCCCTTTATAAATAAATGTCTATAATCTGAAAAAAAAGACTTGTGGTATACTTCTGGTTGAGGGTTACAAGCAGTACCGTGACATACCGATTTTACTTGTCCATAATAACTAATTGACAACAATAGCATACAATCTATGAGACAGGCTATATTATATTAACTAAAAAAAAGATATATGTACCTAGGCACATTTGTAAAAGTTAGGAAAGATATTTCAGTCATTAATTAAAAAAAAAATTCACACAGATAGACGAACGCGTAAATATAACTTCTCTTTACGTATAATTTACGGGCTATGATTTTTTTTCTACCTTTTTTTCAGAATATGAGGTACTTACATAAACCCAACAAAATTGATCACATTAAATATCGCATCATTTTCTTTTTATTGTTAGTTATTCAGCCTTTGTGCGTTCCATTACACGCAGGTGTTGCCCAATTTTTATCGGCGTCCCTTTCTGTACGCACTCGTCAAAACGTAAGCACATCATTACCCTAATATCTTATTTCTTGTAAGCCCCGTATCCATGGTGACTTCTGTAATGACAGCCGTGTAGCGTCATCAAAAGATGTCGTTATATCGTCTCGCGTATATTACGTCATTACCTCGTACAGCCAGCAAAAGTGTAACTTTTAACTTGGTATTGTATATATCTTGTTAAAACGTAAAACTTTTGTCATTATATTAAAAATCACGAGCGTGATATTAAAATATCTTTCATTAAGATAGGTATTATGAGCTTAGCTTATTCAAAAATGGAAAACTTTTAGGGAAGGAATTATAAAGTTTTTGTATGTTAAGGCAGGAGATAATTCTTGGATTAGAGCTTCGGGAAATTATTAAAATATTTTATTAAAAAGTTTTAATAAATGTGTATTGCCAACCGTGATAACTTTGTCTAGTAAATATGCTAAAAAATTGCAATTTTATCAGTACGACCATTGTTTTCTATTTTACCTAAATTAACATACATTTTTCATATTAAACACCCAAAAGCTAAAAAACATTGTCTAAGTTAGGTAAAGTTCACTAGACACGTTGTTGCCAAGGTTAATAAAACGATATTTTACGAAACACAACTAAAAGCAAGAGATATGTATGAATACCTATAGGTGTATATCGTGTACTAGTACATATATGGTGTTCGGCTAAAACTAGTCCAAGCTTATAGAGCATGTTGAAGTTACCGAACTAATCAAAAACTCAAAAACAAAAACTGATAAAGAAATTTAAAAAAATTGACCTTTAAACAATTTTTTTCGGTAACGTCAGTGTGCGCCATCTGCTCACTTGAAACTTTTTGTTTATACTGAACGTAGTTACACTTTGAACATGTTTTTTTTTTCGGTAACCTTTAGTTTGCGCTACGTGGTCACTTGAAACATTTTGTTAAGTTAGGTAAGCTCTCATGCTCTATAAGTTTGGATTACGTTCAGCCGAGCACCCATGTAATGTCTGGATAGAGAGTTGGCGTCAAAAAATTTAGATAATATCACCTAGCTATTCGGTTATAATTCACGCACATTAATACGGTTTGTACATGGTTAGTAAGGCGCCGCGTAGCGATAGTATGTAGTTTGTTGAGTCACACACACAAATACTTAAAAGTTAGCCTGATACTTTTTTTGACGTTGTAGGGCGAGGGTCCATCCAGACATTATATAATCAAAAGCATTTGTCAATAACAAAATTGCATTCCACAGGTACAATAAAGGTAAGAAATATCTATGATTTTCTATGGTAGGGATGTCAACATTCACACAGGTCACATTACACTGAATCTGACTGTACTCGAAGCGCCCATGCTGCAATCTGAGATGTAAACGGAAAGTATGTAGTGTTTTGTGCTCTTTGAAAAATCCCCGCTCGTTTTTTTCTTGTATCTGTTTAAAAAGCAGTCTCGAAGGGACAGGGCGGTACGTGTCGAAATGACTCGCTTTGATAACGACGTTTAGAGTAGGATTTTTCGGGTAAACATTTTTAGGATTTCGTGGGTTGGAAGCGTAATATATATGAAACTTTTGTGCTTATTTTTAAAATTATTACCTCAGAATACTTTAGATGGAGCAACTAATCAAGAACTTTTCTCAAAAACAAGTAAAGTAAATGCATTTAAAGAAACTGATGCAAACAATTGGATTTCTAAAACTGTTTGTATTATAGATAGATTATAACCAAAGCTGTCACTAATCTTTATGCGTGATATATTTATGGGACACCTTGTTTAACTTTTATGGTATCCGTAGGATGAAACTGAAGGTTAAGGTATAGAGTTGGGATAAGGGCTTTGAAATAAAAGGATTAAATCACACCTAAATCTATAAGTATATTAAAACTGGAACGAGACCGTGAACATTAGTTAATAGTTCGGATATCAAAACACATTTTTTTTTTGGAAATTGTCGGTCTGTTCGTCTGTCTGTGTCGCATCACGCAAAAACTACTAGACAATTTATTATATATATTATTTATTATATATTATTTAGACTAGATAATTTACTAGGAACCTGGGACAACATATAAGATACTTTTTATAAATAATAAATAAAAATAACTACATAATACAAACAAGCAATAATTTCTAGTCCAACGATCATACAGATGTAGACAATTACTTCTAACATAAATTGAAGACACATAATGCATCTTTATTTTATAGGATATAAACATATTTAACTAAAATATTCAAATTAATATTGAAATATATTGGAAAAGAAACGTCATTTCATCATAAATCACATCGGAACAGGGTACAGGGAACGATGCACTTCGCAGTGCGACGGGCATCAAATTCACTACAACAGTTGGCCTCCCCAAATCCTCGGGGCATTTCCACCCCACTCATTATCTCGATAGTTATTACTGTCATTTTTCAACTCGTTATTTACCCTGAGCCGATAGCGCAACGTTTGCTCTCGCAGATCGAACTTTAAAGCAAAGCTTAAGTAAAGAAAAAGTACTATTAAGATGATGCGAATCAATACAAACACGTTCGTTCCACGTGCGTATGCGTATACGAGTATGTCGCAGTGAAACTCTATGATTAGTAAAATTGAGATTTTACTACTATAAATTATATTCTATTATTTTATTGTGGTTTTAGTATTATCGTAATGTCATGGCGATTATTGCGGGCAGCTCGCGTAAAATATAATTCTCTGGGGTTCGACCCAAAATTTATCCATTTTTCCAAATTTCATGGGTATTTTTCATAACAATACAAAAACCTTTCAATTTTACTTATCTTTATATTATAACTAATAATAAAATCGACTCATTCACACACAAAATCATTAAGTAAAGATGAGTTATTTATAACAATGAAACTATTACCATTTCAATAGAAATATTATAATTCACTCACCTTTGCCTACGGCTTCGCTTGTGTAGATAGATAATAATATTCCCATAAATACATTTTCTCGTCCTTGTTTCCGCAGTTCTAACACAATTTTTTAAAGTAGTATTATATTTTACTGATGATAGAATGTCCTGAGTAATAGACGTACAAACACACAAACAATAAGAAAAATGTTTTTGGGTTTATTCCTTGACAGAAATAATTTTGTTAGAATTTTATAATACGGTAGTTGACTGTAATTGAAAATATTATATGTAAAAAATACATTATTATAAACTTTATGAGTATGATAACAAAATTTATATATATAATTATATTCTGTTCAACAGCATGGAACTTATATGCAATTAAAAGTTTGTCTCCGTCTTTATAATGAAAAAGGAATTTGACATTATTTTAAATGGCCTGACGCAACACCGTGCATTATTGCTGTCGCGTTATAGAACGAATTGACTAGAAGCCCTCTGCTGTGTTTACCGTCTAACCTCTCATACTCTAGCTACCTCATGTAAGATGGCGAGTTTTAGTTCGAATTTCAGTGCGGTAGGTCTCCGCGCGCCGGTTTCCAGCCCCACGAAATCCCCGCGCGCTGTTCTTCAATCCCGCAAAACTGCGTAATGCCACTTCGATACTGTGAAGTGACATTTATGACTATTAAAACCAAACGATGCTGTCAAATTAATTCACTCTATATACATATAGCCGTCTGTGTATAACAGGACATTTTAAACGTTATAACCATATTAATAATTATTTATTTTGGTAAATTATTTCACTGATACTATACATTTAGAAACTCTGATAAAACAATATTTAAAAAAATAGTATACATTTAGAAACTCTGATAAAACAATATTTAAAAAAATAATCAAACACCGTATTGTGCAGACTGAAAATTTTTAAATGTAAGCCTAAGCAATTAGCATGTGTGGATTTTATTTTGATTTATGTATATCTTTTTAATTTGTTAAACAGATAGAGTTTAGGGAGAAGCTATATTTTGACCTGATAGACTCTGCAAAAAAAAATTGTAAACCTCGACGATTCAAAAGTAATTGCGCAAGCATACTGGAATAAAAATTATTGAGTTTGAATACAGATGTTACAATTTGCACTCATATATGTAGATACGATGCAATAATACCCTGAGATCCTCCACTGCACTTGTCAGTGGCGTTTGCGTGAAAAGTTTTATTTTAGTTTCTATGTAGTGCGCATACTGTTTTCTTAAACTTACACTGTGTTCAAGGTCCACGACGGAGGATCCTGTGGCTTAGTGGGGATTTTCGTGAGCTTACAAGAAAATTGAAAACAGTCCTTTAAAACTCTCACCGCTTCCCTTGTTTATTCGCGTGGAGGGCTCTCCGGGGTTAATATTGAAATGAGGCGGGTTAAAACGTAAATAGTGTACCTGATAAACCTATTTACAGGTTGTCCGGTACGCTGACAAAGATTTTTGTTATGTCTAGGGGAATTCTGATATTATTACGAGGATATATAATATGAAACTTCAACACATTAATATCTATTAATAGAAGACATTTAGAAAATTTTATTCGACGAAATGTATTAGCTCCACAACCCAAAATTATTTTGTTTTTACTGGTTTATATGTTTGTATTATTGTTTGAATGTTTACTATTACCTAACACCTCGTTACCACAAAGTATAATACACTGTATTATACTGTCATATCCATACTTTATCACTGTAGGTATCATACAGTGTATTATACTTGGTGTAAACGAGGTGTAAGAGCCAACTGAACCGTTTGAAGAAAATTTCACAAATGAAATTAAAATTTGACACATAGAGGTAATGTGTAGTGTTATTTTTCGAAGCGAACCAGAAAAAAAGTAATGTATAACGGATTTTCACAAAATTTATCAAAGGTTTATAAAACAAGTTTTCATGAGATGTACGAAATATTAATATTCATGTACTTAAATTAAAAAAATAATATTGTGGAGACAAAGTGGCAGACATTTTAGCAGAATATTATAATTAACGAAAAAAAAACTAGAAAAAATATGTCTGCTATTTGCATAAATCCAATTGTCAACGTTTTAAAAATGTTTATAGGTACACTTATTTAGTCAAATGACAGACATTAACAGTACAGCACTAAAATTTTTGCAAGTCGGATATCACCAGAAAATATCTCTTGGAAAAATACAATTAATCAATTGGCCAATACTTAAGCGATGTCTTCATCATATGGATTGTCGATATTAATTTATTTTTATGGACATTACTGGTTTTATATTCTATTTGTATGCTAAAAAATATCTTGAGTTTTCTCATGTGCGTGATAGGATTGTGCAGGAGTTAACAATTTGATTGCAATACCATGACAGTGTCCACTTAAATATATCACACAAATGCATTAATTATACAACTTATGTAACTGTATGGTAGGCAATTAATGAAATGAATGTACATGATTTTCATATCAAAAAGCTCACATTTTCCAGTTTCTAATTAAGTAGGTATATAAAATATTTTAAAGGAGTTTTATTATATATTTCTTTCTGGAACCATATGTTATTTTGAGAAATTAATTTTGATGCTCAATTTTTCTATTCAATACATATTGAAAAAATAATTATTTAAAATTTTGGATTCAATTACTTCACATGATGAGCTATTTAAAATTTGTTTGCCTGCAATTAATTTGCATGAGTCATTCCAAATTCTGTTACAATACGCGTAAAATTTCACATTTTTTTATCAGTTGTCGGAATACATACGTTGAATAAAAAGTGAGCCTAACTTCTGACGTCGACGTAAAGAACAAATAGAGATCAATAGTATTTTATTCAAAATTTACGCAATCGTAAATTTTTAATGTGTAACTAATAAAATAGTATATTATAATAAAATGCCTGAAGATGGTTTTTGAATTAGCATCACTATCTAAATACTTCACTTTAATTTCGTAGTACTTTATCATGAGAAAACGGTGACTCGATTAAAACTAAAACTTCTGAAGAAAGTGTGATTTTTATTAAATTATGTTAATTAAATTTATATTAATTATATTTATGTAAATCATATTTTCCAAGGACGTCTGAATAGTTCCGATATTGCAAAGGCTTTCATGAAATATTTGAGGTCTCATGAGAAAAAAAAACATATTACATATCGCATAATGTTTTTAGGCTACAAAAATTAATTAATACATGAAATCAATTAACTAAAGACGAGATAAAAATGTGATCGCAACGACTAAATATACGTTACGCTTCGTAACGGAATTTTCGTTACATTCGATGGGGGTAAACGAAAATTCGTTACAAAATATTTCGCGTTGAGTTTATCAAAGGCGCGCCGCGATAACAGCGGAAATGTCATCTAGATAACGCGGAATGAGAAAAGTTTCTGTCACAAATACGAGATTGGGCTCTTTTAAAAATATATATAATCGTGAGACTTTCCGACTTTGTTAATGCTGATTCATTCGTTAAGTTTACCAACAGCACGCGCAGCTTTTTCAATTAAGATAAACTCTGCTACTCTGCTTCTGCTATTTCTACTTACGGACTGTGTGCCACAACAGTTTTATTTAATTGGATGGTTTGCCGAGCGCAGTGTAACGATAATGACGTGATGCAAATAGCGTCGGTTCTGAGATGCGCTAATCAAAATTAAAAAATTATGGCAAATAAATATTGGATGAAAATAAGATTGTGCTGACACGGGCGTTGGTGAAAACGTCGAATGCCGTAAAAATTATTTCCGATGTTTCCCGAGTATGGATGTGCAAAGTGCGTAATAACAAGCAAATTGGCAAGATTTTTGACTCGTAGTTTCTTTTATTTATGATTCCACAAATATCAAATAAATAAAAAAGAGGGTGTGTGTGTCCACACGATAGAACTGAAACTTATACTATTTAAAATTATATAACACATTCCCAGTGGTAGGTATACCAAGACTACATTAAAACAAATTTAAGAAATATGTTATAGAAATCTTATGTAAAAAGGCTTATCATAAAGTATCATAGAGGATTCTTTAAATGATAAAAGTGTATAGAAAAAGAATTTCCTGACTGATGACGTTTGATTATTTTGATTGTTGAGTGCTTCAGTATGGAATTTGATTGTTATTATTTTTAAATTAGGTACCTATATAGTATGACTGACCGATTGGCCGAGTGGTTAGAGACCCTAACTGTGGAGCCGAGGGTCACGGGTTCGATTCCCGCCCGGGACAAATATTTGTGTGCATAAACATGTCTATTTGTTCCGTGTCTGGGTGTAAAAAATATATCTATATATGTATATATTATAAAAAAAAAGAATATCTAAGTATGTAGAGTACCCGGCCGTAAGTTATGCATATACGAGTTCTAGAAAGCGGCTAAGTAAAATGAAGTTTATAAATAAAACTATAGGTGCTCTTATCGTTTTTTTTTTTTAATTACAAAACTACATTGTTTGATGTTATTATAATTAAATAAGAAATTACAAGGTTACTTATTATTTTATTTTTAAACTTGTTTTTACTTACCGCTTTTTAGAACTCGTGTGCATAACTTTCGGCCGGGTACTGTATATCAGTTGGCTGGTACCCATAGTACAAGCTTTGCTTAGTTCGGGACTATATAGCGCTGTGTGGGATGTCTCAGGTATTATTATTATTATTATAGTTTATATTTTGCATGTGCTAAGTATTTCTGTTATTTTAGAGTACAGTTCCAACCAACCTTTATGACGGATGTGAACATAGGCACAAGTCGCGTCGCAGTAACCAATTCAGTTATAGCGGGACGCAGTGGAGCAAGGGGCATATGACTGAACCTGCGCAAGCATGCATAAAGCGTTGTATTCCGATCCGCCATAAAGTTTGATTGGAACTATACTTTATTATTTTAATTGTAATGTTAAAATTCAATTTGACATGTCTGGTTTCTGTATTGTGACTTGTATTGATTTGGCTATTTATTGTTCGTTACTAATATAGTGTTTTAAATATTTGACATGAAAAAGTGTATAACTGATGTTTACTTATTTTCAATAAAGGTTTTAAGTTTGAGTTTGATACAAATATACAATAACGTACGCGTATTATATTAAGCTTTTAACTAGTTATCAATCAATTGTTTCTGTTAACTAAATGGGTCGTGACCTTCAATCTGACCAAATATGGTTAACGAGTAGCGAATAGGTTAAACTACTCTTAAATAGAGTATTAAATAGTAACTGTACACACTGATTATATGCAAAACATACGCGAATTACAATACATAACAACAAAACGTAATTGTTGAGACGATGCACTCATTCTTAGACAATAAACGTCACCTACCGATCGGAGCCGAGGATATCCGATTCAGTGTCACCGACCCGAGCGTGTGACGGTTCACTTCTATCCACTGCTCATAATAAAAGTGCGTCTAAAAAGTTTTCACTTGAAATTACAATACCCAAACTGAATAAACAGTAGTCTAATTTATTTAAGGTGCTGTCAGTCAGATGCTGATAACAATAAACTAAATAAAATATTTACAGATCTAATTCTGAGTGGCCGCGAATCCATTAACGAAGGCTTTATGAATGGGCTCGCTATCGAATTGCTTGGGGTGGTCATAATAAGGCGCATTTACCCTGAATCGTTACTTATTAATGGCGCGCTGTCTAGACGAATTTTTCTTTCGTTTTATTCTAACACAAAAAAATATTACGGATATCAAACGAAATAGGCTTTCGCAATACGCTAGTAGATTATTTTTTTAAATTAATTTAAATGAAAGAGTTTTCTGAATACGTCAGTAAAAGAATTTTAAAATAATATATATTAACAAAGTTATGAATGTTTAAAATGTCCTGTTAGACAGAGAGGCCAATACCGCATGGCGTACCTATGTGTGACGTCAAGCCATTTAAATGATGTTAAAAATTGTTTTGCAAGAAAGAGACAGAGATACAATTTTAAAAGCTAATAACTTCCAAATTGTTTAACCGAATATAATTTTGATTATAAATTTTACTATTATTTATTTTATTTTATTCGGAATACCAACAGCATTTTTACATTTATCGTGTAAAGTTTAATTTTATATATATTTTTAAATATAATATATTAAATATTAAAGAAATAAGTACCGTATTAATAAATTTATAATTGTTTAAATTTATTCAATACAAGTGAATTAATAAATAATAATAATAACGTAGACATCACAACAACGTCTAGGCCCCAAACTAAGTATTAGCTTGTGTTTTGGGTACCAAGCGAAGACACCACATACATATAATAACGGTACCTGTATCAGTACCGACCTGGGATTCGAACTCGGGACCCCCAGCTTCGTAGGCAGGGTCGCCACTCACTAGGCCAAGCGGTCGTCGGAAAATAATGCTATTTCGGATTTTGGACATTGAGCTGTCACTACATATTATAAAATAAAGTCACCCGCCACGTCTGTCTGTCTGTCTGAACGCGATAAACTCAAAAAGTACTAAAAGGCAATCCTTTTAGTACTTTTTGAGTTTGGCAATCATATTGTTGACATCAATGGACAGAGTGATTCAACTGGAAGGTTTACGTGTATAATTTATTAATGTTTTGTGCAAATTTGTTTAAATATGACGATTATTGTTGAAGAAGTCGGAAAAAAAATCAAGCCGGCTGGGATCTTTCATCGAAAACGCTGCCTAATCATTTTGAGATATAACAAAATAATGTATGGAAGAATTGTTTCTCTTTTATAGGACTAAAGAAAAGTCCGCGATGGCATGTGTCTGTCTTTTATGGATAGCTTACTACACATGTTTTTATGTTTAATAAAATGATGTCATATGATGAGGTAATTGGAAAGCAATTTCTACGTATACATAAATAATCCTTATCAAATTAAATACGTTATTTACCTTCAGCATTTTATGCACATTATGAGTGTCTTTTACACTATACAATTTAAATTAATATCTTAGGAGCTATCGCGAAATATAAATATCGCGCGACCAGCCGGGCGGCCATACGGGACGACGTGACACGCGTAGTTAGGTTAGGTTATATGTATTTATTCTTTACTTTTTCAAATATTTATAGAATTGGAAATGAAATACTTTAAAAATACTCCAAATAGGATGGACTTACATCACATTTAAAGGTAATTAAATCCAATCCGCATGTTTGACGCAACAAGCTGATATGACACTACGACAGAAAAAACATTACAGTTTATATCTGCTACCCGTGCGAAGCCGGGGCGGGTCGCTAGTATTGTATATTGCATGTCTATGTATATTACATTTTATTCTATTTTATTTTTGCTTTTTTTTTGTGAATGTCCAATAAATAATATTTAATATTATTATAATTACTATAGATCATGTATGTTTAATATTTTGAGTGGCATACGTCCAGGGATCGGTTTTTTATTTCGGGTATCAGTTATAGGTTTAATCATAACTTTTCGTTTTATTGGGACTTTTGAATCCCAGAAAGATCCATCAACCCGATGAGAAGTACGTATTGTTGATTCAAAATATGATTCTTGTACCTGTCTACTTTATTTACTGATTGTAAGGCCAATTGCCATTTGCTTTAGTAAAGCGACGAGTTTAATTACTGTTGCAGCTTAGTACTTAAATGAAAAAAAAAATTCGAAATTTCGAAATACGATTTTTTTTTCGACTAGTGTATATGAACAAAATAAATAAAGTATTCGAGCCACTTCCGGTTTTTTATGAGTTAAAAAAATAAAGCTCTTAGACAGCAAGATATCGCTTTCATTACTATTACAAATTGTTTTAGATAAAATTATCACAAATGACTTAAAATGACGGAATAATAGTTCGGAACTCGGTTGGGTATCGTTAACGTTATTATCGTGGTAATTTAAGACTTAACCTTATAGTTGGGGGAATTTCACGAATTCATAGTATATAGAATAATATGTATTACTACCATTTCTATTATTTCGACCGTAAAGCATAAAAAAACGCAATATACCATCTGTGATATTGCAAATTCTTGCTTCGAACTTCACAAATTTTCAAGGTATGTTCCCAATAAACGTGAATACTGTGATATCAGAAATATTTTGTAGATTTTAATAGACTAAAATGTTTCTATTTTACTACATATAAATGGTCAGAAAAAATTTATACTCAAAAATTACGGCTAACTGTGGAGCCAACGGTCGTGGGTTCGATTCCCGCCCGGAACAAATATTTGTGTGCATGAACATGTTTATTTCGTTCCGGGTCTGAATATATAATACTTATCTATGTATATATTATTAAAAAAAAGTATTTAAGTATAATAATAACAATACATGGGACTTCCCACACAGCGTCATCTAGTCCCAAAGTAAGCAAGTATTATGCTTGTGTTATGGGTTACTAGACAACTGATATACATACTTAAATATTCTTTATAATACACACATATATAAATATTTTCGCGAAGACACCACACACATATAACAACTAAAACCCGGTACCAGTATCAATATTTATCATATTAACACTGACCCGACCTGGGATTCGAACCCGGGACCTCCAGCTTCGTAGGCAGGGTCGCTACCTACTAGGCTAGTATGTATATCCGTGGTCTAGTAACCCATAGCACAAGCATAATACTTGCTTACTTTAGGACTAGATGACGCTGTGTGGGTTGTCCCATGTATTATTATTATTATTACGAGATAGGCCAATTAAAAATTACGAGATAGACCAAAAGAACACGCATGTGCTCAACAAGCAAACTAACGCTGAAAGTGTAACTCAATTACCATAATCGATTTCGGTCGGAGTTATATAAAGAATAAAAAATAAGTTTTATGAAGAATTACTTTTTGGTGTACGAAGAAGAACAGTATATTATTATATATTTATGCAGCAGCGAAATGTAGACGTAGTTATTTCGCCATCATATGCCACATCCCACGGTGAAAATAATAATAATAATAACGTATACATGAAAACAACGTCTAGGCCCCAAACTAAGCATTAGCTTGTGTTTTGGGTACCAAGCGAAGACACCACATACATATAACAACCATGACCCGGTACCAGTATCGATATTCATCATATAAATACTGACCCGACCTGGGATTCGAACCCGGGACCTCCAGCTTCGCAGGCAGGGTCGCTACCCACTAGGCTAAGCAGTCGTCAATACTGAGCTAATACCACCACCCATATATAAATATATAAACCACCCCTAGACAGATGTTGTCACATAAAAATACCTACAGCCGCGTAGACGACACCTAAATCGAATAAAATTCCAGCGAGTATAAAGTTAATTAACTAACAGACGAATAAACTGTAGAAATTAGAAAGAGAATAATTATTCGAGAAGGTTCGCGTAGTCTAGCGGTGAAGAAGGCAAAACGCCGAGATTCCTTCGTTGCCTTCGGTCCCTGTTTCGTCGTTGATCAACGTCAAATCGTAATTGATGTTTGACAAAGTGATGTCACCGCTAGACCGGAGTCATTTGAGAAGCTTTTAAAAATAATTAATGGCCCGAACTCCCAACGGCAAGGATTTTAAGTTCGCCGGTAATCAAAATCGATCTCTTGACACTAGAACTTATTTAATTTTTAATGGTGCGGTTAATTGGAACTTTTTTTTTAATTTTGCAATGTCGAACGATAATTCATTATGAAATGGCTTCGATTTTTCGATGAAATACCAACCTATGATGAAGACGTCATGAGAAATCAAATACGAAGTTGAATGGAATATACGCTTTTGCTGATATTTTTTGAAAACGGTTGCGCATCAAAAACGTTATTTATATATTTAAAAACTTAACTTGCAAAGATATTACAGTGAATTTTCTTATTTAGATTATTAGCTTAATTAGTTTTGATGTTTTTGTTAAGTACAAGGGAAAGACCTCCGATTGCAAATAAATAAAATTATAATTCTACTGGTATATGCAGTACATTTTCAAACACTAATTAGATAATTAATTTTTTGTTTTATTTATCAAACATAATTTATAAATTTTTGAATTTTAATATGAAGGTCTCATAGCATATGTAAATTTATTAATTTGTAATTCTATGTAGAATTATTACGTGACCAGCATAATATTGTAAATTTAACAGCTTCAATAGAATTAACCACTGAATAAATTAAAAAAAAAAACTATATAATATACCTCGGAAATTTCAAGACCCGAATCCTACTCGCGTTGGCCTGTTTGAACATTTTTATTGATAAAACCTACCTGTACTTTGAAATTGCATAAAAATTGTTCGAATTTACAAAAAAAAATTCAGACTCAAATTATTTTGCTAGGTATAAGTTTTTTGTATTCTGAGATAATACGAGCTCGTTGCACCTAAAAAAAACTGCACATTGGCCTGTTAATAACAAGGCAGAGATTCTGTAATCACGAAGTAAATAAATTATGTTTAAATTAAACAACAGAGGCGGGTCCCTCTCGCGGGACACAGGTGCGGCTAACATTATCACAGGTGGTTATTACTCAGTTTGTAGTTAGTAAGCGGCATTAAACCGTATACTTGAATGGGCTTCCGACCCTATAATGCACGAAATTAATCAACATTTAATTCTGTTTCGCATACAAGCCGAAGGAGCTACACGTACGACCGCCGCGGGAGCGTTAGAAAATTAACCGGCCGAATTAGCGACCCAAAACTCTGTCGGTGCCGCGAAGTATGCAAATGAGGAGGCGACTCATTTGACGAATTTTAATGGATATTTAACTGTGTTAATTATAAAGTTTCGACGCTGGCTAATTCGACGTCCGTTTTGGACGTATGTTGTAGAGTCAAAGACGATGAATGCTGCAGCGACGTGTGTTGCATCGTCAAAGAGATCGTCAAACGCGTCTTACCTGCAACAAAAAGTAAAAATCATTTAAATATGAATACAATATTATAAACAGTATTTTATATGGCTGATCAATTTATATATAATTCCTATTGCGCTTTTTAAAGAGATAATCAACAAATATTGAAAGTTGATCTGTTATGTATCTCGATAGTAAGAAATAAGGTATTACTAGAAAAAGTTATCAAAAAAGATCAAATTGAGGTTATACTACTTTAAAAACACAACGAAAAGTAATTTGCAGTACAGCAGATGTGTCCATGGTCTGAAATTTTCTTGAATAGAATGGTGAAAATGAGAAAATTTCGATCATCATTGAATCGTCAAAATAAAAAAAATAATTGTGGAGAAATTTTAATTTCACCTATATTTTCTTATTTTTATATATCTGATCTAATAAAGTTTTCTTTGCTTTTACGCAAGAAATGGTGATTACAATCTTCAAGGAACCAAAATATTTTTTTTTTAGATTTTTTTATTTTTATGAAGAAATCCTGCTTTCCTCGTCACCGATCAGAAACGTCAAAGGCTTCATGTGACGGGCCCCAACAGATTTACGGGACGGCCCGGCGCGAATGTTAAAAAATTGCGCTAAACACAATTTGGGTTAATTGAATTTTTGTTCGTTAAACTCGACGTGAAGCACACCTCCGCTTAATTACTGGCGAGGGTTGTTAATTTATAACGTCGGACGGACTTAGTGCACTTTGGAGCTTGGGAAGGGATAACATCGAAACTCCCTTAAGATTAATTTGCCGAGTACTCGTGAACTTTAACTCGTGTGCCTCTGACCGAATTCCCGGAGCCCTCGCAGTTTAGAATTAAATTTAATGAAATAAATTTGCCTGAATCGGTTGGTAGTAGAGAAGCGGTCTGGCGGTAGTTGCGGCTGCAGCTCTTGTCCCGCACAAAGACCGGCGCGTGCCATGCCCAACTTGCTCTGGGACCATCACATTAAATGCCCGTCTCGATATACGTACATACAATTTGAAACAGTTTTGTTTTAATGAACATTATATTTTCAGCTAAGTAATATAAATTTTACCGTTATTTAAAAAAAATATACAAATGAATTTCTGAATTTATTAGTTACGACAAAAATTAAAGGGACAAAAGCAGTTTCCTTTTTTTTTTATAAACACGCAGTTTTCTGTAATTTGTAGGTTAAGTGTATATTCAAAAACCAGATAAATTTTTTGTCTTGCATTGATTCTATCATTTCGATATCTTAAGAGAAAAAAAGATGTACCTACTTGATCCAAATTGAAATAAATCTTAAATTGGTCTTTTTTTAAAATGTTTACATAACAAATTTGCTGACCTTGTAAAATTCAAAACAAGAAGCATTTTAGCAAAACTGGAATTGCTCGCTTTTGAAATCTAATGAATGAGATTATATCGTGTGATGTGATTGTTTCATATGAAATTTTTAATACAAAATTCAGTAATCCTTTTCTTAATACAAGGCTAATACCGACAAAATAAAGGACGTATTAGCGGCCATTTTGTTTGTCGATCTTCGAAACCCTACGACTTTTAGGCGAAGCCATATACGTTTTGCTAACAAGCAATCCCACCACGTCATTAGATATGCTTAATTTGTAATGTCTGCCCGAACTGAGTAGTTTTACATAGACTAGTCTAAACTTATTTCAAAATTTCAGCAATTATGTCACAGTCGTTTTGATACAATTTGTCTAGGATACCTTATCCTTTATACATATTATCGCATAAATGTATATGTTAAAGAAATACCGCTTTTGAAACTCTATATTATCATCTGTATCAGGCTTTTAAGCCTCTATTGCTGCAGTACAGACCGTCCTCAACATTGAATTAAGTAATTTAAACCATAAGCTCACCACGTTGCTCCAGTGCGGGTCAGAAACTGTAGACCAGTAAGTACGCAAGTGACAATGTGCAAATGTGTCTAGAATAGGAATCGATTCTATGATCTTCAACTTATCTGGTAAGAAGCCATTCTATCTATAATTTTAGCTAATTAATGAGATATACTAATACGAACCAAGGCATTATTGTCTTTATTACATTTTGCACGTTACTTAAATTAATCTGGTATGTAGATGGGAGTGTTACGATAGTGTAGACAAACTCTAGCAGTTTAAATTCGTAAAGTGCTGGTGAAAACGTAGCAAAAACGTGTGAACATTTTGCGATCCAACATCTCAATTCAGAAACTCGAAACAAATAAGCCGCTCTACGAGAAATACGAAAATGCTCTAAACGCGAGTGTCAATTTGACGCAAGTGTCCGCTAAGTGTCGCCGGCGCGAGATGAAAATTAAAAATTGAAAAACGTCCGCCATGATGGCGTCGCCGTTAATGGCTGTACATAATAATTAAAGCGTGCCGGCTTAACAGGCTGGCTTATGTGTGCGCGAAGTGGGGGTGTGGCCGGAGCTCCGCGAATGGGCTCTTCGGGCGACATCTGAGACGGCGACCCTTTGTAGAGCCGCCTGCGCCCGCTCGGCCTGCTTTATATGGCCGCTTGGCTCTTTGATTTGTCGGAAAGTCGGCTACGATGCCACTCCAAACGGAACCCTTTCGAGTATCTGAACGGCTTTCGTCGAGTGTAAATCGGTTTCGATGCGATTTCCGGAACGGTCTTATTTTAAAAGCTTCCATATTTTAATTCGTCTGAAACTGAATGTGTCTTTCGACCGTTGATTTAAAGTGTAAAAATACGCCCACACAAGTATTTGCCTCGAGTGTTCGCCATATTGCAAAAGCTAGTGCGTCTTTCAGAACTTACAATAATGACATCATGATTACATACCATTTCTATTAATAATTCATGTTGGTCCTTTCGTCTAAGTTCAGTGTTCGAGACCGTTTATGAATAGACTTTGTAGCGCTCTGTATAGGTATGTCTAGTAATTAAAATGTCAAGTTTTCATATAAAAATTTAAAGTAGGTACTAATCTCACAACGAGATAGTGATATTTTTTAATTCGGTACACTCAGACGCAATTGAGATTAAGGTGTATCACATAATTAAATGCGACTAGGACACAAATTAGTGCCACCCCAACGGAACCACTCGACGTACCCCTTTGCAGAGACGAGGCGGCCATCTTGTTAAGTCTTGTTTCGCGCGTGACGTGTGATAGGCGGCCATGTTTGAAAAATGCTCGAGTGCGGCTTCCTTCCGCAGAGCCGCGAACTATCGCCCCACCCCGCGATATCAAAACTCATTGTTTTAACAGGAGGTACATGCCCGGTTTGTTGTTGAAAGTAACGAGGGTGAAACTGATGAAAGCCAGGGTTTGGCAGTAACCACGCTATATCCATTGTATTTGACGTCAAACCTTTGACAAGAAACAACTTATGAAAATCTCAAAGAGTTCTGTACGTTATTCTAAATATGAAAATAAATATGAATAAATATGAAAATATGAACGATGGACATAAATAATTTAAAAAAAAAATTAGATTTTTTATTTAGGAAAAACTGTCTAATTACTTATAAAATTACAGTTATTTCTCAAATCAATATAAATGTAAATACACTAGCAATTGAACGTAACCAATTACTATATTGAATTACTCAATAACCGATACAATATCATTTGAAATTGACCTATCTATTTCCTCATTACGAATTCCTAGTTTACGTTTGATAGCCGCATGAAATATTCAGAGCTGCGGTATACGGTTCGTGACGTCACATAATTTCCCCGCGCTATTCGTACTCAACCCCGGTTTCCCCACGTGAGAGTCATCATCTCCACTCAGTACCTCCCCTATCCTCCCAGTAGTTATTGTTTTAATTGTTGCCTCTAAGAGGTGGGAGGTCCCTTTGCGTTGTCTCTTGTAACTAACATCTAACTCACATAAGTTTATAGGTGATGATAAATAAACTAGAGATAGTGTTATACTAGGGGTAAGGAGCGGATGCTTCTAGAACCACTCCATGATACGAGCAGCTACCTACGTTTTATGTATAATAAGAATTATGGCAGATGTTATTACTATGTAAAAATTTATCACTTTTACTGTAGGTACTTCTTGTAGCCTTCCCTGAAATTCACTTTTAAATATAGTTTCTCGTTTACATTTATACAGCGAAATTATGTATTATTATATAGGTAGATATAATTTGAAAAAATACAAAAAAGGAAAAATACGATACAAGCCGCGAAAAAAAATAGTGCCGTTCAAGGATCGAAGTCAGTGTCAAGTGTCAGTAAAAGTAGCACAAAGTTGGTTTAAGTGTTTCCAATTAAGAAATTTAAATGTTGAAGATGCTTTTTCTCTGTGGTCGCTCTGTTACGTATATATTTGATGTCATTTATGAAAAAGTAGAACGTGATCGGCATATTAATAGTTAGGACATTGCTGAAGAACTGGACATTGACTATAAAACTGTTTTGACTTATTTGAAGAAGTCTGGGTATATAGTAGAACTTAATGTTTAGATTCCACGCAAGCTCGTTGAAAAAAACCTAATAAACCATGTATTCATTTGTGATTCTTTATTAAAACGTAATGAAAACGTACTATTTTTCAAAAGATTAATCACTGACAATGAGACATGGATCACTTACGATAAGAACGTACTGTTATACCCTAACAATGATAGCAATATCGCTGACTCAATACACCCCTCTGACGCAAGCCCATATTACTCATCATATACATAAACAACTCAACCACTCCTTCCCAAGTCAGTCTATTCCCGTCTCTCTGCCGAAAATCATCATTTTAACTCGTAATTAAATGTGTATTTAATAAAAAGTGTATTTTCAAAATAAAGTTTATTCTTAGTGTTTGTGAATTTTCTTTTTTTAAAAAGGGAAAAGTCAATTCCCGTATAACATTTTGGTGGCAGCGGTGGGATTTCCAAAATCCTTGGAAAACGTCTCCTCAAAGAAATAAAGAAACAATAATATACACAAAATTAATAAAGTGCTCTGAAATAATAACTAATAAATAAAACATCTCATTATTATCAGTGTAAAACAAAATCAAATAATATATCTACACAGTGAAACAAGTTTAAAGTGCAGAAATGAAATCCAAAAACCAATAAAAAATCTCTATCACAAACACCCCAATATTTCGTCCATTACAACCTTGTCCACCTGTGCGGCGATACAGCACAGTAAATAAGCGGACATCACAACACCTCCAGCATCGGACCAAGACCAGCATCGACAGCTACCGTGATCATCGAACATGAAGACGAATCAATTCCTACTAACTCTGTGAGTGAAAATAACCAATACATAAATTTTTATTGAACTGTACTATATTCATCTTAAACTTAATTTAGGTTTGTGTTTTTTTTTTTTTTAAGTCGAAAAACACTGCTCAATATTTCATGTAAACATTGTTCAAATCACAAAGCCCACCGAGTTCAAATTACTAAGTATAAACAATCGCTCACACCGACGGGTAACGTGAACCAACTTTAAGTAAACAATTTTATTCATCGAACTCGAAACACAATGAATAAGGACGTAAAAAAGACCAGTGATTCTCAACATGATACCGAATCAGTACCTTTAAATGTAATATTAAAATTCATAAAACCGTATGACGGTTCCCGGGAAAAATTGAACGCCTTCATCAACAATTGTACTAATGCAATAAATTTAGCCTCATCCTCACAACAAGACATCGTTTTAAAATATGTACTTAGCCAACTCCAAGATAAAGCAGAAATCGCATGTTCCATAAAAGAATTCGACAATTGGAATACACTCAAAGAATTCCTAAAAACCCAATTTGGTGAACGTAAACATTACGCTCATCTACTTTCAGAATTGCAAGAATGCCGGCAAAGTTATAACGAAACAATAAACCAATTCGCCCTTCACATTGAAACTTGCTTATCTAAGCTCTTAACTGAGATTACAATGTCCAATACAAAAAAGACAGAATTGCCCGGTCGCATTGCAGCCATGGAAGATCTAGCCCTTCATACTTTTACAATCGGCATTAATGCACGCATTTCCAATGTAATTCGTTGTAAAAATCCTAAAAACCTCAACGAAGCCATTAATCTTGCTATAGCCGAAGAAAAAATTCAAAAACAACTATATAAGAACTCAAAACCTACCGAATGGAAAAACCACAAAGCATATAACTCCCCGAAGCAAGATAATCGTAAATATCGTGTAAACACGGTGAATCCCCAGTTCCAAACAAATGATCTTAATTGTAGATACTGTAAAAAACCAGGACACACCATTGAACAATGTCGAAAACGCGAATACAATAACAACAGATACAGGGACACAAACCAACCGTCAACTTCCGACTATAGACCGCGACCTCAACTCGTTAACCATATAAGTGACGAAGGCCGCGATGAAATAGATAACTCTTTAAACGAGTAAACGTCTCACGAGGGTACTGCGAGAGGCGTAATGTCCCTTCTAAAAGTACCAGTCAACAACAGTTACTAAAATATCAAAATCTTAAATCATGTCCATCCCACACGGGTAACCAGCCCCAAATAAAGGACTATTCTCAAAATCTTAAATCATGTCCATCCCACACGGGTAACCAGCCCCAAATAAAGGACTATTCTCAAAATCTTAAATCATGTCCATCCCACACGGGTAACCAGCCCCAAATAAAGGACTATTCTCAAAATCTTAAATCAAGTCCATCCCACACGGGTAACCAGCCCCAAATAAAGGACTATTCTCAAAATTCTAAATCGTGCCTATCCCACATGGCCAACCAGCCCCAAATAAATGACTACTCTCAAAGTTCTAAATCACATCCAGTCCACGCGGGTAACCAACACCAAATAAGTGACTATACTTATCAAATTTCAATCAAAAATCGATATCTACCTTTCGTAAAAATCAATACATCACTCAGCTCCAAACCACTCCAATTACTAATAGATACGGGATCGTCAATAAGCCTTATTAAAAAATCATCCATCGACGATCTACCAACTCTCACCAAGGAAATTATACACTTGAAAGGCATCGACATAAAAGAAGACTTAATTCAAAGCTTAGGCCATTTTTTATTAAATATAAAAATTGAAGAAAATTACACAATTCAATACAAATTTCACGTCATCGATAACATTAATTTACCTTACGATGGAATAATAGGTAACGATTTATTTCAACATTTCAATTGTAAAATAAATTATCAGTCTAATTCAATCGAAATTAACAAAATACACATTCCGCTATCCTTTACGAAACCTGTTTACACCATTCCACCAAGATCCGAAATCATTATAGAATGTCCTATCATACCCTCACCTTTCAAAGAAGGCATGGTATTAGACCAACACATATCCGAATCAATTCTTGTAGCAAATTGTTTAGTAAAAGTCAAAGATAATAATCGCGTTAATCTCACAGTAGTTAATACATCCGAAAGTCCATCCATCATAGACCCAGAATTTCAGCTGGCTTTATATCCTATTACTCAATCAGAATTTATAAAAAATCCTACCCAAAAGATCAAATCATCCATAGAAAGAACTAAAAATGTTTTAGGACTTCTACGCACCACTCACCTAAATGCCGAAGAAGCAGAAGCTCTCTACGATATCTGTGCACAATATTCTGATATTTTCCATCTTCCAGACGATCAATTAACCTTTACTAAAGCCATACAACACAAAATCAAGACAACTACCTCCCAACCTATACACACTAAATCATATAGGTTTCCCGAGATACACAAAGAAGAAGTTAAGAATCAAATTAATAAAATGATCGATCAAAAAATTATAAAGCCATCAATGTCACCATGGTCTTCGCCAATATGGATAGTCCCAAAAAAATCAGATGCCTCTGGTAAAAAGAAATGGCGAGTAGTCATCGATTATCGTAAACTAAACGACATAACAATTGGCGACACATACCCCATACCACAAATAACTGAAATACTAGACCAATTAGGTAATAGTAAGTATTTCTCCACACTCGATCTGGCGTCCGGTTTTCATCAAATCGAAATCGATCCCGTCGATGCACCCAAAACTGCATTTAGTATTCCCGAAGGTCATTTTGAGTTTAATAGAATGCCCTTTGGCTTGAAGAACGCGCCTTCTACATTCCAACGACTTATGAACACAGCTCTATCGGGACTTCAAGGTATTCAATGTTTCGTTTACTTAGACGACATAGTCATATACTCACATGACCTAAGTTCCCACATTCAAAAGCTATCTAACGTATTCGAGAGGTTAAGAGTATTCAACCTAAAATTGCAGCCAGACAAATGCGAATTTCTCAGAAAGGAAGTAGCATATCTAGGTCATATAATAACAGACAAAGGTGTGAAACCTAACCCTGACAAAATCAAAGCCGTCGAAGAATTCCCGACTCCTAAATGCCCCAAGGACGTTAAATCTTTCTTAGGACTAGTTTCTTATTACCGTCGATTTATTCCTGAATTCTCCAAATCATCCAAACCACTAACGAATCTCCTCAAAAAAGAAACCCCTTTCCAATGGAATAATGAACAACAACTCGCTTTCGAACTACTCAAAAAGAAACTTACAACAGCACCGATACTTATATATCCAGATTTCTCAAAACCGTTTACCCTCACCTGTGATGCCTCAAATTACGCTATTAGTGCAATCCTGTCCCAAGGCATTATTGGAAAAGACCAACCAGTAGCATATTCTTCACGTACATTAAATAAAAGCGAAACCAATTATTCTACTACCGAGAAAGAGTTATTAGCTATCATCTTTGGATGCAAAACGTTTCGCCCTTATCTTTACGGTCGTAAATTTACAATAGTAACCGACCACCGTCCTTTAAAATGGTTATTTAATCATACAGACCCTAGTAGCAAGCTACAACGTTGGCGACTCAAACTAGAAGAGTATGAATACGAAATCGAGTATCGCAAAGGAAGACTTAACTCCGCCGCCGACGCATTATCTAGGAATCCTGTAAACCTTATATTCCCTAATATCCAAGATGAACTTCACGACATAGACCCCCTACAAGAACTACCGTCCCCATCCTCTGATCCAATCATAGACATCGATTCTCTCGATGATATTTTAGACACCCTACCTCAACCTGAAACAAACCAAAATCCCTCACATATCCAAGATAACCAACTATCTCCATTACCAAATCCGTCCGAGAACCTCGATCTTACTAATGACAACTATCCTTCAATGTTAAAAAGGATGAACTGCAAAAATTTTACTTTTAACACACTAATCAACGAGCACAACGAAAACCTTCTTAAAAGCAAATGCAGAATAATCGCAGTTCCCACTGCATTAGATTTAGATGAATCAAACCCCTATGTACAAGAAATTTTAAGTAATACTAATAATCCTGAAGAATTTATTCAAGCTGAAAGAGAATTGCACTCTTTTAAACCTCTCATAATCAAAGACAAAACATACTGTTTCTTATTTACCAAAGTTCATCATTTTGATACATGTACCTATGAAGATATATTTAAAACACTAAAACGCTTTCGAAATGAATTACTAGTAGCACACACCAGTCCCATCTCCGAAATAGCTATATCTGATTTTAAAAACCCATTCGAGATACATGCACCAATTAAAATATACAACATATTTTTATACCTATTCCACAACACAAATATCAAAATAAATATATACCATAATGGTATCATATATCCAAGCTTGAGAGAAATACCCACAATACTAAGTGAAAATCATAATATTCCAATCGCTGGACATTTAGGTTCGTCTCGAATGTACAATAGGATCAAAGAACAGTATTATTGGAAAAACATGCGCACAGACATAGAAAACTACGTAAAAAACTGTTCTTCCTGCCAAACTAACAAAGCGCTCAGGAGAGTTAACCGAGCTCCGATGCAAATAACAAGCTCTTCTACTGCTCCCTTCCAACGCATATCTCTTGATATCGTAGGACCCCTTCCTGAATCCGGTACTGCAAAGCTCAGGTTCATTCTCACACTACAAGATGATCTAACCAAATTCTCCATTGCATACCCCATTCGCCATACAACAGCAGAAGAGACTAGCGAATGCTTACTCCACTTTATATCCTTATTCGGTATTCCTAAATTGATCCTCACCGATCAAGGTACCAATTTCACAGCAGACCTATTTCAGAAAACTTGCCAATTTTTAAAAATAAAACAACTGTGGTCTTCACCATATCACCCACAAACGCAAGGCGCACTTGAACGAAGCCACTCTACGTTAAAAGAATATTTAAAATCATACGTTAATGAAAACCAAGACAATTGGCCTAAATACGTATATACAGCAATGTTAGCTTACAATACTACAACACACTCTACTACTAATTACACACCCTATGAATTATTGTTTGGCCATAAACCCTTTATACCCAGCTCTATCTACGACACTAATCTTGACACAACCTACCCAAATTACATTAAAATGTTGCAAAATCGTTTAAGGGCTTCTCGAGAAAGAGCTCTTCAAAACATACAGACATCCAAGACTAATTCTAAAACATATTACGATTCTCGTACACGGCCCATTAAATATAAAATAGGTGACTATGTTTATTTAAAAAATCACCTTAGACTAAGAAAAGCTCTTTCACCGTTATGGAAAGGACCATATAAAATAATAAAAATCCATGGTAATAACACTTTATCACTTCTTATAAACCGTCGTCACGTGAAACACCATTACGATGAAGTAAAATTAGCTAGGAGAAACTAAAAACCTCACGTTAATTTTCATTCCAGAACGGCTGTAACATGTCTTATCCAGGTTTCTCACTCGCAAGAATTCATCACTCCTATAAACAAGAGCTCAGGGATCTACTTTGATCCGATCGGTTCTATGAAAATAATTAACAGTTATCTAAGTGTAATTATACCGACGGACATCTCTTTTATCGAAACTCATATAATTAACCTTAATAATGTAATAAGTAACTTTACACCTTTGTGTAAATCAAGTAGTTTATACAATGATAAAGAATGTCACAACATGATAGAATCTCTAATAACCAGATATCACGATATTGTCAAAGACTACGAATCGATCTCTCATCTGACTTCAAAAAATGTCAAAAGGTCGGCATGGTTTGGTGGTGTAGGCACTGTATTTAAACATTTGTTTGGAACCATGGATGAAGACGACGCAGTTAAATATAACGAAGCTATCTACGCTGTAGAAAATGATCAAAAACAAATAGCAACATTAATGAAAGAAAATATATTAGTTACAACGTCAACAATTTCATCTTTCAAAGATTCATTAAAAAAATTGATTACCAATGAACAAAATTTGAACAATGTCATTGATAATTTATCGTTAAGACTTAAGAACCTCTCTGTCGAAACAGACAACTTAAATGTAAGATCTAGATTAAATGAGTTATTAAGAACATTAGAAAATAGCCTATTAACCTTATCTTTTAAGTTAGAAGATGTCATCAATGCTATGATGTTCAGTAAATCTAATGTGCTATATCCTTCTATTATCACACCAACAGAACTTTTCAGAGATTTAGTTGATAACTATAGATTCCTACCTAGCTCTAAAGAATTGCCTGTACCATTAACATTAGATAATATTCATATGTTACTTCATTTATCCGAAATCATTAATTACTACATGAATGACAAAATTATATTCATATTAAAAATTCCTTTAGTAAACTCAATGGAATATAATCTGTATCATAATATTCCACTTCCTGCCTCACATGATTCATTGTCGTATGTTACTGTTATACCAGACAACAAATACATCGGTATTACAAAAGACAAAAATAAGTATTGTAATATTAACTCCTTAACAAATTGTAAAATAGTAAATAAACAATATTATATTTGTGATGTACCAAATGTGTCTTCTGCTTCAATCAATCCTACTTGTGAAAGTGAAATAATATCAAAGGTTCTATCTTCATTACCTTCGCAATGCGAAATCAAATACTTTCATGGCCATATTGAAATTTGGCAACAATTACAAAATAATAAATGGCTGTACGTCACATCGAAAAAATCTAAATTAACAGTAGAATGCCTACCAACAAACATTCATGAAATAGAATTACTAGGTACAGGTATACTCAGCCTTCCAAACAACTGCACAGCCTATCACAATGATCTAAGCTTTATACCTATGTCAGATATTAATATAAATATTTCCCCTGTGAATCAAGACTTTAACCTAATAACAGACACATGTTGTAATATACATAAACTTGATAAAATAGCATTAGAATTACCATATGTAAACTTACAAAATGTTGATCTCGACTCACTTGCCGATGATAAAATTCTAGACAAAACTGTCAATAGTCTAGACAAAATTGTAAACAAACCCCACATCTTACAATACGGAAATTATTATTCTTCTTTAACAATTATTTTGTGTACTTTATCTATATTACTCATACTTTATTTTATGTTTAAAAATTGTAAACACATTAAATTGTTAAGGCAGCAACCCCACAAAATTCCTGATCCTAACACTATTGAATTAGAAATCATCCCAACTGATTCCACTCCACAACCTAGAATACGCGCTGACCTATAATTTAATTTTCACCTAAACTTCACGTTTTTCAACGTATAAGTTTCGTCCTGATCAGGGGGCTGTTATACCCTAACAATGATAGCAATATCGCTGACTCAATACACCCCTCTGACGCAAGCCCATATTACTCATCATATACAAAAACAACTCAACCACTCCTTCCCAAGTCAGTCTATTCCCGTCTCTCTGCCGAAAATCATCATTTTAACTCGTAATTAAATGTGTATTTAATAAAAAGTGTATTTTCAAAATAAAGTTTATTCTTAGTGTTTGTGAATTTTCTTTTTTTAAAAAGGGAAAAGTCAATTCCCGTATAACAGTACGCAAAAAATCATGGTCAACGTACGGCCAAACTCTACACAGTGTGGTAAAACCCGGAGTAATGAGCAATAAAGTGATGTATCCATCAAAGAAATACCGAGCTTAGCCCGCTCCATAGCACGCTGAGCGACTTTAAATTTGTGGATCAGTCCTGCCGTGAGAGTCCATGTTTGTCCAAAAACGAACATCATCTTTTTATTTTAAAATTAGGTAGATTGAATCATTAGAAATGCATGACTGAAACTTTCATGTGTCAGAAATGAGTTGTTTTTGTGATATGATTTTATGAAAATTGTATTATTTTTATCCGATTATTAACTTTTCTTATAAAGTGTAACCTTTTGTGACATTTTGTTAGATCAATTGCTTTTATACTGTAATAATATGTAGCATTGTCTCCTCGACCAACAGATTAGTAAACAAACTTTCAATACAGTACAAGGATACCTAGTCGAGTTGTGTAAAACTATAATGACGTGGAAAAAACTATACCTAGTGTTATAACATGATTTCGATAATTAATAATGTTTGTGTATGTATAAAGAATACAAATCACAGTAAACAAAGACTGATAACCATAGTTCCTACCATTTTCGTTCTTGTTTCAGGTTCAACCGCAGGGATACTATTATAATCCATCGATAGCTTTGTAACGTGTCACTTCAATATACCTCCATTAGCAGTGTTTTATAGGTTGTTATAACACAGAAAAAATGATAACATTTGCAATATTTTGTTACAAAACATTGTACAATAAAGTTATGTAACGTTATAAGACCTTCAACATGTAAGCATCATATGTCGTGATAGCCCAGAGCGCAACGAACCTGTCTCAAATTTATAAGACCCGTAGGGCCATGGTTCGAATCCGGGCGTGTACCAATGAGTTTTTCTGACTTAAGTACACAATATCACTGACACCGTGCTTCGGAGGGCACGTTAAGCAGTCGGTCCCGGACGCTGTCAATAGATGGCGGTCGTTACAGTTCCCAACCCGCAGTGGAGCAGCGTGGTGGACTTAAGCTCCAAGCCCCCCCTCCTCACCCTGGGGGAGGCCTAAGCCCCTGCAGTGGGGTAAAAATGGGCTGATGATGATGATGATGATGATGATGTAAGCATCTTAATACAAGACACTTTTTTAGAATGAAACGAAGCGACAGACACGCTCAAATAAAGATACGTCCTTTCTAATAAAATGGTGACAAACCGTCCGTGTCAATAGGATGTCGGTGTCCAAACGAACGTGCAAATAAAACTCAGTTCACAAAAATAACTTCAACAAGTAAACACAACACCTTTACGCTCGTTCACATTTTCGTTCAGCCGTTCGTTCTCTGTTGACAAGCTTCCGTTCAAAGAGGGCATTGTAAACACTCTCCGTACATATGATTGCGCCAACTGGCCTTCCTTGCTTTCTGATTAGAAAAAACCGGGAATTTCTTTCTTTGAAAAGTGTTCAGTAGAACGCTATGGATTCAATTTCTGTATTTCAAAATTTTCAATCAAATATATTTTAGATACACAAGTCGATATTGTTCTCAGTTCGAGATCGCAATATATCCAATACCAATCTTTGCTCGCAACATTCTTCACATGGTTTTCGCGGTTATACATATTATGATCTTAACATAAACTGATCTGTATTGTGAAACTTTGTCGCACATTTTTTTCTTATTTGTCATTTAAAAAATTGCAACGTAATCTATTCACAACCTATTCTAAAAAATTAGTATTTTGGTTTGGTTCAAGAATGATAAAAGTTTTTTAAGTCGACGATTCTCACCGTGCTACGGTTGCTGTTTCCGATAAAAATAGAGTTTTAAATTTGAAAGTGTCGTCCCGGCTACTGGCCAATTTGAATGAAAATAAAATCTGCAAGTTTTAATTTTGAATTTCTTGCAATTGTTCCGAATTCTAAATAATTAAATCCCGTCTGAACTCAAACGTGGACGCGTTAAAAGTTTCGAATTGCATGGCACTGCAGCAGATACAGCTCGTAACATCAATTCTATGTTTAGAAGAAATATGAACTAAATGGACGAACGTGCATTTTTAGTTATTACTCGTAGCAGAGGAAATTTTGAGTTGCAAAATGTACCAAGAGGTAGGCCAGATAAGCCAAGAGGTAGCTGGAAGCGACAAGGCATGGTTTAAGCCACCGGTTTAAGCTGATCTGTGTCTATCTTACGTCACATTGGCAAAACTATAAAATAACGGCTCCAACGGGTCAACCGACCTTTACCATTATTGCTTTTGGTGATTCAAGACCTCATACTGCACTATACAAGGAACTCTTTGCTATCCTCCGTACTTAGAAGTTACTGCATGCTAATTCTTCCGTAATTTTGACAGATTTCTCTAAAGAAAAAAAAATAGTCGCTGAGTAGAAGCAGATATCACCTTCGCGGAGTTGTGAGGATCCGACACAAAAATCGACGGACTATGTTTAACTACGGTAACGCGGTATGTAATAATATATTTATCGTTCAAACGTGTGCACCAGCTCACATACTCGTAACCTACATAACATCTTTCTTTATTGGGTAAACCATTTTTTACTGCAAAATCAAAATTATTTTTACTAATTCCTTCTGAGTTCAGCTTAACATTTCCTGCTGGCAGTAACAGACCGTTTTGTATTCCTTGCAAGCATCACTCACGCGCATTCTGCCGTACGGCAAGGGAGTAGGTGTGCAAAGGCGATTTTACAGAAAAAAACCCGAACTTTCACGACCTCAGTTCATAAGTCTCCACATAAATACAACGTTCGGTTTCGGCCCCCGACCGATAGCGTACGCCGGCTAAACCGCGCGCCCCAAGTGCGAACTCGCATAAATTACGAGTTTCGACGTTTCGAGCCAGAGAAAAACAATCGGGAAGTAGCACTTAGCGAGCTGACTAATAGCTGGCGAGCGGTGACGGCTGGCGACCGACCTTTGCTATGAATTATGTTCTTTGCTGTCAGTAACATCTTCAAGCAAACAGCGTTTTAGAATATTACTTCGATACATTGACATATCCACATGTTTTACTTGTGAAGAATAAAAATTAATTTTTGAGTATTTTTTTTTATTGGTATAACTTTATCACAATATGCATTTACAAATAGTATTAGAGTAATTAATTATTACTTAAATTACTTGCTTGTGTGAATGGACCAAAATTTAGTTTTTGAAATACTTATTATAGAATTAAAAATTACCATTATATTCTTATTAATAGTTCAAATTTTTATTTTTTTCTCTATGGTGGTAGGTATTAAAAAAAATACTCTGGCACCTAAAAAATATTTTAATTAATTTTTATTTATTCCCTGATATCATGTCTTTATGTAACGTGAATACAAATATTGTGCTTCGTGGAAATTTTATTTTATTGGAGTAATATTTTAATTGTGTTAAATTCTTTAAAACCTTGAAACTGACCGGCAATCAACGCTCAGCCTGAACTGCTAAGGCTAAGATTTCGAAATTTCTCTAAGAAACTACAAAAAGTATTTTTTGTAAATTTTAGTTGTATGGGTATGAAACGGAGTTTTGAAGTTTGTATGAAAAAACACTAATAACGCGCGTATTATTGGAATTCAGCAAAAATAATTTACTTAATTGATAACGAAATTCACCATTGTTTTAAATTTCAAAAATTCTAAAATTCCATATTTTTAAACCCAGTCATTTAGGCTATACGTTGATTTGCAAACGCTTTCTTACCGTTAGAGATACAAGTAAGATCAACGTACAACCTAAACCACTGGGTTTAAAAGTATGGAATCTTACACAAGGATTGTTTACGTGACGTAAACCTATAACAAAAGACTTTTCAAAATTAAATTTCAATGGATTGAAAAAGGGTGTTTAATTTTACCAACAAGTGGGTGGTTAACGCGTACAGGCCAGATGGATGGATCCACAAATTGAATATAACATAAGCATCGAATAACAAATCATTCTTCAAAATTCAACTACTAAGGGCCGGTATTTCAGTTCTCACTTATCCTAGGAATAACGTTAAGTGAAGCTTAATTGTATTGCATATTGAAAGTTAAGCGTCACCTAACATTTAAGTGAGAAATGAAATACCGGCCTTAAGATGTTGAAAACACGTTTTAATGGAGCGAAAAGAAGTGTTATAAGTGAATATTAGGTACCTAACACACAGCACAAGCCGTAATTTTTATATAATCTTGAAATTTTGGATAGCGATTTCGTATATAATACAGGCTTCCTCTAATACAGTTTTTAAACGACTTCGAAAAAGAAGGAGGTTTCTCAATTCGACCGTATATATGTTTTCTTTTTTATGTGTGTTCAGGGATAACTTCGTTGTTTATGAACCAAATTGAATGATTTTTTTTTTGTGTAAGGGAGATATCTCAGGAGTGGTACCATGATAAATAAAGCAAGATCTGATGATAGCGTCCCAGAGAAATCAAGGGCAACCTTCGAAAATAGCATTTTAAAGTATCTTATATCAAGTATTTTTATAAAGTACTACTACTCGTACTGTTTAATGAAGGTCGGGAATCGATATGATGATGGAGCTGAAAGACAGTCGAGGGACCTCCTCAACGATTTACAGCAATTACCTGGTGTTTGGACTTGATTCATTTCTATTGATGAGATCTTTGCACTCACATGGATTATAAGTGCCATTACAAGTCTGATGATGGAGACCATACACAATCTAGGGAACTCCTCAACGATTTACAGCAATTACCTGGTGTTTGGACTTAATTCATTTCTATTGATGAGAACACTCATATGGGTTATAAGTGCCATTACAGATCTGATGATGAAGATCATAAACAGTCGAAGGAATTCCTCAACGGTTTACAGCAGTTACCTTTTGTTGGGCTTACTTTATACGGTTCAATATGCCAAAATGTTCCGTTCGCACAAAAATAATAATTAAGAATAAAGTTTTACATAGGAATACCAATACCTGTTAGACATGCTGATGCGTCAATTTGACACTGAATTTAAGTTGCGTAATCGCGGGGCTGTCTCATTTTAGTAGCGCGTTTAGAAGCTCCATTTATACTAAACACATATAAGTTACAGCATTCAACTAAAATTGTAAATAAAATAAAATAATTTTTAAAAACAAAATAAAAACCGACTTCAAAAACATACCTAAAACTAAAAAGTTAAAAATAAAATTTTCACTTTAAAGAAAGGAGCATTAATAGGCGGCATATAGATAATGAAGTCGGTGCCTACTCACTCAGACACTTTAAATTGTGTTCTATATTCGTTACAGTTATAAATATATCATTGTTCTAATTTTTATTACCTGGTAAGTACCCATTTAAAGTGTCTGAGTTGGCACCGACTTCATTAACTATATGCCGCCTGTTAATGCTCCTTTCTTTAAAGTGAAAATTTTATTTTTCACTTTTTAGTTTATGTTTTTGAAGTCGGTTTTTATTTTTTCCAAATTCAATCGCATAACAGTAAAATATAAATTTAAGTCTTTGTAGATACTCAAACAAATACCTCTACTGAAGTAATATGAATCAAGTCTTTTATCGATAAAATGTATTTATAACGTGGTGAAAAGAAGGTGTTATGAGATTTGTAAATTAACACTTAATTCAACGCGATAAGTTAAGCGAGTATAGGCTTTTCATACAAATAAAGAGTGTTCGGCTCGTGCCTAATCCTAGTTGTATTTCTGTATCAATATTGTGACGCCTATCTATAATAGCACGTCGACAGGTCATCGAACTTACTCGAAAAATTCCCACGGTCATTCAATAAAGCAGAAAAATTCAGATAGAGAATTAAATTTCAAGAATTGAAAAAAATAAATTCATTTTGAAGACGAAAAAACAAAGAGAGGCGCCGGCGCTTGTCTGGCGCCACGCACGTGCAAAAATTCTCCTACGGTTGAGTAAAAAATAGAAATGTAATTATTAAATTAAATGTTCGAGATTAGAATATTCACGACGTCTGACTCGTGGAGGGGAGATGGCTTTATAAGGAGATGATCAGTACTCGAACGAGACGGTTTTTGAGAAAAAGTCAAGCGCGATAAGTTAAGAAGTGCGGAGTGATATAACGGTGTAATTTGTATTCGATATTCTTTGTTTTTAAGTTATTTTGTGATTTGGTCTTGTAATAAAATAAAGTGAAATAAAATTAGTGTTTTAATGCATCCCGAAAAATCCGAACTAGCAGCCCGTAACAACATTTACAAAAAATATATATATGGTAGGAGAAATACTGTCACAGGGCGGTATGTTTCTGCTTTTTTTTTTGATATCTTGTTTAGTTGTTTTATTCTTAATGACCCTGCAAATTTTGGTTCCGATTCATACACATTTCAAGGGTGGAAACAGTCACGGCCCGCTAGCTGTTTCGACGGATATTTTGTAGGTATTTTTGGAAATTAGCTCTTATCATCTCTGTCACTTAGGAATAGGTCGGAGAAAAAGGATCGAAACGGAGACAGCGATGTCAATTCGAAGCCGCGGAGAGAAAAACTATCCCCTTTAGAAACTTAACACTTTATGCCTTAGACCCTTATACAATTTAGGGGTGAAAAGGGGATTGAAAGTTACATATTAATAAACCTAAACCGATCTTACCTATACACCGTCATCGCTACCAACACAGGATGTGTTCATAATCATGTCATTAAAATTATACTACTATCCCCCCTAATACCAAGCGACGATGACGTCACGAGCGGAAGCTAGTAAATTACATTCTGTTCGTCCAAAAAGTATCCTTTTTAACGATATACCGTATGTTATATTTTTTGTACATAAATTAATTTATGAAATGGAACCTAAAAATAATTTATTAGTTGTCTTTTTTGTCGAAAAAAAAATTTATTATATTTGTTCACGTGCAAGAATAATAATTAAAGTTAGTCGGTTATTCGTTAACCGAAGACTCAACTCGTATTTCTCACTGGCGGTTCATTTGCTTCACTTTCCAAGCCGCAAATAAATCAGGCTGTCTCTAGCTACCGCTAAGCACGAAGTGGTGCCACGAATTTTTGTTATATGCGATTTTAATACAGAATATATAAAAAAATACTACAGATCATTAGAAATAAATAATTTGTCATGTATCAATTTCATTGTGAAGATAAAGGATATTTATTAAAATTAAGCTATGATTAGATCAAGAAGATAGATAAGTGAAAAAGGAAGTTACCCTGTTTGTCGTTTTTGTGAAATTGTGAAATTTTATAAGCATTTAATTAACTTTTAAGCTTATATAATCACAAGTAACACACGATAATTAAGTTTCTTGGTTTGAGAATTACAGATATTTCAAGAACTTGTAAACAAACATGTTTAGTTCAAAACAATTTTTCTTGGAGTGTTTGTTTAGTGCTATTTCCTTGATTTTTTTTTCATTTTTGTTTCATCATACAGTGGTAAAGTTAGAGGAGGGACACCTGGTCAACAATTTTAAGAGCTCATATCTAGCGAAAAATTCACCTAAATCTAATTCACTTAAATCATTCCATATATTCGTTGTGTTCATGATATCCCACATGATGAAATGCGCCAAAAAAGCTTCATCCCTTAGTTTTTTTTTTTTTTAGAAATTCTTAAAAAAAGCTTATTTATTCTCTACGAAGTTTACAAAATTGATGGCAAACGGAATCGACTCAGCCTAATGATGGTCAGCCGCTGGCGAACATGACCATCGCTGATATTCTGCCGATCCCGGAAATAAATATCTTATACATAAAATTATACCGACTATCACTACACACTCCGATCACATACATGTCCAGACAGAAATTTGGCGCCAGAAATGTAGACAAATAGAAATATCACGTCACTGTTCAGTTAGGCGTGACCAACGCACACAGAGACGGTTAGTAGGTGCCCGATCAGTAAGTACTGCACAGCGAGAGTGTATTGGTCGTGCAGTAGTTCATATGCTCCTTGACATCCAGTAGCATATAAAAGCAAATAAGTATTTTTCTTGTCATTGTATCGCGTGGGTATATCCAGACATGCAAGCAATCGAATATTTTATAAGAACTTAAAAATAATATTAAATACAAACTTAAATACTAATTACATATAAAAAAAAATCGTATAGCTCGTGAAGATTTGCTTACTGAATCGCGCATACATAGAAGGGAGCAAGATACGGGTCCCGTCATGGCTCCGTGAGTCCGAGGCAGGGCCGGGTAGAGGTCAGATTACGACCCACAGAGTTCAACTACAATAACTCAAGTCCGAAATTTTATTGAAACCACACATTTTAATGCAATTTAGCAGCTTGTGAGATCTTTTTTTTGAATATCCAATAAGTGAGCCTTAACAATTCGTCTAAAAACATATAGTGAACTGGCGTTTCTCGCTGGTGGGGGTAAATTATTCCAGCATTTCGATGACGCATATTTAAAGCTACCCCTGAAAGTAGCTAACCTAAAAGACCGAACTATAGAAATATTGTTTCTTTTTATGGCCGTCCTAGCTCGTGTTTCCTGGGCCCAGGCAATTTTTTCAGCAAGGTACGGAGGGCAACCAGTTTTACGGAGGTTAAACATAATGATAGCCAGTTTAAGAGTTCGTCTGTTTAGCATATTTAGGATATTTTTTTCATTCAGAATTGGCGTAATCCGAGCTCTGCGCGCCACGTGCTGACGAAAACGAATGCAAGAGTTTTGTACGCGCTGCACACTCTTTTGCGTTTTTTTAAGTAGACATGGGCCATACACTATATCACCATATTCCAAATGCGAAAGTACCAACGAGTCACATAACTTATTGCGAACGCTGGGGCATAAAAACGGGCGGAGCTTGTAAATAGTCCTAAGAGCGGCATAACATTTTGATACCTTATTTCTAACGTGAGCTTCAAACTTCAATTGACTATCTAATATAAATCCGAGATTTCGTACTTCTAGCGACTCTAATATTGGTCGATCTGCCACCACTATACTGTTGAGGAATTTACGAATCGTCTGGGCTTGAGATTTGGTACCGAGAACTATGTACATACTTTCAATGTATGGAGATATATAGTTCAATGCATGGAGAGCCATGATTTCTTTACAGAATCGTATAGCGGTCCATATACACCTACTTGTGAAATTTGATCAGAATCAGTCGAAAGACGGCAGGATATGAGCCTGTGACATGCGGACGAACCCGCAAACATTAAAAAATATAAAGGTCCGTTTTCGCCATGTGTCTACGGTACACTAAAAAATATTATCGTCATGAATTAAAATTCAAATCTGGGTATAAATAGCTGGGTATAAATAGCAGCTTCCCGCCGCGGCTTCGCGCGTAGACTACAATTTTACAGGGACCCTTTTTTCCGAGATAAAAAGTAGCCTATGTCACTCTTCAGCTTACAAACTATAATTAAACTATAATTATGGTCTCGGTACAACTGTGTAATTCACGCAAGCGGAGCCGCGGGTGGAAAGCTAGTTTAAAAATCAAATATAGAACATGTTACTCGCTGATAATGCAGCTTTTTATGGGTGAAAGAATTTCAAAAACAGGTAAGTAGTTTTTAGTTTATCCGCTACAAACAAACAAACAAAAAATCAAAACTTTCCTTTTTATAATATTAGTATAGATAAATAACGGCTAAACCTTCAAGTATTATCTAGTGTATTATACGTATAATAGCAATAAATAACAAAATCTGCGTCCTATACTAGATAAAAAAGTTCGTAACCTTAAGAAGAATCATACTCGTATTCTTCTTTCTCCATACAGACCCAATAATACCGGTTTAGGTGAAACACCAGCGCCGCCCGTGGCAAACAAACGGGGGTCGCTCGGCTACAACTTTCTTTGTTGCTTTGCGAGCTTAACTATTGTTTGGAGTTTAACTTGCTCCTCCGAATGGACAGAGCGTGTCTACGAGAAATTGTTTTGTGTGAGTTCGTAAAGGAAAACATTTTGCTTGAAGCTTAGGCAAATCGGTGTAGGCGGAACACCTTTAGTATAGTTTATGTTGGTAATGTTAACACAGGATAGGCTAAAATTTAAACATACAAATAGTGATTGTATAAAATTTAAGTCACCATCTGCCACGTGCTCTCGGCCTACTGAGCTTGGATAGCTTTCTTGTCATAAAATGTAGCTAGTTTTTATCGAATTGTTTAAACTATAATATCCTCTAATGGTTAGTAACCTTAGGAGCAGCAAAGCACATCTGTAAAAGGACAACTAAGGTAACACCTGGGACATTTTACACATAGCACATCAAAACTGGCCAGAGCCTGCATCGTGGGTACTAGACAACTAATAAACGCACATTTTTTTTTGTATAAACATACATATATACCTATTTTACACCCAGACACGTTATAAATAGACACGGTCACGCACATATTGTCCCAGCTGGGAATCGGACCCGCGACCCGCGACCGTTCTGTAAGTTACAGTCTCTAACCACTCGACCAATCGGTCAGTCAACTCTCAAAGATTTGAATCTATCAATGACGACTGCTTAGCTTAGTGGGTAGCGACCCTGCCTACGAAGCTGGAGGTCTCGGGTTCGAATCCCAGATCGGGTCAGTATTCATATGATACATGTTGATACTGGTACCGGGTCTTGTTGTTATATGTATGTTGTGTCTTCGCTTGGTACCCAAAACACAAGCTAATGCTTAGTTTGGGGCCAAGACGTTGTTGTGATGTGTACGTCATTATCATTATTATTATTATATAAAATTGCAAACCGTTTATGTCGTTCAACGACTTCTATGTGTATCAATTCGAAATATATTAGGACGTAACTACATTTCTTGATGTAATACTAAATTCACTAAATAATAACATATGCATCACAACGTCTAGGCCCCAAACTAAGAAGCATTAGCTTGTGTTTCGGGTACCAAGCAAAAACGCCACATACATATAACAACCAAGAACCGGTACCAGTATCAATATTCATCATATGAATACTGACCCGACCTGGGATTCGAACCCGGCACCTCCAGCTTCGTAGGCAGGATTGCTACCCACTAGGCTAAGCGGTCGTCGGTGATGTGAAGACGGTGGCAGACGTGAAGTGCTTACTTTATATTGAGGCAACGTAATTATAGAGCTATGCCAAAAACACTATATAGTTACAAGTTAACACAAACCCTAGTCAACAATATTCACGTTTTAATATTCGTCAAATTCGTTGTAATGGATGTTGGCCGAGCACTCCGAACTCTACAATCAATATGAAGACATTGGCTACTGAAAATGGCTTGGCATTAAAAGTTAAAAAAAAAAAAAAATCATAAAAAAGAGAGACCGTGTATTATTTAGTGTGAAAAGTATATTATCTCAATCAACAAAGCCTAATGACTGAGAATAATATTTTTCGAATAATACAAAAACAAATTATGCCAAATACCTAGTTGCCATTGCCACACTTATCTCGGGTTATTTTATTGAGAAGTTAAGTACCTAATGTCCATAGGTTATTTGTTAGAACTGAAGGTTTAAATGACCCTTTGTTAACAAACAAAACGTATGTAATCTGAACAAAAACAATTTCCAGGGGTATGTAATAAGGATGCACTCGATATTTACAGCGATCCCGGTTTTCCTATTGTCTGAACAAAAACAGAGCGCACGGCCGAGTGGGGCGGCGAAACTTTGAGCCGCAAATAAATTTCGGCAAACACCAGTTGTTCACGCCCCTTTCGCGCGGTCTCAGGACAAAGAAGGACCTGCTTGTCTAGTTCGAATAAACACGCTTATTTCGCCTTGTTCATATTATTTAGTGTAGATATATACTTTATTGTTCTCGATCGAAGCCTTAATTGAAAACGTACCTTCGATATCCCTTTCAAAAGTTTAACAATTAAGTATGAGATGACATTAAATTATGTGAAAAATTACAACCGAGGAGATAGGTGAAAACGTTTAGGTAGAGTTTAAATATTTCATGCCTGCTTTGATATCAGTATTATTCTTATCAGTGTTTTATTTATAAAATAATTCGTAAGGCAATAGGAAGACACTGAATAGGAAAAACTACTACTAAAGTAGAGAATAGCAAGAGAAATACCAGACGTTTGTATTTCAGCAGTCACACCTACACTCGTTTCTACCAGAATTAGTGAGCAATTAAAAGTTTACTTCTTACACAATAACCGTTTCTCCCAGATGGCCGCGCCGACACATCTGCGTTCCGCGGTCCAAACTTCATACGAAATATATTTTATTGCTAGTCGGGCTACTAATTTTGTGACATTAATCTTTTTACGTCCACCGCTTCTGGTGTGTTTAATTTTATGAAGAACGTTCCGATTTTATGCCGCATAAATTTATCCGACTGTGAAATAAATTTTATGTTCCGGATTCATACGGAGCGATGAATGAACAACGATTTCGGAATCGATTTCGGACCTACGATAAAAACTCTTTCGAGTCAGCGGCACTCGGGTAGTTAAAGGGCGAAAGTTCGTGTAGGCGTTTCGTGACGGCCTTTATGCAAATGAGTCACAATGACGCGGCGAACGAGCTTTAAGTTCAAGTATCAAAAGTTGGAAGCTCGCATAAAAATGTTTTGTTTGTCCTAATTGCTGAAAGTGGCTGCTTAACTCGACTTTTCGACGAGTCATTGTTTTCGACGTGCTGACGGCGTAATACCGAATACTTTAGGTCGAGGCCCGGCAAGGGAATTCGTGACTCAACGTTTGCGTCCCGTGTCGCCCCGTGTTCGGTGTCCGCGGTCAATTCCTGTTGAACAATTTATAGCGGCTTATTTTGTAAAATGAATACAAATAAAAGTAGTTTATAAATTTTATGTCGTTTTATAACAAAATATTATAGAGTATTACAAACTAGAACGAATCAAAATTAATTGCTAATTTTTTTTTCTTCTTTTTTGGCGGTAATTGCTTCTCTACTATCATAAATTTGAATATACATACTTTTAATTAAAAGATCAGCACAATTTTATATTTATTTGTGATTTAAAATTTATTACTAGATTTATAATTTTTAATTTCAAAACTTTTTGTTCACAACATAATTTTTTTCGTGTAGTTACATTACAAGGCTAAAGTGAAAAGTCTAAAAATTAATAACATTTTCCTACTACTAGCTTTCCGCCCGCGGCTTCGCTCGCGTGGACTACATAATTGTACCGGGACAGTGTAAGGTACGCGACGCTCTAGAACATTGTAACACTATCAAGAACATTCTGAAACGTAACTACCTACGAAATCTCTATATACCTATTTTCATAAAAATCCATTTAGCCATTTTAGTATCAAGAATAACTATCCCACAAGTCGGTCCCAAAATCAGTCGTTTTGGAGATTAACTGGAACAGACAGACAGACTAACAGACACTGCGATTTTTTATAGGTGTAAAAAGAAATCGCTTTTCACTCTTGATAACGCCCTCTTTATGTTTGCAAAATTTCAGTAAACTCGGATCAGACGTTTCGACGATTAGCCCTAAAAAACAGACAGACAAACACACAGACAAAAAAACTTCTATCACTCCTAATAACCTTCTTCTTATGTCTGCAAAGATTTCTGCAAAGATGACGACCACTTAGCCTATATAGTGGGTAGCGACCCTGCCTACGAAGCTGGAGGTCCCGGGTTCGAATCCCAGATCGGATCAGTATTAAGATGGATGAATATTGATACTGGTACCGGGTCTTAGTTGTTATATGTGTGTGGTGTCTTCGCAAAAATATTTATATATGTATATATTATAAAACAATATTTAAGTATGTATATGAGTTGTCTAGTAACCCATAACGCAAGCATAATACTTGCTTACTTTGGGACTGGATGAGAAGTCTGTGTGAGAAGTCCCATGTATTATTATTATAGAAATGGTTTAGTCGTTTTGGAGATTAGCCGAAACAAAAATGGAGGCAAACAACCACACGGACAAAAAGTTATCTATATCACCCCTGACAACCTATTTTTAATGTCTGCATAGTTTCGCTAAAATCTTTAAAACGTTAGCTTGAACATAAACATAGACAGACAGACAGACAAACAAAAAGTAGCTAATGTCACTCCTCACACCCTTCCTTTCACGTCTGCGTAATTTCATTAAAATTTGCTTAAATGTTTTAGAGTTTAGCTCGAACAGAAAGAGAGACGGCCAGAAAGACAAACAAAAAGTATTGTATGTCACTTTTCTAATCACATCTGTGAAGTTTCATTTAAGTCAGTTCATCCCTTTCGGAGATCAGTTTGAACAAACACACGAACAGACAGACAAACAAAAAATATTTAATGTCATTTCTGATAATCTTTTTATCATATCTGTGAAGTTTCATTGAAATCAGTTCAGCTGTTTCCGAGATCAGCTCGAACATACAAACAGACGAACAGACAGACAGACAGACAAAAAGTAGCATATATTACCCCCGTATATGCCTTCTGCACGTCTGCAAAGTTTCATTGAAATCGGTTTAGCCGTTTCGGAGACCAGCTGGAACAGACAGACAGGCAAAAAGTAGCCAATGTCACTCCCGATAATGCCTCTTGCACGTCTGTAAAGATTATCATACCTGTGAAGTTTCATTGGAATCGGTTCAGCTGTTTCGGAGATCAGCTTGAACATACAGACTAACAGACAGACAGACAAAAAGTAGCGTATGTCACCCCCGATAATGCCCTCTGGGCGTGTGCAAAGTTTAATTGAAATCGGTTTAGCCGTTTCGGAGATTAGCCGGAACAGACAGAAAGACAGACAAAAAACAATTTATGTCACCCTCGATAATGCCCTCTGCACGTCTGCCAAGTTTCATTGAAATCGGAACAATCGTTTCGGAGATCAACTCGAACAGACTAACAGATGGATAGACAGACAGACAAAAAGTAGCCTACGTCACTCTCGATAATGCCCTCTGCACGTTTGCCAAGTTTTATTGAAATCGATTCAGCCGTTTCGGAGATTAGACAGACAGACAGACAGACATACAGACACTACAATTTTATTAATATAGATAAATTATACGTAGCTTGAATAGAATTCATTACTTTTCCCGGAAAAATGATCGTGAAATCTCGGCTTGAAACAATAGTCAAATCAGATATTAGATTCAGCAATAATGAAACGTCTGTGAGCAGTGAGCACCCATTTGTCAGTTTATAATAAAGGTTGACGGCCTGCAATCGATGACTGGGTCGGCGCGGCGTCGGCGCTGGGTTCGAACAATCACTCAAATAGGCGTCCGAATTGAATATTAATCGCCATTTCTACTGAAGAATAGGAATAATCCGGAGAGAGAATGGAAGACTTACCAAATAAATTTGTAATGCAAAGTTAGGGAATTCCATCACGCCGCCATCGATAAGAAAACAGGCAATACGTCCCAACATGAAAGAAGTGACTTCGAACTTCTCGAGGAAACCGCCGCCCGGACGATTAAACCTTGAGCCAATAAAGCCTAGGTATCCGCAATTTATTAGCCTTGCAAATTCGAAGCGGAGCTCCCCTCTATGAAATATTGCAGCCGCCGCAACAGCTTTCCTCGTACACCCCCATTTTAGCTCTAATTAAAAAGCCATCAAAGAGTTTTCAGTCATTAATCATGGAACTGTTAAAACGCCGACTTACTGGTCCGAGAGAGGAAAAAGAAGGATTACGATATTAACAAAACGTCTGTAAATGTACAAGTTTAGTGGAGTGGCAAGAGGCTTGTAAAAATGTGAAACGAGCAGCGATTCTGGTGTCTCTAATGCTGCGCTGTAAGAGATCAACCCTTTAGCCCCTGTTTTAAATAAAGTAAAAATATCTTGGTATTTCGAACTCTGTACAAACAGTTATTTTACACTTCGACGTTCTTCTTCAATGTTTTACTTTGTTTTCTAAAAATTTCGTAATAATTTTGAGTTGTTATTAAATTAAAGATCATACTATTATAAAATTATTGATAATATGCTCGTTGTTTGAAACCTTGTTTAGCCTATTTTATGACATATAAAACGTGCTCCGGAGGTACCCGAGGGATTTTAACAGAACCTTCCAATCAATGTTGGGAACACATAATTTTAATAATATTTTTCTGTTTGTTGTACATTGTTTGAGATATGAAAGAGAATGTAAATATTAAAAGTTGTACTTTTCATCGTGCGGAGCCAAATAATAAGTAATGTTTCACTTTGTGTGGCTAGCGAGCAACGAACTACGAGTAACGAAACGTTTACACGGTATCTTAAGGTACGACACGTAAGTTGAAAACTCTGCGCCGCTATTTTATAAAACGAAAAAATGGTAAGATAAATTATAAATAAATTAAACAATTAAATACGCTTTTATATAAAAAATATAAAAAATTACATTAAAAAATGCGAGATTGCATAAAAAGTTGTTTACATTTTTTCTTATCTTAATCTCTGAAATCGCTGGGCAAAATCCCTTGGGGCACATCCGAAGCACGTTGCATAGATAAAGTTGCAGTGATGCGGTGTATCTAAATTATTTATTAAGCACTGCGAAACTTTTTTTCAAATTTGACAGCCTGTTATGATAGTTAATATTTTAAAATTGAAACTTGAAATGAAGTTATTTATCTGTACAATTACATTGGGGCTACACAAAAAATATTTCCACTCAACAGGCTCAACGTGTGGGTGAAATATTCCTTTACAATATAGAACATATTAATTGAGATCTCTGTTTATAAAAATGGTCGAAAACGAGCCGGACTCGCGCACCGATTTTCTCAGTTTACGAATTAACCAAAAAAAATTATTGTATTTCATTCAGTTCGGAAAACTTATAGCGAACCCGACTTACACTTGATCGGTTTTCAAAATTTACTGTTTTACTTTAGAGTTAACTCTATCAAACTATAAGTACTATATCTCTACAACACCAAGTTAGTTTAAGTATTACCGTGTTTATGACAGAGCAAAAACAGAAAAATCTATAAAAAACAGGTTTCTTGTATCAAACCCTTATGAACTTTAGCTTTCTGTTTTTTTTTTGTTTTTTTATTTGTTACAATATCCGCCGTAATAATAACAACGTATACATCACAACAACGTCTAGGCCCCAAACTAAGCATTAGCTTGCATTTTGGGTACAAGCGAAGACACCACATACATATAACAACCAAGACCCGGTACCAGTATCAATATTCATCATATATAAATACTGACCCGACCTGGGATTCGAACCCAGGACCTCCAGCTTCGTAGGCAGGGTTTCGGTACCCACTAGGCTATGCGGTCGTCAAATACACAAATTCTGTGAAAATTTCATCCAGCTACCTGTTATGTTTCAAGATACATCCTTCTAAAAGAAGGATAGATAAACAGACGGCGTAGGCTTGGTAAAAGAGACCCATTAGCACTCTTTGGGTACGAGACCTTCAAAATACGTATAAAATAAAACAAAAAAACTGTGAAGGTCTAAGAGAAGATGATGAAATTACGAAAACTCCGAATTTGAACAACAATAAATTTTCGATATAGCGGCATCAATTCGTATTCATTATATTGAGTATAAATTTACATTTTAATTGCTGTCAAACAATATAAAATCACAATAATTATCTTGAATATAAACTCCAATGCGCAGACAGAAACAACTTTACTAAATCACTCGACGTCGCGTCGTCCACTCGAAACCGTAACAAGATTGAGAACGCCGTGAACTGTTAACGTCTAAGTAAACGTAAGCCTAATTGCGACAAGGTACAGACGTTTAATTCGACTAGCTTACACTGCGGGGATAATAAATATGGCCTCCGATGTATAGACGCCGATATTTGCGATAAAATTATATTAATAAAGACTTACAGTGTAACGTACACATGAGATGCGGTGGACGGATTGCTAGACACCTTGCATTTCATATTAAAATCGTAGGTTTGATTCCCGTAATACTCGTATTGAATAACACGTTTTAAATTTATAAAAATTTTAGTTAAATAAATAACATCATCATCATCATCATCATCAGCCCATTCTACCCCACTGCATGGGGCTTAGGCCTCCCCCAGGGTGAGGAGGGGGGCTTGGAGCTTAAGTCCACCACGCTGCTCCACTGCGGGTTGGGAACTGTAACGACCGCCATCTATTGACAGCGTCCGGGACCAACTGCTTAACGTGCCCTCCGAAGCACGGTGTCAGTGATATTGTGTACTTAAGTCAGAAAAACTCATTGGTACACGCCCGGATTCGAACCATGGAACTATGGGGTCTTATAGATTTGAGACAGGTTCGATGCGCTCTGGGCTATCACGACAACGAAATAAATAACGTAAAGTCCGTAAGTACCGTCAGTTCTGTGACGATGCATGTTAACAGCCCCCAACTCACACTGTACCAGCGTAGTGTGTTTATTGTCCAAACTTCTTAACCACTGTTGAGGAATGGCTGTACTCTAGCAGTGAAAGCGTGAAAACTTTATGATAAAGATGATACGTACATAGCGTCCGTAAGCTCTCGATGTGTTAAAGTATAAAATGTTCTTAGATATATTCAATTACAATTTTTTTCAATTAAATATGAATATATATTTAAGTACATGCTCTTAGTCTTTTGTAATTTGAAATAACATTACAGATGTTATGTACTTAATTAAACGTAGTTTTCAAGTATACGGCACTTTTGATACTGTTAACTTCGATTGTCTCAAATTTGCTTAGTGCTAGCGACTTTGTCTAACTGAGTCAAAGTTAGCTATTGAATTCGTAAAAAATATCTTGTGTACGTTACCAGTAAAACAAAATAGTTAATGCTTTTTAGCGTATCCTATACTAACACTGTCTAAGTTAGGAAAGTTACTTGGACTAGGTAAGGTTGCCAGAGTTTGCAAAAGCTTTAAAGTAACATTCCGATTGTTTTTATTTTAAACTATAATTACACGTAAATATTCACGACTTTACTAGCATTATTCTTTTGATTCTGTATTGTTAAACTTTGCTCTTTTATTATATAACGTCGGGACGGAGAATTGGCGTCAAAAAATTTATATAAAAATATCACCTAATAGTTCGGTTATAATTCATACGCACAGCAACGGTTTGTATGTGGTTAGTATTGCGAAGCAAGAGCATGTGGTCTGTTGAGTCACACACATAAGTATGTAAAAGTTGGTCTGTAATTTTTGTAACATTATATTGTAAGGGTGCATCCAGACATTATATAATTACTTTATTTGCTTTACATTACTGATCTGTTTACCGATTGTTTTCTTCTTACTGATCTGATCCTAAAATAGCAGCGTGACGATACCAACATATCCCATATAGGTAACTATGGTGTCCTCCCTAAATCGATTTAAAAATACTAACCGACAAAATAATTATAAATGTGTGCCTTGAGTTAATAGTCGAATACAAACAATTTTATAAGTATAAACATAAGTTAATTTCAATTACGACTATCGCTTAGTGACACTTTATATAGTAACCAGTAGGAACCACAAGAGAAAAGATAAATGTTCAATCTTCATTAAAACTGACAGTACGTTACACCATACGTCAGTGAACTTCCGGGAATCGTGAAACTCTCTAAAACTGACGAGCTAGAAATGATTGATTGAAAGCGGTTTTTCGCTAGTTAGGATTCCGAAACTCTGAGGCAAAAATAGAACCCTTATAATATCACTCAATTGTCCGTCTGTTTAACTGTATGGTTGTTACAGGAAACTCAGAAACAGTTCGACATAGAAACTTGAAAATTGTAGTTATACATCGGGTGGACTCTCACATATTTCCATATGAATCCTTTAAAAACAATAAAAAAGTGAACTCAGGGTGGCCAAAATGTCGAATAAATATCATAGAAAAGGATCTATTGACTTTTATAGTTATTTTCAAAAAAAAAACTAACTTTTAACGGTTTCTCACTCTAAAGTTCAAGATTGCAGTCGCAAAAATTTACAATTACTTTTGTAGATTTTGAGAGGAAATTGATTAATCATTTTTCCTATTTTTTACAAGGTTGTATGTGATGTACACCTGGTGTTTGGCTAAACGTAGTCCAAACTTATAGTGCGTGTAGAGCTTACAGAAAGAACTTGAGCTACTTTCTCTTGGCCTACGAAGTTGAAAGCACACTTGTTCAGTTATGACGGCAATCCATTACGACCGCTTAGCCTAGTGGGCAGCGACCCTGCCTGCGAAGCTGGAGGTCCCGGGTTCGAATCCCAGGTCGGGTCAGTATTTATATGATGAATATTGATACTGGTACCGGGTCTTGGTTATTATATGTATGTAGTGTCTTCGCTTGGTACCCAAAATACAAGCTAATGCTTAGTTTGGGACCTAGACGTTGTTGTGATTGTGTATGTTATTATTATTATTATTATTTATTTGATAGAGACAATCTGATGCTTTCCTACGATCGTCTACTCACAAAGGAACATCTGAATTAGCCTGAACATGAAAATCTTACTCATGTTCAACGATGACATTTAAACACAATTTTCATGTAAACTAATGGTGAAGTAAGAATTTTCTTCAAAAGGAACTGCTCAGCGTTTAATAGCACGTATTATATACTTTTTAAGCGGTTTCCGTATTTTTGGATAATCATTAATTTTTAATTACGGACTATGATTAAGTAAAGATGTATTTTCACGAAGGAACGCCTCGAGGGACACGAAACTTTATATTAGCATTCAACTGTGATATATAAACACGATTATTATCATAAACTGATGATGGAGTCAGGATCGTCCTCAAGAGGGAACTCTTCAAAACGGTCAACAGGCACGCACTCCTAATTTTGTACGCCTTTCCTAATGCTGATAAATAAACATGATTTTCGTAAACTTATTATGAAGAAAATTGTTTCTTCAATAGAGAAATCCTCAAAGGTTCAGACCGGTCACGAAATTTATAGATATACTTTAAATTTATTATCTAAACATGACTTTCACCACGATTTTATGATGAACGAAATATTTTCTCCTTGAGAGGGACCGTTTATTACTGTTTAAAATAATCACACTAATGTGCTAATACTATAATATGTTTTGGGAAACCATCAAAGCCTTAAAAAGCAAGGTTTTTGATTACCTATGTCAATGTCCGAATGCTATGAAGGAAACTATATTGCGCGGAATCAACTACCCAAGGTCAAAGTGGAATACGTGCTGAGGAGCTGTATAGTAGGGGCAAACATACGCTTAAGATTAACTTAACGTACCAATCTCTCGGACTTAACACATGCTGTTAAGACAAATAAAAAATATAAATACAAATAGTAATCGTTTTCTATTAATTTTTAATTTAGTAACAGCTTTTGTTGTCAATTAATTTAAGTTTTAAATTATACTTTTAAATTGGAACAAAATTAAAATAATTTACTTTAGTAAATATTGAACTGAATCGAACTGAAGAATCGACATTATAATATACATATAAAGCACAAAATAGACCTATCACAATTTTGAAAACATACTTTAAAAGCTTAAGACGTCATAACAACTACTACTTTAAATTAATCTCCTATTGGAAATGAAGCTCCATGTTTTTGAAATATGTATTTAATTTTTAATAGCTATTACTTTTGAATTTTAAAAGCTGATCATCATATTTTACTGTTAAGTTCTGTGTTTTTTCAATAAAAGCTCATTTACAAACGTTTCTTTTGCATATATTTTTTTGGATTGGTAGATGTTTTATATGCATAAAATTTTTAGGAGGGATGAAACCTACAAAATTAAGCGACTTTCTTATAGACTTTATGTAAAAATAATGTGAAGAAAGATTCTTCCATAATACAAGATATTGTTAGAGCTAAAAATTTAATGATTTATATAGTACATATATGTACGTGTTTATGTATATAGTATAGCATAGAGTATTTTATAGGTCGAGCAGTCATCTCTGGACTGCTGGATCGAGCAGGTATATTATAAACATATAAATCAGTATTCAGGGAATGTTGGTTTTATTTTACAACTTTCAGTATGGTCGCAAGCAATATTAATCCGCGATATTTATTGATAAACGAGTCAGAAACGATGCTGGCGGTGCGGAACTCTGTGTACGAGTGTAACTCGCACTTGACCGGTTTATTTTTATTTTTGTCCAACACATCCGTCGTTTATTGACATATGACCTTGCCGTATCTAGTGATTCAAAAATATTGGAAGCTATACAGATGTTGACCAAATGGGCATATTTCAATATGGAGATGGAATCGTCATTCAACTTATGGTGTTACGGCGGCAGTGGCGGCTATTTATTTAATCAAAATAGTAAGAAGTACTTAGAGCGGAGTTTGACAGTACGGATCACGTTCGTAAAAAATCGGCCAAACTCACCGATCGATCGATTGAACTCGCGTCCTGCCTGAGGGTCAAATTGAGAAAAAAAAAATTCAAAAAATATGATAGTTCATCATCAGTAGAGCAATTGATGATGGAGATCAACCGAGTTGAACCGAGGAAGAAAAACCACGCGTCATCATAATTACGATGCAAGATGATGATTTTTGCTGATGTCATATTTATTGCCTCTTCGTATTCATCGTTTTTTATTATGAGGATCAACCATTGCTCGACTGATGAACACATTTCTCTGGGTATTCATCTCCACGTAGCACGAAAACGTGTGCTAATTTATAAAATACTAAATAATCGCCAAAAATTTTCTTTTTTGTTTTTCTTTTGTCATGTATTAACAAATTAACGGTGGCTGTGAGTCTCGCTCCTTGCCAAAACTGATTCTAGGTCAGCGAGAAGATTTATTTGTGATTGCTAAAATATGCGGCAAAAATTGCCGTATTTTTTGATTGCATCCACTCAGGAGATTAATTTTTTCACAGCTCAAAAGTACCATAGATCTAAGTATTTAGCATTAATTCCAACTTGATGAGTTCACGCGTTTCTGAGGCCTCCAACAGAGCGACGCTGATGTAGGTCGCGTACTTCAGTGACGTATAGAAAGAACTTCATATGAAACGCGCTGCCCTACTGATCGTCAGCGGAGCTCTGTGTGGTTGTCTTTGATATCATAAGAAGCGCTGACGTATGCGACCGACATCAGCGTCGCTCTGTTGAAGGCCTTAGACAAACTGTTTTGATAGAGTGACAACGAAGTGGTCTTATATGAGTTTTGTTTTTAAAGAGACATCAAGAAAAAGAATTCTTATATTAATGCAAATAATAATAATAATAATAACACACACAATCACAAGAACGTGTAGGTCCCAAACTAGTCATTAGCTTGTATTTTGGGTACCAAGCGAAGACACCACATACATATAACAAATGGCACTGGTCCAAGAATATGCGGTGTATGTATATATTGAAAACTATATTTTCTTGATAACAGAATTCTTTTTTTTTGTGCAGGAACTATCAAAAAGGGACAATCTCTGTGGGTATTCTTAGTAGCAAATCGACAAAATCTGTCCCTTTTCTGGACCTTTCACGTGTAAAAGTGGTTAGAGACCCTAACTGCAGAACCAATGGTCGAAGGTTTGATTCTCGCCCAGGACAAATATTTGTGTACATGAACATTGTCTTCCTATTCCGTGTCTGAGTGTAAAATGTCTATATATGTGTCTATCTAAGAACAAATATCAGTTGTTTAGTACTCATAATACAGGCTCTGCTTAGTTTGGAACTAATAGATGGCCATATGCATTGATTGCCTTGTGTGTGATTTTCTAGGTGTTATTACTATCAATATTATATTTAAATCTTTGCGTAAAGCAATATTTTTTCAGTGATCACTTCGCAAATCAATAGACAAAATCTATTAAACTAGCATAAAATATGATGCATAAGTCATCGCAATATCGGCATAGATCTAGTCAAAGCCTTAGCGGATCCGCAACGCCGCATCGCTCGTTTAACTTATAACTAGGTACAGGATCCCGCCTAGCAGATGTCACCGGCAAGCTAACTCGACGTCACTCGATTATCTAAAGACAATCGAGTATGCGCTCGCTCTAGTCGACGCAGCACTGATGAGCATGGCCGCCGTGTTTAGTACACGAGTGTCGCTCGGTCGGCCACTCGATAATCGATTCCGATTCGAAGACCGCCATCGATCATCGAATGATCGAGACAATTGCCACTTCATTTCACGTCATTATCGATGACGCTAAATTCGGTGGATTAACGTTCGTAATTAGCGAATCCGGGGAATGGACTAGTAGATAATTCAAGGATTGGTCAAAATATAATAGCTGCTCTCGTCACCACACACCTTCCAAGTGTTTTTACGAATATATTAAATATGGAGCGAGTACACAATGTAAACTATTATAAAGGCGCTTTATATTACATCTATGAGATTTCATATTATACTGACCAATGCAATAACCAATGCCTCAAAAAAGGTGGTATTTAATTATTTTTTTAATTTAATAAATTTTAATTTACGACATGCAAAGGCTATATAAAAAGGTTTTAAATGTATTATAATGATATAATCATCATTGGAAATGAGACGCTCAGAGATGACGCTGTTAAAATATTGATGGTATTATATTAATTTAAAATATGTTATAATGAATAAAATTTTAAATATATAATAATGATTTTAACATAAATAAAACAACAACACAAGAAAAATAATAAAAAATAAAAAATCATTTAGGTATCGCTAGTTTATTTCTATTTTAGAATTTTTGTATTCAGTAATATAGTTGAAATGACAATATGCGTGAGCAAGAATTTAACTTTAAATCCTCTCATAAATTAGCAAAATCAAAAAAAGGTAGTCTAGGTATTATTGTATATTATTGATCTTAAAAGAAAATTTTAATAGGTATAATACAATGCTAATGTTTCCTCGAGTGTGCTAGAATATGTACATTAATTATAAATTGTTAACAAAGACAGGTAACAAGAATAAAGTTAAAAATATATTCAGTAGTACTTTCATTTAATCTAAAAAAGGTATACAAACCTATACAACATGTTATATGATCATAGATAACAATCATTTGAATAAAAATCAATATTTATTCAAAAGAATCATAGAGTAAATAAATTTTACAGCAGCGTTTGGTTTTAATAAAGTCAGAAATGTCTCTTCACAGTACTATCGAAACTGTCAAACGCAATTTCGCAGGGTGAAGGCTGGCGCGCGGGGACCTTGCGGGTAGATACCGTACTGAAACTTGCCAAAGATACACCAGCTAACTAAAAGAAGAGTGCTAGTTAAATAGTAAGCGCAGAAGAGTGTTCCTAGTCAATCCGTACTTTTATGATAAGAATAATATTTCCAAAAGCTTTAGTTCTGTATTGTACTCGTACTATGCGAAAACAACTCAAATTATTATTAATATAAGCACAATGAACGAATGTTGTTATGAATGAATTTATTGAATCATGTTATTGATGATTGCTTTATTGTGCGGCCGAAATCGGGTGAATAGTAAATGCTGTTGCCATTCACACAGTAAAATGAATAAGTAATAATTACATAGTTTTTTCTATATTTTTCAAAAATGGACAATACAACTGTTGTACTTTATTATTACAACATTTTTTTATATATGGGTAGCTAAAATATATTTAGTATGATAACAGTGTAAAATAATATCGTAGTTAAAACAATAAATATATTTTGAATGGTTATTTATGAAGAATGAATTATAGAAAAATAATATAGCATACTATATTATAAATTATTTAACTGAATTATACACAACTTTAAGACAAACACAAACAAACAAAGACAAACAAATTTAAGAAGCAATTTGGTAACAAAAAATACGACTAGATGTATCAAGACAGGTGGTGGTGGTAGCCATTGTAATTTAATTTACCTTTTTTTTTTTGTTATTTATTACTTCCCTTACTTTTGAATTAAGCACAAATTTCTCATAGTAATGTACGATATATGATACTTTCACAAAAATGATGTTCGTTTGTTTGTTATTTACATTTATGTATGTTATTATATTTCAAATTCCTGTAATCGTTTTAGAAAGTGGATTCTAGCTACTTTCATTGGAGGCCTAGGAATAAGGTTTTCCAATATTATTAAATATATAAAATTTATCAACAAAATATAAAAATAGACTTTATACCATAACAAAATTCATAAACAAAATTATATCCGGTTGAAGAATGTGGTAAAAATAAGCTATGTAAATTTTATCTCTGTCTCTTTCTTATAAATGGTGTCGCACATAGGCAGGTAAGCCGTGCGGTATTGCCATCTCTGTCTAATAGGACAGTTTAAACATTCATAACTTTGTTTATAATGATTTTTTTTAATACTTTCACTGTTATAATATATTTAGAAAACTCTTTGTAATAAAATAATTTAAAAAAAAAAATAGTCAACTAGTGTATTGTATTCGGGATCAGTTGTTATTGACATTTTTTAAAAATCCGTGATACTGTAATGGTCGGCGATCAGATCGTGATTTTTTATTTCACGCAAATGCAGTACATAAATTAGCTGACTCGACAAATAAATTGGCCGCATAAACTTCTTTTTTCAATAAAACCATTTATTATGTTATCAAAAATTAATCCTTCCGTTCGGGCGGATCGCACGACGTATTGTTCGGTCTCCCGGTGTCGCAGCCAATTTACGTAATTTTTTGGGGGAAACGAATAACGAAATAAAAAAAGTATAACAATAAAGTAATATAATTGGAAACTATCGGACGACGCGTTTCGTTGGGGGAACAACCCAGTGTGATCAACGAATAAATTCTGTTCGAAAAAAAAGGTTGCTAACGATGTTAAAATTGTTTAGATAAACAACGTTAATGAATTTATAATATTAGATAGCAATAGTAGCCTATGCATGTACACAGAGATGCCCTGTTATGAGATCAAAATGTGAGCATAAGAATATACGCCGCAGAGCAAATATACGCCACTTGATGTTTTATTTTGTGCGATTCACATGGGAAATTTGTACTGTGAAACAAAATAAAGATTTAGAAATTATATTTAATGAGGAATTTAAAAAAAATGTTTGTTTATAACAACGATAACGACGTACGGTCTATCTAATCACTGAGTCTATAATTTTACTCACGTTTTCTGTCATTTCTTTGAAGTACGCACCATCTTGATGATTGCTAAGTGGTAGCACAAAAAAGTTTTGTATTACTAATTCAATTATAATAGTAAGTATTAAATAACACAAAAAACTAATGTTTAGTTTAGTATTTGTAACTCTAAAAATTTTCTAACTATTAAAACTTTGATTCATACGAATAATGATCCATGTCATGTGAGTTTGGTTTAATTTTATAGAATAGAATAATAATAATAATAAGACCTCGGACATCCCGACCCCCGGACGTAGAATTTATACATACTAAAATATTACAAATAGGTACCTACATTTCATACTTATGCATCGTAGTCGTTTACAAGTATCGTAGATTTCGGTGAAATTAATTGATTAATAATAATAAAACTTGGGACATCCCACTCAGCGCCATCTAGTCGCAAACTAAAGCTAGTTTGTATTATGGGTACCAGACAACTGATATACATACTAAAAAATCCTTTTTTTATGTATATACATATATAGATATTTCACACCCAGACACGAAACAAATAGACATGTTCATGCACACAAATATTTGTCCCGGACGGGAATTGAACCCGCGACCGTTGGGTACGCAGTTAGGGTCTCTAACCACTCGGCCAAGCGATCGTCATTTTTTCATTTACCACTAGATTGACTACTATATTTGACTATAAAAACTATTTGAATTGCCAGAAAAATGAAAATAAACGAATTTTAAACGCCACAATCCAAACAAGTATTTATAAAAATTTAATAAAACGGAACTAAAATAAAAATACAAAAAATGAAAATAAAAAGAAAAAGCTTAAAGTATGTCCATAAGTGATTATTATGAATTGTATTGGTCTTTCAACGATATGCAATTAAATGCTCCCTGTTTCGATTCCATGCCCTGCAGTCAAAAGCCTGTTGAAGGCATTCCTTAATTAATCTTCTAACGAACCTCAAATATTTCAGCCAGTTTAAGTTCGATTAAAATTTTGTTTCTGACGTGTTATTCGACATTCGTTATACTTGGAAACTTCACTTCTAAACCATAACTTAATTCGACTAAATAAAAGATAATTTAATTTGTTTGGATGTTATTGTTGTAACTGGCCACATATAGAATCACAAGCCAGATAAGAAAGTAGTTTAAAAAAAAATGTTATTTAGAAAAGCGTTGTCACGGCTTATTTTGCAATGAATAATGTCGAGGAGCGTGCTGTCATACGTTTTTTTTTTTAAATGAAAGGATTAAAGGGCAGTGCAATTTTCGAAAAAAAATTTCAGATCATAGTGCACCATCATATGCTACAGTAAAAAACTGTTATTGTAATAGATACCATTTTAAGATAAAACAAGTAAGATTACTGTTGCCAAGAAATTATTTACCTCCGATTGTTTAAGACTAAATTTTATTACGCAAAGGCGATATCATGTCGGGTTAGGACGCTTTTTCCGTCTAGGGGGAACTCTATATCCAGCAGTGGTCAACAGGCGACTGAAATGATGACGATGAATTTTCACGTAAGGACCTCTCTAAAATCTATCTACCATTTAATATCAGTTAGCCATGCCGACAACCATACTTGTTTGCTTTATTGTTTTACATTAAAAGTCCGTGTCGAAATTTTTTGTGATACTGTAGTTTATTTTAAAAATAAATTTGAGTAAAGTTATTTTTCTTTCTATGTACGGCTGCTGGCTAACTATACCGAAAACCATAATTTATATATAAAGAAAACAAAGTATCTCAATAACTTATTGTAGTAAGATCCAACAACTTTTTGTTTTCGAATCCTAAAATTAAAAACGTGCGTTCGCCAGAAACGCTGGAATTCTCGGACAATACCAAAATTTTTAAATTGACCGGGCAAAATAACAACAATTGTGGAAAATATCGCATTGCCGGTGAGTTATGCATGATGCTTTTGTATAGTGAGCAATGTCATTGAAGCACAACATTAACCAAAAACCAACTGATAATTAAACAAACAGTTTTCACATCAAGTAAAATTCGCCTCAAACTTTATGGCGGATCGGAATACAACGCTTTCAGCGTGCTTGCGCAGGTACAGTTATATACCCTCGCTCCACTGCGTCCCGCTACACCTAAAACTGGTTACTGCCGTATTCGGATCCGCCGTAAAGTTTGATTGGAACTGTACCTGATACAAAAACCAAAAACCACTAACCAGTCTTGACCGATTTGAATTTGATGACTTCTGCGTGCCTCATTCGCATCTCCCATTAACATAAACCTAACCTACTAATTTAAAATATTAACTTAATTAACCTGAAAATTATCAAAATGTCCAACCATTTTATAATGCATAATTATTGAACTGGTCATAATGAATTGTACTTAGGTATTATTAGGCTAAAAAACACAAATGTAAATGACTCCACCGATAGGTACAAGCTAGGCCTAGTGGTGGAGTTATTGTACTTCAATGATGTATATAAGTAATATTTTTTGGTAAATAAACGTTATTATTATAAATACTGCCCCCATTAATTATTTGGTCCACAACATATACATCTATAATAGACGAATGTAACTGAAATGGTATTTCACAACTCTGTAGATGAGTCGTGAAATACCATTTAAGTTACACACCAGACACAAAATGTGTTCAAACTTTATAAATACATTCAACGTGAAAGGTTTTTAAATCGTGTTACGTGTAGAAAGGGGACGTCTATAGATATGTCAAAAATATCGATACATTTCTTTATAACGTATAAATTACATAGCTTGGTAACATAAACGTCAACCGAAGTTCCATTTACGATACAGCCATGAATACGGCGGCCGTTAATCGTAAAGTTTCCTTTTACAACGTCATTAGGGAAATTGGCGTCGTTAATTTGTAAAGGTACAATTTAAATGCCGATATCGACGGATTTAAATCGGTGAGCTCGCGGTTTGTTTTATAGCTCCGATATCGGATAATTTGTATCGATTCATCGGAGCCACTCTCGTTGATTTGATGACGCGCTGTTTGACTTTGCTCTAGCGGGATAGATTCGTAGTAGTTTGCGGGATGTACAAGAATACGTATGAAGATATCCGTGGTGTGATACACAAACGCTGTGCTTGCAATGTGGAAAGGTCCGTGTTGATTCTAGAGTAAAATACATTTTCTAATTGTCCGAGTGTGAGTTAAATCGTAAATATTTGTGTTGTTTGTATGGTAATGCATGTATGATAATGGAATATGTTTTAATATCGAGAATATCGTTGGTGTTAAGGTGTTACTATCCATTTGTAGTCACAGACAACAATAATTATAATATCACGGCCATCTTGTCCGAAACTAGGCAGAGTTATATTATAGGTACAAGACAACTGATTATTGAGTGGAGGAGAAAGTCTTTTCGTGTTATGTTTGTATGCAGTTGTAATCCAATCTCTTCGATTGTACTGTTTGTCACTCTCTGGTTATAATATTAATACAAAAGTGAAATATGCAGAAAAAAATATAAATAAAATAATAAACTGTTGCCCACCATTATTCAGTTTTTTTTTCTGTCTAGGAAAATGAGTAAATCTTATAAAGAAATCTGATAAATTTTGAAATTTTATTACAAGAAAAAAGAAAACTGCTTCACAAATTTTGGACTGAATGTCACCTGTCTTCCTTTATCCAGAACAGGCTAGGATGATTTTTGTCATAATCCAGTATTTTTCTGGCATCGGTAATTTTAAGTCTCATAACACTTTTTATTTTTTGAAGCCATAGAAGAGTACAAAGCTCAACGTTGTTGTATGCAAAATGGGTGCAGACTTAACATCACACCAATGTGATACGCAAATATTTTCTTTCTCATAGTAACACCAGTGTCACACGCAAAAATTTCATTCTTCATAATCACACTATATTATATCTTACCAGTAAAGTAAAGGCAAAAAGTATCCGATATTTGTGCTACTAGAAAAGACTGATCACATATACTTAATATAATCTAATTGTTTTTGTTTACACTCTCAACACCATATCAAAATATCGTTTGTTTTGTACAAAATCTATAAAATGTAATTTTTTAAAAGACTATCATGCCTTGTTGCTCAGTTTTTTTTTTTGTTTAAACTTTATTTTTTAATTATTTTATTTATAGTATAAAATTTTAATTAATATTTTATTTATTTATCAATATTAATTAATTAATTGACCAGAACAGCATAACGCTCAGTATAACGTTTAAATTAATTATTACCAGTCACACCGCACAGTATGACGCAAAGAAGAAAATTCTTGCTTGTCACACTGGTATAACAAAATAGTGTGATAGTGGGTCTGCACTCGAAAAAAGGCACGTTTTGTTAACATATATTCTATGTAAAAAGTGAACATTCGAATCGGTATATCGAGTTGCCAATAACTTCGGAATAATAATAATAATATATGGGACTTCCCACACAGAGCCATCTAGCCCCAAAGTAAGCAAGTATTATGCTTGTGTTATGGGTACACCAGACAACTGATATACATACTTCAATAAATAAATATACGCCAGACACTACATTCCATTTAAAATTAATACGACCAGATTGTATTGATTAAAAATTTCATCGGGCATAAACAACAAAATTTTTGTTTCCGATTTTGTTGTAGTTGTATTGCAATTAATAAAAGATGTCCATACAAAGGGATAGGTTCAGTAAAGAAGGTGTTTCGAAGCACAAAAGTGTTGTACAAACATAAGAATATTTAAAATTGTATAGGATTTTGAAAACTATACTCGTAGCCGTAGGTACGTTCAATTATAACATCCGAAACGGAATCCTTTAAAACACGTTTATCTCGATCAATAGCTGCGGTGTCGCTATTTCACTGCTGCTCCCCGGGTCGTGCGAGTAATTCGATCCTTATTGAATCGTCGTTTTATGTTCGCACTTAGGTTTCTTCTTCGCGTTCTTGGTTTGTTTTGCGTTGTCGGTAACTCCACACCCGGCACTATTGACGCTTCCCGTCAAAACATTCGTTTATAATGGGCGTCGAAGTTTATTTAGTATTGTTTAACAAAATTCGATGAAAGAACTCCGAAGTTAATTCTTTTACTTGTTCATAAACATGAAATATGTCACAAATTGCTGAATAGCAATAAATACACTTATATGCTGAGCTTACATGATATATATGACAATAATAAATAACACATGGGACTTCCATTACACGGCCGTCTAGGTTTAGATACTAAGCGTGGATACAGACGGGGATATTTGACCACCAGACACGGAATCACGGAACAAACAGACATGGTCATTCACACAAATGTTTGTCCCGTGCGGGAATCAAACTCGGGACTCGCGTCAGTCAATGATAGATGCGTTTATGTTACAGCGCAGCAGAATTATATTCCGTAGTAACTATCCACGTTTTTTGTCGGTTAAAGTTAGTAGAGCGCCAAATATTGGAGTCATTGAATTCAATTCTGTAAAAACTCTGTTGAAATTTGAATAAAACTACAACGAAACTTCAAACACCGTCCCACCTGTTTGAATATCGTAACCCACCATAGTTTATGACAAAAGGTTGGTTTGTGTATAAATGAAGCACGTAGGCCTATCTATTATTATCTGTGATTCACATTTTCGAGAGGATTATATTCTGCAGGGCAGTTCTTGGGTCTAGGTGTCGAGATATAGACCGCTGGCGAGGTATGCCAAATGTCTCTTACCGTAACCGCAGTCGAATTGCAGTCTTTTTCGTATTAGGTAATACGGTTGATTTTTATAAATAATCGAATTAGCTATCGGCCGCGACTTTTTGTACGACGATGTACTTTTTTTCCTTAATGCTCTGTTCTCAACAGTTTGCAGTTTAATTATACAAAAGATACATGTTGAACAAGGATTTTATGTATTGAAGTAGAAATCCTAACCCGGCACTACCTGCGCGGTAGGTCGGGTGCGCAGGTGTCTGTATGCAGATTCGGCTCTCACTAAAACGAAAAAAAAATCAAAATCGGATCGGTGGTTTATGAGCTTTAGGCATTCAAATAGAAAAACTTCCATATCACTTCGTTAGAGTTTTGTATTAGTACCTACCTGTAGATTAATAATTTTGTATTTTTTCCTTTTGTCCCGATTTCATGACCGTAATAATAATTTTAATGATTCCATCGCTTATCGTTCAAATTTCGCTTAAGAAATAAAATAAACTGTAAATCCAGACAAATTGTAAAGGATAACCACAGGATCCCGACGTTTTGTTCGAGGCGAAATCTTAATTAAGTGTAGGTGAGTGCTTAAAGAGAAAAGTAATTAAAGTTATTCCATTATAACACGAAACGAAATCCGAGGAATCCGCAAGAATAATGGACAATAAACGAATAAATAATGCGGGTGGTAGACATTTATTTTGTTAGGTTTATCCACCTGATTACGATAATTATAACTATATAAAAAAACACGTCCAAAACTTATTTTAAGGGAGAAACGATTAAAGTCTCACTAACTACGTGTACCGTTTACTAAGTGTAACGTATTTATACACAGAATAAAGATAATAATATTCATACAGTAGTTACTTATCATGGAATTCATTATCTCATTCAATATTAGTTCACTTTTACATACACATAATAAATGCTTCTTTATAAATTGTTAGTAGTTTTCTCAGTAAAGCAATTTATGGTAAAGATCCACTCACGCACTGAGTTGCCAGTGTCGTGATAGCCCAGAGCGCAACGAACCTGTCCCATATTTATAAGGCCATAGGCCATGGTTCGAATCCGGGCGTGTACTAATGAGTTTTTCTGACTTAAGTACATTAACTGTCACTGACTCCGTGCCTCGGAGAGCACGATAAGCAGTCCGTCCCGGACGCTGTCAATAGATGGCGGTCGTTACAATCCCCAACCCGCAGTGGAGTAGCGTGGTGGATTTAAGCTCCAAACCCTCCTCACCCTGGGGGAGGCCTAAGCCCCTGCAGTGGGGTAAAATGGGCTGATGATGATGATTATGACTGAGTTGCCCATCCTTTGAAATACATTAGACACTAGAGAGAAAATGAACCGCCGCGTATATAACTGAAGAAATAAATGAATTAAATAAGGAAATATTTTATTCGATCCCTACGTATTTCTTATCGCTTGACAACTATTCCGTATACCAATTCCAATAATTGTTTTCAAACAATGAAACACTAGTTTCCTAAAGTAATCTGAAAACTGTTAAAATTTGCGATGCCACGATGCTGCAATCTGGACAAGCTCCGAAAAGTTGGGCGAGATGCAGTTCCCGAAAGTATGTACCTATTGATGAACACAAAGCGAGCGGTGCAGAGATTAAGTAACTTCTGGGGTTTCAATTGTTCGGACATTCGGTGCACAAAGGGTGGAATTTTCCAGACGGAAAGAATTTTGATGCCTTTCAGCACCAGTGGCGAAAGATTGAGTTGCCTTGATTTCGCAACTCGTTCGGGGATCGTTACTGAGTTTCACTTAACAGTTTCTACGATTTTCAAGTGTAAGTAATCAATTGTTCAATAGAAATAATAATAATAAAACCTTGGACATCCCACACAGCGCCATCTAGTCTCAAAGTAAGCAAGTTTTATGCTTGTGTTATGAGGTACTAGACATTGTTATACATACTTAAATATTCTTTATAATATGCATACTATATACTCATACACCCACTCGTGGTAAAATTAAATACAAAAATACAGAATTCAATTAGATTTTTTTTTTGTTTATAGCCGGCTCCTGTGTTCAAGTTTATATACCTAATTTAGCCCGAGAATGTCTATACAAAGTAATAAAACTTTAATATATCATTATTAATATGAAGTTCATGTAGGATGTAAGTTTTCACTGTGGGATGTCAGAACAAACAAGTAGGTACGTACTAATTAACTGTTCTATAATTTTGTGTTAAATGCATTAATTAAAAAAAAGCAGAAAAAAAAACTACTTCAGAATCATTAACAGAATCTATTTAAACTATAGAGATTTAATATGTGTGATTATTTTTTAAATTTTTCATTAAATTACAATTAAAGATTTGTCACACAAATTGATACCTAAAATTAAATATACAGTTTATGTAATGCAAAAAAATAAAAAAGAATGTGCCTTAATTTCTGAATATCAAGTCACAAAATATCTAAGACATATGTACCTACACATATTGGTGAAAATATAGGTATGTTATAAATTTAATATTTATAAATAACGATTTATTAATTGAAATTAAATTTAGTTATATTTTTTTAGAAAATTTAGTAAGTCATTATTAATTACTATGGAATCATACTTTAGTGCGTGTAAGTATAAAAATAAGCTTCATCGAAATTTTACGTTTAGTATTTACTTATGTCACGTTCTGTTCTATACATTCCGAACTTTAGAGCTTTTCTGGAACTGTACATAACCAAATATACGTATAAATCCGAGTTCCGAAAATCCCCGACATTCAATTTAAAGAACTGTAAAACAACAACTCAACTATATTATTTTATTTCGAGCTTCGTCATCGAAATAAAAACATAATCCCTTTCACGACAGTTTCGGACAGTCCGATATAATTTGCACGAATGGTGATCTTACGTAAAGCAGACGTCAGCGGTCTCGCGCCCACGACGAGTGTTTTAAGACCGGAATTTGCGGAGCGCCGTTCAACGCCACAATTATTTTATTGTTTTAAAGTGAATAAAGTGAACAAAGCGACCGCGTAATATTGTTGATGTGGGCGGGATTCAGGATTTCCTTTCTCTTTTTGCGGACCTTTCGTTTCTGCGCATATACCGTAGCTTAGTCATGTAATTTTGTTCATATGGGTATGTCTTATCACATACCTATTATTTTAAATTTTTTTTAATGTTGTTCGAGGTTATAAGGGATGCCAATTTTGAGTATAAATATTAATAATAAATTTAATTTCATACTTGATTAGACTTTAGTCTTCAACATTTACGCAGATGATAAAAATAATTTTAAAGGTTTTGTTTTGTGCTTGCGATCTACTTTTGGAAATTTTTATAGAAAATTATATTTACCCCGTCTATTAAATGCAACTGATGAGTCGTTGGCCAACATTAGTATGAACCATTTGGGTAATACTTTGATGAAATCAAATTGATGGATCAATTACAGCGCTACTTAACTTCTTTTGACATTTTGATATCTCTGTAGATTATAACCACTGCATATAGAAATAAACGACGAAAAAATTGAAAATTTTAAGAATAAAGACATATTTTAAATATGAGCCTACTGGAATTTTTCAATTCGCTTCTGTTAGTGAAATGCCATAGATCTGTATTTAATTTTTTATTTTACTTTATTTAATTTTGTATACGCACCGTTTAAAATATAAAAAATATATATATAATAAAAACAGGACATTGATTCATTTGCTTAAATATATTTAGGAAGTTCTGATTAAAATGTATGTATCATTCTTCGATAGTGGAATTATCAAGATGGAGCGTCCCATACCACGAAATTATCAAAAACCCGAGCAAAATAACAGACTCAGGTGAATCTGGCTAGTAAGTGAAACGAACTGAAGATCGCAATCCGACCTGGGATTCGAACCCGAGACCTCCAGCTTCGTAGGCAGCTGCCTACGTGGGTAGCGACTACGTGGGTGGTAGTACCGCTAGCCTAGTGGGTAGCGAGCGACGCTGCCTACGAAGCTGGAGGTCCCGAGTTCGAATCCCACCCAGGTTGGATCAGTATTTATATGATGAATATTGGTACCGATACCGGGTCTTGGTCGTTATGTGTATTTGGTATCTTCGCTTGGTATCCAGAAAACAACCTAATGCTAAGTTTGGGGCCTAGACGTTGTTGATTATTAACTAAATGGATAGTTAATTTTAATTAAAAGGATTAAAAATAATGGTTAAAATATAATAATATACTTGTAGATTACTTAACCTATTAAAAAATAATTTGGGGAAGATTTTACTACGACATCGACATAACACAGCGTGGTTTTGCCTCTCGTGGCATTTGTAAAATAACGACGGAAAACCCTCACAATGGAAATTTGTTTTAGCACAAAAGGTCGATCCGGCTAATAATTGAAACTATTTATAAGGTCAAACGTCGCGATACGTTTCGTACCAACAGCGCGTCAGGTATAAAACGGTAAACAAGCGACCCAAAAAGCGGTTTGACGAAGGTAGAACGCCTCCTTCGATCGTCCCAACCCTTTGTCTCGTGAGGCTACAATGGACAATTGCAATGGCCCCAAGACACGATACTGACTGCCCCCGGCTTGATACGTGACCAAACTTTGAGAACAATGTGTTTTTTTGCGGGCTACCCTATGTCCATGGACTACCCACATTTTCAGCGATTCTCTAGGGACGAGATGTTTTCTTTTTCGACTATCTAATGCTTATCAAAACTAATATAAAAGGGAACCGATAGTCTAAATTTGAATTCTAAAAATGTAGCTTTTCTGATTTTATTATGTCGGAAAATTCGGTCGGTACAGTTTGAAAAAAAAATATTAAAATATTTATTCCGTTCAGATCATTGTTGTAGTTATAATATATGCACTTACAATGTTTATATTTAAGCAAATTGTCAGATTTTGGTTGTCACGTGCCTAGACCTATTTTGTGCTAAGTACGACTTCTTAATTAGTTAAGTGGAAAAAAGCTACTGTTAGAATACGATGGGCAATTGTCCCCTAAAGTAGACATTAAATCGTAATGAATATTTTTGGTAGATATTTTTTTCAGTATAAAATATTTAATTACGACCCGTATCTCAATTCCCTCCATTCCTCAAAATAAATATTAATACATAAAAAAAAGGATAAGTTACTTGTCGTGGAACATATTCTCACTGGCAAATAACTTGAAAATATCAACAAAATCCTGTTTGTTATACTTTTTTTTAGACGGTTTTTCATCACTTATAGTTTCAAATTATTTTTCAAAACTTAGTTAAAAATTGCATCTCGGTACACAAGACGTAAATATCTCATTACTTAAATTTGAAATATTTTTTGTAGTTTTATATATTTTATAATTCCTTACGAAAACTTGTAAAAATATATTCACAAATACGAAAATTGAAATCTCCTTCACTGTACCAGGGACGGAATTTATTGAAGAATATATAATATAAATTATTTTTTTAAATATATCTAAAACAACTAAATTCTAAACAATTTAAGACGTATACATATATCGTAAGCATCTTATCGATACATCGTTTATATAGATTATAACCCTGAGTGTCAAATATGAGAGAAAGCGACATAGAAAAGGAAAAAACAAAAACAGACTAGATCAAATCACTACAATTGTAGGAATTTCAGCTTCTCAGTATCGGCGCGGCAGTGTTTTCACCACCTGTAATCATAATACGTTGTAACCGGTATATTACTTAATCTATGCCGATAGGTATACCTACTAAACTAATGTATTTTGTGCTCTAATATACCAAAACGTTAGGTAATCAATGTAGATAATAGGCAGTATATATATGTACCTAAGTTTATTCACTAGAAATACAAGTAGTTTAGTTCGTTCGTTTGTTTTTTTGAAGATTTAAGACATACATTAGATAGTGAATCTTAAAAAATATCGATTGTTCATTTTATGATCATATAAATATTACAAATATGAAACTATGATTGTTTGACAGTTGTCCGTGATGACATATTTTATGTCCTTCAGGACATAATTTCTCGCAACCGAACGTCAAACAGGCACTAATAACCTAACTAATATTGTTATTAAAAGCAAAAAATTGGATATTGCGAATTCTACTGTATTTTTGGAACTCACATTGGATGCGACATTGCAATGGGATCCTCATATCACTATTTTGGCGAGAAGGCTTGGTTCTGCAGCTTACGCTGTAAAAACAATTCGCTTCCTTTCGGGCATGGAAACTGCGCGGTTGGTGTATTTCCGTGGGTTTCATAGTTTGATGACTTATGGCATTCAGCTGTGTGGACACGCTGCCAATGTGAATGTAATCTTCGTGTTGCAGAAACGAGTTGTTCGAGCAATTTATAAACTAGGACCTAAAGTATCACTTAGAGACAAGTTTAAGGAAATCAATATAATGACATTGCCGTCTCAATATATATTTGAAACATAATGTACGTAAAACAAAAAATTGTATTATAAAAGAAAATGAATGTGAAAATGAATGTGAAAATAATAAATAAAAGAATAAAATATGATAAACTTGCTAACCATGTCAGCCGCCTCAATAAAATCACTAAAACTTTAAAAAGGCAATGTGTACGCTTCTACAATAAGATCCCAGTTGATATTCTATATCTACCCGTTAACAAAATTAAAACTACAATAAAATAAAAGCTTTATGCAAAAGCTTATTATAAAGAATCGGACTACTTTGATGATAAAAATCCATGGGTGTAAAGCCGCTTGCCTATCAGTTTGTTTCTATAAGATTAACGTTTAAAGCACGTATTGTTCAAAATTGTTTATAGTTTTGTTAATAAGAGTTCACTCAGTTTCTTGCGTATTCTTTTGAGATGAAACAGTACTTTTTGAATGCGTCTTTGTGGTGACGTTTTTCCACAAACTTAAGAAATTCACTCTTGTGACGTATTTTCAAGATTATGTTACGTAACTACGAAATAAAGATATTTGATTTGATATAATAGACCATCGCAATCTTAAAGTAGGTGCAAGAATTTCGATTACCTTAAATACAATATACTCCAGAAGTATTTTCAAAAACATTAACCGAGAATATTTTAGCCACAACGTCCGAGATTCCCCGTTAAGAGCCATTAGAATTGCAACAGTAGCTGAAAAGGTTTTAGCGGACTCAAGGTGGACGGTCAAAGCGTCCATTCGGCCAACATTTGACGAAGCCGCTCCGCCTCTTACGCTTATTGTGTTCTACTTTTATTTCAGCTTTTTCACTTTCAGAACGAAAGCGTACCCGCTGTTTGTTTTTGCCACTAGAACGTCTAGTCGACATTTGCCTTAGCTTTTATTTAGTTTTATACTTCTGAAGCTGCTATAGTAACAGAGAATTCTTATAATGTTTTTTTTTATAACGAATAAATTGAGTTATTGTATTTTTAAGGTTTAGTTCACGGATTAGTTTACAAATTATATTGTGACGGTTGATTCAAATCTGAAAGGAGAAATCGTATTTAATACGATAGTATTATTATCAATATATATATTTTTCACTTCACTAGCTTGAAAAGCGAGTCTTTGTTCCTTAAAACCCGCAGTGAGCAAAAGTTAATTTTGCCCACTCAGTGAAGTGCTATGAATTTAGAAGACTTCGATTTGGCATTTCTAATTTCATTAGCTTACGAAACGTTTAGACACTCTTTATACGATGATGACGACCGCTTAGCCTAGTGGGCAGCGACCCTGCCTGCGAAGCTGGAGGCCCCGGGTCTTGGTTGTTATATGTATGTGGTGTCTTCGTTTGGTACCCAAAATACAAGCAAATGCTAAGTTTGGGACCTAGACGTTGTTGTGATTGTGTGTGTTATTATTATTATTATTATATTATTATACTTTAATATTTTATTTCATAAACAATATCTGTGTATGCTGTAAGGACTATTTATAAAAAATATTGAATTTTTGATTAATTAAAACATCATGAAGTAGATAATTTAAAATGCTTAGTTACTTTTTATTTAAAGATTTATGTAATGTACCAAAAAAATACGGGAAAGAAACTAAACCCATGAATTATGTGATAAATAATTTAATTTTAATTTAGAGACTTGCTAAAAGCACAAATGCCTGTTCTGAGACCTGTAAAACAAATGTATTACCTATTCAATTCATACAATGAGGTTACTTAAATTTATAGTATTTATAGTATTTTCTCGCTAGTTTGGTAAAAGTTGTATGTGTTAAGTACAAGAGAGTTATTAAATTTACTTCTAGAGCTTTTACATCCCCCACTAAACTCAGGATTCTTAACTTAGAAGCGAAAGATTCAATTATAGAATCCTTCGCTTACTCGGGATTAAAACTCAGCAGTCGCAATAAAAATGAATTTTGCTCTCTTGTTGCACAAAAACCATTTTTTTAAGTCAACTATTCTTTTTTTTTCTTTGAAGTAGTTTTCTTAAGCCCGTTATTTAATTCCGTTTATTTTTCTTTGACATTTTTCGCTTTTCGCTTTTCATTATCCTCTTACATCTAAGGGCTGATTTGTAATTATTGTGGATGCAATAAGAACTTTCGTTTTCCATCTTTGCACAGAGACCAACAAAGAGAACGTATGACAGTTAACGACATGCAGTAAACGTATATCTTACTTTTCTAATTGCGCCAAAAACAATTTAATTTCGATTTTTATAGTTAGATTGTATTTTAACAAAACAAGATGTGGTCAAATACCGAAATAGTAAAATATGCCTACCCTAGTTTACGGGATCTCATTCTAATTATTTATGTCGAGATAAAATTACGCAACAAAGACAACAAAAAAGGGGCCAACTTTCATATAATAATAATATGCTTGAGTGTGACTAAACAGACCCCATAGGCACTCCCAGTACGCCACGCTGACCAGGTACTAACGTCTCTGTTTAATTATTACCGAACAGTTAGGTGATATTTTTACTAACGTATTTAACGCCGAAACTCTATCTAGAAATGTATATAATCAAAGATATAATGTTTAGTTTAACTTTTAAATAATGTACGACAATTTAATTTTCTTTTATGACTAATTCATACTTAAGATATAATGGGGTTAATTCAACATCAATGTTTTGATTATATACATTCCTAGAAGCAGTAAACTCATCAGGAAAACGTAGATAAAAATATCACCTAACAATTGGTTGTAATTCACGCACACAGAAACGGTTAGCCTATGTTTAGTATGGCGTACCAAGAGTATGTGGAAGGTTA